>FR989927.1:6786703-7230865 GCA_905404155.3 Plebejus argus | reverse complement strand
TGATTTTCAATGTTAAGCTCGAGGACAAAAATCGCACATTGAGTGGAAAAATAGGCCAATGTCATGTCTGAAAATAAATTATGTTATTAGTAAACAACGCGATTCGATGATGATTCCATCTTGCGGTCTTAGCATTAATTGCTTTGACCACGACACGACATGTAGCATTGTAGCTTTACGGTGTCTATATTATTGTACTTATAATTGTTTTTTGTTCATAGACATAGACCTCACAAGTCACACGTTCAAAATTATTCGTCCGGACAAGATAAGATAAGTCATGAAAGCGACGCTTTTTGCTATTCTAAGGGCCTGTTTCACCACTTCCTGATAAGTGCCGGATCGACTATCCGCCACTTAACTTGACAGATAGAGAATGGAGAATCTGTCAAATAAGTTGTGGATAGCCTAACCAGGAAGTGGTGAAACTGGCCCTGAGTCCCTAGACCTATTTCACTGTCTTCTCAACACAGGTCAGTATTCCTAACAATAATTACAGAACTTATAGCCATATTACAGTCAGGCAATGTGGTAGCCGTTTCTAGTGGAGTATCTCGTGTTGGTAACGGTCCTGTACTGTCTCCGGCTGTTGTCGAAGTGCATCAAGGCCCGCTGACTGACGGCCGGGTCGAACTTCTTCTTGGAATTTGTCAGACGAGTCATCGTCGAAGTGGTCTCGTCGGTCAGATTCACCCCGCAGCAGAAAGCGCGACGAAACTCGCGACGATATTTACCTGGAAATGAAAGTGAAAATTTAGAAAATTATGGTGACTTGTGAAAGCAACATCGATATTCAATACATCTTTACGTCCATGGTCCATACTGATATAATGCAAAAGGTGATCTCCATGGCTAGAAAATTAATTCCGACTATTGATTGACAAAATTAATTACGATAGAGAGCTATTATACGTCACCCGCAGATTCGTTGCGTCATTTATTAATCGCGCAGGAATCATATTTTTTCGAGATTAAGGGCCTATTCTCCACTTCCTGATAAAGTGCTGGATAGGCTATCTACAACTTATTTAACAGATTCTCCATACACCATCTGTCAAGTTAAGTGGTGAATAACCTACCCGACCCTTATCAGGAAGTGGTGAATAGCCCCTTAAACATCATAATCGCTCTTTCTCCCAGGTCTCAAATCTCAATATCACATCACAAAAAAACAGAGCGGTAAAAAGGGCCAAGCATGCATTCACATATTATTTTAAAACATTATTACGGATTTTGTTCACTAAAATACATATTACAAGAGAATTTTAGCCAACGCAAATCTACTAACAATTTGAGTAAGTATAAAAATAATTATTATTTGTTCCGTCTTCGATATCCGGAATCCATCTTGAGTCAAGCACCCGTCTTTTTGTCGATTTTCGGCTACTTACCTCCTTCCACGTACACCAGATGGCGCTAGTGTCCCGGATTTGAGACGGATGTGCGCCTAACTGACTTTTTCATTATGGCGTCGTTTTTCGTGTCGTGAATATCGGCTAAAAATTTATGTTTCGTAAATTTTGCAAATTGCTACAATTTAGTGCTCTTTCGTTAAGAAAGTAAAGTTTAATAATCTTAAGTGTGATAAATTTAGTATTTAACAGTAAATTTCCGCGATCAAAGTTTTTTTAGCCGAACACGTGTTCGTAATACTTCGCGGTAAAAGTGTAGCATCTCCTTCCACTGGAAGACTTATTAACCATGAGCGAGTCAAGAGATTCAGCTCCGCGTAAGAGGAAGTCTTCCCGTTCGAGAGAATCTACGGACAGTTCGTCGACTTCGTCATCGTCGTCATCGGAGCGGGGGGTAGATTTGGACCCACGCGGAAACACCCGTTTCCGCTCCGTGAGTAAACGTTCCCGCCTTGTGAGTAATGAACAATTTGAACATTTATCGCAACAAGTTTCTTATTTGACTAACTTAATAATGTACAGTAATAGTGATACGCGAGTGCGCGATTCGGACATAAATGTCGCGGGCGGTAGTTCAAAAAATAATCCCGCGAGTGTTTCGAACAATTTGCTCGAGTTGCAGCCGCCGCAACGGCCTGTACAAGACTTAAATTTATCGGATCTGTCCACAACCGTAAAAGATCCTTTGTTCCCAAAATCGAGTGATGAACATTTTAAAAGAATTTTTGATTTACAAAGATTTAAAAGTAGCGACTGGAATTGTATTCGTTTTTCGGACGCGCAAAAGAAATATGCTTCCGTTCCTGGCTTTATCGAGATGAATGTCAACGACGAGCTTAGGCGTTTCGCCCCGTCGGTCACGGACGAAAGGTCATCGCGTCTCTATTTAACCGAACGCAGTTTTGCTGCGATTTCAAATGCTATTTTAAAACAAAAGGATGAGTTACGTAATAATTTACAATCGTTGATAAATTGGGCTAGAGATAACGAACAAGATTTAACTGCTACATCTTTGTTTGAGAAAATTGAACAATTATTTAGTAAAGATTCCGGGTACACGAAAGTTTCGGATGATATTTTACAAATTGTTTGCGGTCGTCGGGCCGATTTAATTAGCGTTCGCAGGGAAGCAGTATTAAGACAAATACCTGAAGAATATCACAGTAGTGCGTTACAAAAAATTCCTCCGGATGGAGAATTTTTATTCGATAAAGACATTTTGTCGTCGTACCTTCAAAAAGTTGGGGGGGCCGATAAACTCGCTCCTACGGCAGGTCCATCCACACAAAACCGTTACACGGGACTCTCCGCACCTGCTCATCATTCTGCTACCGTCTCTAACCATAAGCAGTCTGATACGTTTTTTCGATCGTCGTACAATAAACCAAAACCGAACAATCGAAAATCGAAGCAACTGCCGAACAGACGTTCTAACTATAAGAACAAGCGCAATAGCCGAAAAAAACCGCGGCCAAAGGCACGTTCGCCTAGTAACCGGTATCAATGACTGGCCCAAATTTCGAGGAGGTTGTCTGGTGCAATATCAGCGTGCTTGGAAAAAACTAGGAGCACCGGATCATATTTGTCGACTTTTGAAGGGGGTTTTAATACCGTTCGTCCGAAAACCACCTTTAATATATCCGGGAAAAATGGCCTTGAAAGCTTACGAGACCAAGAAGAGCTTCGATATGTCCCAACAAATTCAGAGCATGCTGAAGCAAGGCATTTTAGAGAGAGCCGAGATCACTCCCAGCTACATCTCGACCTTCTTTCTAGTTCCCAAACCAGACAACAGTTTTCGACCGATATTCAATCTCAAGTCTCTGAACCAGTTTTTGGATATAAAGCCTTTTCGACTTTTCAGCCATTTCAGAGTGCCGAGTTTCTTGCAAACAGGAGACTGGATGGCGAAGTTAGACCTGAGCCAGGCGTACTTTCATGTGAGCATCGCCGAGAAGCACCGTCGGTTCCTGAGGATGAGCTACGAAGGCGAACTGCTCCAAATGACCTGCCTGCCCTTTGGACTGGCGTCCGCACCACGAACGTTCGCCACCTTAACCAATTGGCTGGCCGAGTATCTCAGGTCTCGCGGCATCAGGTGCGTGGTCTACCTGGACGATTTTCTCCTAGCCGATCAATCCGTCGACCATTTGATCGAGCATGTGGCTTTTACCATCTCCACGATGAAGCTACTCGGTTGGACGGTGAACTGGGAGAAGAGTGTGCTGGCTCCGACACGGCGCCTGGAATTTCTGGGCGTCACCTGGGACACCACTCACAACACGAGGTCCCTGTCGGAGCCCAAGTGCCTAACGCTACGCAGGGCGCTTCAGCACCAAATTTCTGTCGGCAGTTGGTCTCTCAGACAGGCCCAGTCCCTAATGGGAAGACTCAACTTCGCCACCTTCGTCATTCGCCGAGGTCGTCTACACTGTCGGACACTGCAATACTACAGTCGACAGTTGTCCACCGCACACCCATATCGAAAATCTCCGATACCAAAGCCTGCGCTTCAGGAGATGTTGTGGTGGATGCAGGAAGCAGACGGGGCATTACCGATACACTCGAACCCGATCACTCACTTCCTAACGACCGACGCCTCCGACATCGGCTGGGGCGCACAGCTGGGAGAAAAGAAAATGGCGGGAAGATGGAACAAGGAACAGAAAGATTGGCATGTGAATCTGAAGGAGCTGTACGCTGTTCACGCCGCAGTAGCCCAGGAGCGCAATCAACTACAGAATGCACAGATATTATTACAGACGGACAATCGCACGGTAGTGGCCTACATCAACAAAGAAGGTGGCACGAAATCGAAAAAGTTACTACAACTAACACGACAACTACTTTCGCTCCTGGACGAACTAAACGTAGCTTTGACAGCACAGTACTTCCCGGGAAAATTCAACGGAGACGTAGACGCGCTATCTCGTGGGAAGAGGTGCCCGGAATGGCATTTGACAAAAGCAGCGACTTCGACACTCTTTCACAGATTGGGGACCCCACAAATCGATCTGTTTGCGTCAGCGACAGCCCACGTAGTCCCGAGGTATGTGACGCTAGATCTGGGGGACCCCGGAGCTCTGTTCTACAATGCGTTCAGTCGCCAGTGGACGTTCGACCTAGCGTGGCTATTTCCACCACCGAACCTAATACCACAAGTATTAGCCCACTTGAACACAGCAACGGGCCGATACATATTAATAGCGCCGAGATGGAACAAAGTGTTTTGGCGAGGCGACTTACAACGTCGAGCGTTACAGACACCATGCTCAATCCTGAATCTTCCCGATGTTCTGATCGACACAGTGACGGGCAAGCGCCCTCCTGCAGTAGAATCGATCAACCTGGAGGCCTGGCTGATCTCGGGTGGACTGACATGATTCAGGATTGGTCTGAACAAGAAAGGCAACTTCTTTTTTCAAGCTGGAGGACTTCAACAATTAACACATATACTCCAGCTTGGAATAAGTGGAAACGATGGTGTCGTTCAAAAGGTATTTCCTTTCAAAATCCTTTGCCTAAGGAAGTTGCTCAATATCTAGCTTATCTTCACCAAGTAGAAGGCCTAGCTTATCGCACAATATTGGTGCATAAGTCTGTTATTGCCACTTTCAGCGCACGCAAAAATTTGTCTTCAAATTTCCTAGTCAAGAGGATGCTGAAAGCTATATCACAGGCAAAAGAGAAACCAATTAATCCGCCTATTTGGGATGCTGCAATATTAATAAAATATCTTCAAGTTAACGCACCGGACGAGCAAAACTTCTATCAAGTATCAAGACACGTAGCGGTTCTCCTTTTATTAGCTTCGGGCCGTCGAGTACACGACCTCACACTTTTGAGCATAGACCCCGCAAAAATGGTATTTGAGACCGATACTTTGATTTTGTGGCCCTGTTTTGGTTCAAAAACCGATAGTTTGCATCATAGGCAGTCAGGCTGGAGAATTAAAAAACACCCAGATAGGAACTTGGACAGTATTCACTGGTTGTGTAGACTGGTTCATTTATCACAAGACAGACGTCAGAATAAATGGTCTCATTTATTCATAACTACTAGAGGCGATCCGAAACCAGCATCAGCCACGATAATCGGAAACTGGGTAAGATCGCTGCTTAAAGCTGCTGGTATAGACGCTACACCCGGCTCCACCAGAGCAGCAGTAGCCTCATTAAACTGGCTTGAGAACTTTCCAATTGAGCAGATTCTCGCCACGGGAAATTGGAAAAGAGAACACACCTTCCGAAGGTTTTACAAAAAGGAAATATTAAGGTCTCAAAGTAGTACATGTACATCGCTTTCTAATTATTTTGTACCAGAGTAAAAACTTTGTAATTAAGCTTGATTTATTAATATATATTGTATTCAATTTACACATTATGGCATCATTCAAATTCCTTAAATTGCAGTATGTGTACCAGGAGATAACAAACACATCACTCAAGATGGATTCCGGATATCGAAGACGGAACAAATAATGGAGAGTTTTACCTTACAATAAAACTTACCTATTATTTTTCCTGAGATATCCGGAATCCAGGTAATCCCTACCTGGTACATCTCGAGCTTCATAATGAAAAAGTCAGTTAGGCGCACATCCGTCTCAAATCCGGGACACTAGCGCCATCTGGTGTACGTGGAAGGAGGTAAGTAGCCGAAAATCGACAAAAAGACGGGTGCTTGACTCAAGATGGATTCCGGATATCTCAGGAAAAATAATAGGTAAGTTTTATTGTAAGGTAAAACTCTCCATTATTATTCATTACGGTTACACTGCCCACTTTGACTTGTTAATATTTATATTGGATATATTATGATGGTATCGCCGATACTTGGCCTATAACATAAAACCGGGTATTATTAAAAAATTTAAAGAGAGGGTTTTAGAACATTAGCACGAAGCAGTAAATTACTAATTATATCCAATTTAAAATAATACATATTCGTGGCATAGGTGACACGTTACTTTCCTTTTATAAAAATTTTTGTGACTTAGATGTCCAGCCTGGTTAGCATGGCTTTTGAAGATTTGTTATTTGATACCAATATTCGTAGAGAAGAAAATTAAATAGGTAATTACTATAGTTTCTTGGCTGAAAGTTGATGCTTCTAGCTAAATAAGATCATAGATTGATTATAATAATTGTCGATTACATTTATTTTAAGTGCGTTTTGTGAACCGTTTTTAGGGTTCCGTACCCAAAGGGTAAAAACGGGACCCTATTACTAAGACTTCGTTGTCTTTCCGTCTGTCTGTCTGTCTGTCTCCAGGCTGTAACTCAAGAACGGTAATAGCTAGAGACTTCATATTTTCACAGATTATGTACATCTGTTGCCGCTATAACAACAAATACTAAAAATAAAATTAATATTTAAGGGGGGCTCCCATACAACAAACGTGATTTTTTGGCCTTTTTTGCTGTCTCCAGGCTGTAAGTCAAGAACGATAATAGCTAGAGATTTGATAATAGCTAGAGATAAAATAAAAAAATAAGGGGGCTCCCATACAAAAAACACAATTTATGTCCTAATTTTGCTCTATAATGGTACGGAACCCTTCGTGCGCGATTCCGACTCTCACTTGGCCGATTATTATTACCCATTGAAACTTAATCAGTCTAAATCGCTAAAGTGCAAGCCAAAATGTGTAACATTTTATAAAATATTTATCAATCCGAGCTCGCTAAACAAGAGGCCGTAAAAGATGCTCGTAAAACTTACATTAAAAATAATTTCTGCTGTCGTTGCATCTATGACCTAATTTTCTTTGACGCAGGAACTTTTATCCAAGAAACTATTTCTTCTCTACGAAGACTGAAAGCAAATCTTCAAAGTCCGTGCTAACCGGGTTGTGACTCGTTCGACTCTTGGCGCATATCGCGTAATCGGAGAGTGCATGGGATCTATGCATTGGTCATTATCTAGCCTGACCTGCTGTAAATTAGTCACTAACTCATTATTATTTTTTTACAACGATCGCAATCATTAATTACTTCACATAATACTTCAACATAATATCATCTAAATAGCACTTCTCACTAATTCCTTCTTCAATAACAAATGACCGTGGTAATTAAAAGGCACGTGTAGAAAGTCATCATTTCCCGACTCCCGTACATATTATTTTCGGTTTACAGTATCTCGAAGTTTGATAGCAAGCCTTATGTCGTTGCAATAAAGGCGAATGGACTGTACATATTATAATATCATGAATGTTTGTTTATATTTACCTAAGAGTGATTGATTCATTGTTTTCACATTAATCAATTAGATCCTACAGATGCATGAGGGAAATATTTTAATTTGGGAAAAGAGCTTAATTCAATTTTTATTATAGCAGGGAAAATTTAAACAGAACATACTTAATACTGTTACGTAGGTACATTTTAAAAGACATTAAAACCTACATAGTACATAGGTTATGTAACAGTGTATTAGATAAGTTAATAATTGTATTTTACTTTGAAGCTTTTAATAAATAAATACCTACATTTTTATCCGAAGTCTAGTTAATCAGATTTATTATTACAATACCTCTTTCGTTCTTCGTAAGTCTATGAAAGTAAATGCATGACTTGACAAATTACTTAAAATTACCAATAGCCCGGACTGGCTTAAGTGGATATACCGCTAGATTTAGTAGATACTTTAGGGTTAGGTACTTACTTACTTTAGGGAACTACAATTTTTAATGGCTGCACGCACTCCAAATAAAACAAGTTTTCTGAATAACAAATTTCAGACCGATTTAAGAATGCGAACACGCCATTTGGACGGCTCTTGAAAGGTTACTATTAAAGGAATGTGCTTACCGCTCATGAAGTTGTAGATTAGAGGGTTGATGGCGGAGTTGGCGTAGCAGAACACATGCGACAGCAGACCCATGATCGACAGCACGTCGTTCTGCTCCAAGTCTTTCACGTACCTGAAAAAAATATACATAAATTATGATATACAGTTAAATACTTGTTCTGTAATTTCGTTCCTATAAAATGTACATATTTCGATTTATCTGGAATTCGGCACTCATTTAGATGTCCTTTCTTTTTGCGGCGAAGACCAGCCATTCATAATTTTTGTATTGAACTTGGCTCTCCCTTTGTATGTACATCTTTATGTTTTGGTTAGATATATTTATTAATATACATAGTTATTTCTTTTTCATTTGAACATGATATCAACGCTTTTCAAAGGTCTCAAAAGGAGGCTTATCGATAAATACACGGCAATTATTCTAATACCTAAGAAAATTGTACCAAACACCACCGTACACAAAATATACTAGGCATACATAATATAAATTACAAATTATAAATGTCAAAATTAAAACATTAGGTATAAATACGGCAGAACATTCAATTACTACCCTAATAATAACATCACACCTTAAAAATCACAATAACATAAAAATATTTCTCTTATGCATAACACACACTAGAATCAAGATTATTGACTATCCTCCTTCAAAAAGAAAGGAACAAATCTTTCTTTTTTTCCCTAAGGTGGCAGGCAGAATATGCTTGACTATCCTGTATGCAGCAGCAGCGCTTGGAAAAAAGAGCTTCGTGACTCCGGCCGTTCCTTCCACTTCGTATCTCCCGTCTCGAGTTTAGAATTTGTTAATTTTCCCAGAAAAGCTTGTGCCCCCGTAAGCACGAAATAGGCTTACCTTAAAATAGACAGGAGGTGCACCGGGAAGAAGCAAACGGCGAACATGATAACGACGGCCACCAGCATCTTAGCAGCGTTGCGCCGCGACCGCAGTTGACCTATAATGGAAAATTACGAGTTAAAAAATCGGCCAAGTGTGCGACGACGCGATGTTTTTTCCCATATTTTTAAATTAAAATTAAAATCAAAAAACTTTATTGTAGTAAAGTTATACAGAGTGCAATTAAACCTTCCTGCCAAATTTTGATTATCGATCCTTGCTAAGAATAAAATACACGTATTTTTTCTTTTTATGATCACTCAGTACTAAAATGTTGAGAAATAGCTTCCGAGTTATCCTAAAAAATCGAAGTCTTAGTGATAGGGTCCCGTTTTTACCCTATGGGTATGGAACCCTAAAAAAAGAAGTGGCTGAACGCAAACCAATCAAAAATGTTTTACTGTATCATATCAGAAAAGTTTTTGTTGTTCATTAGCTACGAGTATGGCCACATTATGCAATTTCATCTTAAATTTTCGTCATTTTCTTTTTATTCAACTTTATTTTTCACTTTTCAAAGCGTACTGCCAAACTTTTTATACGGCGAACCTGTGGACTAACTATACACAAAAATGTATCAATAAAATTAGGGTACAATATAATAATGGCTTTAGAATACTGTTGGGACTGCCGCGGTTCTGCTCAGCTTCGGGTATGTTTGCAAATGAGCATACTAATGACTTTTATGCTATCATAAGAAAAAAGACATGGTCCTTGCTGAGCAGATTGCGATCGAGTACCAACGGTATTCTAAAGATGCTTGCTGAGAAACACGACTCGCCGATACTAGAACACTTTATAAGGGTTCTAGTCAGGAAATAAATGAAAATTATTCTTATAAGTATCAACTAAAATATTAATTACTAACATAGTTTTTAAGATCATTGTTACTAATAATTTTGGGCCTTAGTTGCTCCTAATAAAGATCTTATTTATTTATTTATTTATTCAATAATTGAATGCGTCAAAATCCACCCGCGTTTAAAGAAAAGTGTCATAGCGAGCGCTACAATTTCAACGCGCGTCACGGGCATGCCTCACGTTCGCTGTTGACTGCACTATAACGCATGCCCTTGACGAACAGAAAAAGGCACAATGTGGACAAAGCCAATGGTCATTAATTAAGTACAGGTACTTACATTGTTCTGCGGAAGCGAGCTTCATAGTTTCAGCTTGTCCGGGAATTTTCTCCGCGCTCCACAGAACCCTTACAATCTGATGATACGCCACTGTCATTAAAATGAGCGGTATCCTGAAAAAATGTTAAAGAACGATCAATAAACCTCCGTTTTTTAGGGTGGGTTGCATCAGAGGCGGTGTTAAGTTTAAGGTTCAGGTTATCGTCAAATATGGTGTCTATTATTAACTTTAACCATAGATTTGACATTTTGTTATAGGTAAAGTTATAGTTAAAGTAAGTTGGTGCAACCCACCCTTAACAAATTAACTGTCAAATTATCTGCTTCGATATTCATGTAATTCATGTTACAAGCACTACAGCAGTATACATAAAATTCAGTAGAGCGACACGAAGCTATAACGATACGTCTTATAATAGAAATACAACGCCTTGTAATATTAATAATAATTGTACCTTTGTTGAGTGACTTCGATTTCAATGTAACTGTTGAGTTACTCTACTGTTTGATATAATATGCTATGATATTATAAGGTTACTGTTTGATATATATGCTATGATATTATAAGGTTATCTTATCTTATATTATCAAAAATGAAATTTAGTATATAGGGGGTTTCGGGGGCGATAAATCGATCTAGCTAGGAATCATTTTTAGAAAAATGACATTTTATTCGTGTTTTATTGATGAGCAAAGCTCGGTCAAATAGCTAGTGTTTATTTAATTTTCGTTTAAGTTTTGCTGTATCAAACTTTTATCATGCAAATTCGACAATATATACTTCAAAATAACAAAGGCTAGAATGTAACCAAACATTAATATTAATGCGATGTTATTGTGAAATGTGAGGGTAATGGTGGTATTGAGACGTGTTCAACACAAAAAGGAGTTCGACATAAGCCAGTAACCTACTGGGACCGAGTCCTTGGCGTTACAAGAGTCACTTTTGAAGATTGATTATATTATTTCTTTCATACGAGTGTATCTGGAAACCGGAATTTTCGGAAAAAGGTGAAGGTGTTTCTCTTTATTTGCTTTCAATTTCACATTAACAACACTTCCTTTTTTAAACTTAAAATTTTACATTTTCACAAGTAAATAATATACAAGGTGTAACAAAACGAAATGATTGATGTTCACCAATAGACACCAATACAATGTCGGATGTCAGTAATTAATAACACTGAAAATGACTGAAGATTTGCTGAAAATCATCTAAAAGAAAATATTACCGCCTGCTGTTAAGTTGACAGCACCGGTTTATTTGTGTACTTGCCTATTTGACTCTTTATAAGTGAGTTGCATCAACCTACTTTAACTATAACTTTAACTTTAACCATAACAAAATATGAAATCAACTGTCAAATCCCTAGCAAAAGTATTTGACGATAACCTTAACCTTAACTTTAACTACGCTTCTGGTGCAATTCACCCTTAATGTGCGTCAAAAAACGACAAAGGTCCGATACGTGTATTTGGTATTGGTCATATTTGTCAAATAGGCAAATAAGGCCTGTCAATACTTTGTCAAACATACCGTCTACACATATTGTATAAAATAACGACGATCAAAAAACTTTAAAATTGCAGGCGCAAAGGCTCGGCTGGTGCTTTCAGTCACACACTTTGCGCTCTCCCGCCTTGGTGAAGCCCACTATCGTAATATTTTAATTTCGCCATAATTTCAAAACCAAACGTCCAATTTTAATCATTCAATTTATACCAAATATTATCTACATGAACTGTACTTAGTGGTGAAACAATTTATTTTGATAAGGATCAATAGCACGAGTAAAATAAATAGTTTAAATGTAGTCCAAAAAAAAATCAATATTTTTAAATAAAAAATGGTTATTACAATAACCTCACTCGACATAGATAGGTAAAGTGTGTCACGGATTTTTTTGTAGATATATTTATAATATCTACAATTACTTAGAAAATTTTAAGGTTCTATCTTTTATAGTTCAGGCAGCGTACGCAAAATAAGTCTATTTTTTCCACAATTAAGTTTAGCTTATGTTCAGCAGAAGTAATGTAGGATTCCAATGGTAAAACAATTATTCAAATCGGTCCAGTAGTTTCGGAGCCTATTCAATTAAAACAAACAAACAAACAAAAAATCAAATCTTTCCTCTTTATAAATATATTATATTAATGTAGATAAGTTATGTATAAGTATAGATGTTTGACTTACGTGTAGAGAAAGACAGCCTTAATGATGTGCCAGACTAGCTCGCTAGTGGGTGACCACGTCGCAGCGCACTGCATCAGGTACTGCAAGTTAAACCGCAGTGGGACCAGCTGGACTGTAGTCAAAACTAGTATTTCTGGCGAATCTGTTAGATTAATATTGTTAAGATAACGTTAATTTTATTATTAACTAATTACGTTAACGTTATTATAGTGCAGTCTTCAGACTTAGCCTAAACCTCAACTATTTCTGTACTCAATCTTCATGCTTTTGAAGTCGGTACCAGCTTACCTTAGCGTAAGTTCTATGTCAAGGATCTCAGAACTTTTCCGGGCTGGTAGCGACTTCAAAAGTACGAAGATTGAATACAGAAATAGTTGAGGTTTAGGCTAAGTCTGAACACTGCACTATAATAAGGAATAGGAATTATTTGATTCTTTTTAGATTATTTTTAAGAATATTACTTACTTTTGTTTTTACCTTGGAAGTCGGTTTTATTTTTTTGTTAAAAAATAATGGATCATTGTAAGCCTTTTGTCCGCAATTTTAATACCATTACTAAAAATTATTTTAGACCAATATTGAAATCAGAACTATATACTTACTAAACAGTAGTGATACTGTCCAAATGGCGAATATGGCGGTCTTGGCGCGCGTGATCGTGGACTTGAACTTAAGCGGGAAGCAGATGGCGTACCAGCGGTCCACCGAGATGAAGGTCAGCGTCAGCACTGACACCGTCACGGACACCGACTGAGAATAAAGGAATGGTTAGGATTGTGGGACTGTGCTTCCAGGGAGCCTCATATAAGTCATATCCCTATATATTATGAGCGTTCATATCGACCAAACCATATTTGGTTAGACCGAAGCAGTTTTAGCGACGATACACTAGAGCCGTTTTTCCATACAAACGTTGTCTCCTGTTTCCTCCCTGGATAATGTCGGTAGAATTATAATTTTTTTCCTGAATATCCACGGCTCCTAATACAATGTCCCTATGTTTTCTTTTTTTTCATAATTTAATCATTAAAAAAGATATGAACGTTCAAACACCCAAAAAAATGGCCAGATTTTCCGCTGTGTTCAAACATCCAGTTTGGCTAGATTATACAAAAAAAAGCAAACATAGGAACACAGCTCATGTCTTGCTTTAATTTTTTAATGAAAAAAGTACTTAAATCGGTTAAGTTTTGGAGAAGAAATCAGGGGACAACGAATCGTTGGTTTTCTGCAGTTGTCTCTATCGCGCTCTGCGGTATATGCTTGAGGTAAGGGAGACAGCAATAGATATTACAAGTACTTTTTTTTTCATTTCTCTAGCCCTTGGTGTATCCTATTAAGTATTAAGCATACCTTGCTATTGCATAGCTATTATCGCGGGCTTTAAGCACGTTCGAATCGAGTTAACGACGTTAAACGAATGTTAGGTGTTTTTTTCGTTATGTAATTACAAAACGAAAGACACCTAATATTCGTTTCAGTTCTGGAGACTTCGGCTCGGTTTAGCTCAAGGTGTGGTGCTCAAATATTTCAAGAAAACAATTGATCTCGCTTCCCGCTTGACCGCGATTTTATGAACGCGAGAGATCGCTATGCTACCTACTATAAAACATAATATTAATTTATATTGTTTTCTGCCTATTCATCTATTTTACGTACCACCTTTGTTACCCCTATAGAATAGCTGTTTTACCCCCGAATTAGACTGCTAGAGTATCATGTACACCACAATAAAAAAATGGTAATCGAGCATCTTTATTAAACTATAATTATTATAAATGTAGTCTACGTTGCGTACTATTATATTCGAGGAATTTAATAATAATTAACTAAATATTATTATCGTTAAATTAATACATTCCAGGAATATTCAACAATGGGCGAACGATAGAACAGAAATATTCAATAATATGATGAAGCCTGATTCTCAAATTTCACAACGCCTACAGTTCTTCTGGTTCACCATTAGGTATATTACGTCTGTTAATTTAACTTTACTAAAAAATTAGTATAATAATAATTAAGCGTACAGAACACCACAAAATGATAGCTTAGATTATTTCCAAAGGGCATCACAAATAGAAATATTCCTTTGTTTCAGCGACGAATAAATACATAATATTATATTATGTATGTATTCGTCGCTCAAACAAAGGAATTCTAATTGATTAAAATGCTATGCAGTAATACCTTTCTAGAAATAGAAATAAGTTTTATTTGTCTAGACTAGACATTCACATTTTATTTAACTAGATGTTCCGCGCGGCTTCGCCCTCGTAATTTAGTAATATCATGGAAACCGTATATTTTTCCGCAAAATATAGCCTATGGGAGATAGGCTATATTTTGCGACTATATATCACGTGGTCTATTCTTCATGTGTGCCAAAAAACATAAAAATTGCTCCAGTAGTTCTTAAGATAATAAGCAATTTCATATATTTTTCCACATTTTCCTATGCTTCTTCGCTTACATTTATAGTCTTAGCGTGATAAAATATAGCCTAAATTCTAAAGCCTTTCTCGATAAATGAGCTATATTACACTGAAAGAATTATTCAAATCGGACCGTTCCTGAGATTAGCGCTTTCAAACAAACAAATAAACTCTTCAGAATTATAATATTAGTACCATAAGATAGATAAAGGTCCAAAATTCGCGGAATAGCAAAGAAGTAATCATGGTAGTAACATTTTTTTAACACCAGTATAGAAGAACTTATTATTACTCTAAATGTCAAATTACAATTCTATAAATTCATTTGTTTACGAGTTATCGCCGAAATAAAAAGTAAATCGGGAAGTCAATGGGGCAAACTGAATTCGTGCTGCGATAACGTTCCTTTTTTTTTTAACGGTGGGAAATGCGTTACGCATCCCTAGCGGCCCGGGGGAATGGTCGCCGGGGTATGGTCGGTTAAAAGCAGTTTGACCGACTTATCTTTGCTCGGTTAGGACCTCCCCTCGTATTGTGAGAGGGAACGTGAACAAAACTACTTATGTTTTTGAGACAGGTCACATGTATATATTATATACCTATATATAGCCTATAGGGATCACAATAACATTATGTAAGATTTTCGCGTAATGTTGTTTGAAGATGTATTATTTCGCCCTCACAAATATTATACTCGTATTTTGTATTCTCTAGACTTCTTCGCTCTAGACTCGCGAACGTAAGCTCTACATTAATTTCTTTTCAACCTCTTGACAGGTTTCTTTTGTAGTTTTTTTGACAGTGTAATGCATAAAATTATAGCGTTAAGGTGCTCCCTCACCGGCAGCATTAGAGTGTAATACTAATGTGACATTACAGATTCTTTTTTGAGCATTACATTACAAAAATACCTCCCTGACCGACGTGCATTCACGTGTAATGTAAATAATAATTAAACATTCGACTTTGAGCATTCCATAGCTAGTTGATTCCATAATGTCAGACTGATGCTATACAAGTTGTATCAAGATGTTACACACTGTATCATTATAACTGTGTAATGCTCGGCTCTGTAACGTTAAATTACAAGCGAATGCTCCCGGTCAGGGAGCACCATTATAATAATCTCATATAATATTTACTATCGTTTTAATAATTAATGCTGTGACTTAATTATTATAATAATATGAATCATGATTAAATGTTGTCCGTTTGTTCGTTGCATCGAAATCCGTATATCGTGTGGGGGCCCAACATTTTTTCGCTGTGAAAGCAGACAATTGCCCTTTTCTGGTACTCAGATTATCTACATCTACATTTTTTATCTATCGTGACGAGTTACTGACAGACAGACTACTTTTAGTATGAACGGTAGGAATGACGTACATTTTGCAATATGGCATAAATTTTAAATCTCTTTTAAAGTTGCTATTTCAAAGTTTTTAGCAAATGCAAATGCAAGAACAATGAGAGCTGTATAATAATAATAAAGAACCATATTAAATTGTGGATGATTATAATTATTGTGAATCTTTTTTAATTTAATTTTTAGGTAAATTTAAAAAGTTACAACCTGTCCGTCGTGACATGGTTAAACAATGAATGCTCAGAACGTGTCGTAGCTTTTCTTGATTACCACAAAATTACAATTTCGCTATTTGGTCTTTCTGTGAATGCCACAGCGCGTCGTGCACGTTTTATTAGAGGCATTTAAGATGAATTTCGCGATGTGAGCTATTATTCCGCTCAATGAGCGTTTTCGATCTTTGAGCGTAACAGATACATAACATAACTACACATTACCTGAAAGTAAAGTATAATTTTGCAGAGAGCGTCTCCCAGGAACCACGTCTCGGTGACATCCCAGAGCACAGTCGGGGGCAGGCAGAACAGCAGCACCATGATATCCGCCACCGCCAGGTTCACCAGGAAGTAGTTGGTCACCGTCCTCATCGAGTAGTTCCTGTACACGGCGACGCAAACCAGTGAGTTCCCCACCAACCCCACCAGGAATACCACCGAATGGGTCCCTATTAGCACCCACTCGTAGGACTGTGGGTATATGTACTGGTTCAACATCTCCACGTATTCGTCTTTCGTCAGGTTGCAGTATTCCACTGCTCCGACGCATCCTGTAGCGTTTTCGGCGACGGATGCGACTGTTTTGTTAAGATCTAAGTCCTCGCTTGTAATGTTTTTTTTTACATCACTAGTTTTGTCAATGGCTTCTGTCTTTGCGACATCGACTCCGCATAGAGTAAGTAAGCTTATACAAATTATTTTCACACTCCGATCCATTTTTACTAAGTGTAACTTATTTCTCGAAAGTGAGCTCACTCGAGCAGACTTTTTGTGGGCGGCATTTTAAGTCTGTAACAAAAAACATTAAAAATTAGGGACGAGAGGACGAAATATTATGGCTTCTTAGCGTCAAAAGAACAAACGAACGGTTCTGAGAGGGTTTCAACATAAACAGCAATTAATAGAACCAAAGGCCAATTATATTACGTGAAAACATTTCGGCCTAAGTTTAACTTAATAGAAGTTATTTTATATAATGCATGTTAATGCCATAAAATTTTTCGTATTTCTTTTAAAAACATTCACATAAAATATAACCAGAATATAATATAACGCCTTTTTCAATAGATTTCAAAAGATAACATTATTAATTAAATTTATAATATTTCGGCATTTTAAGTGCTGCCTCAAATTGATACGGTGGCAGGTGCCAACATACTGAATCCCAGCACTCAAAGTCAATGTGAATTTAAAGCATCAATTATGGCACAGGGTTGATTGTTTTATAATTTGTATTCGATAGATGTTCATCTTGAAACAAAGAACATCATCTGCGATTGACAACCGTATGAAATCGGAAATGGCTATCTGATAAACGAATTTGCCAAGTGGGAGCCGGGCATCATTGCCTGCCAATATTATGTCACTATCATTATCTACTTTCGTCATAATAATAATAATATTGGAAAAGAAATTACTGCAGATTTCTTAGAATTTGGTTTCAGACTTCAGATTGCATCCAGCTGTCGTTAGAAAGTAGCAAGTCTACTGTCGATAGAAAGTAGTTTAATATGGCTGAAAGATTCAGAATAGCTAATATTATTATATTTTTGATAAACTGAGTTAATTATAATAATTAACAGGAGTAGTAGTAGGTATTTAATACAGATAATATAAAATTAAAACCAAATGCATACTTTGCATTTTGTTTGTTTACTTTTTTAAATCGTTACATTAAGTGGTATTTTCGTAGAGACAGCGCGGAAGGAGATCGTCAAAATATGATCGAGGTCATCTATGTTTCGTACAAAAATGTTTACATTTTATAAACTGCTAATACACGCAACACATTCTGTTTGGTTTTGCGTGTAAACAGCGTAATGCGCGGGTTTTATAGAATATTATTTGTGATGAATGATGATCGATGTTGGATTTTTGTATGGATCTTTAATTATGTTGTATGGTATTGTATGACATTACCATACAACATAATTAAAGACTTTGACAAGATTATGACAAAGATATAAATGACATTTTGAAAAGATCTATTCGTAACACTTTTATTTCATGAAATATTCTGAAAGATTCTTCAGAAGCAATAATATCTATTCTCCTTTGAGTCATCTCCTTCTTGGGCGTCTGACCCCTTTACTAGATTTGCAAACTATACCATGCTTTTAGATAACACTTACAAAACTTTGCGGGATCGAAAGAAAATTTTAAAGTTTCACGCAGGAAATAAATATTATGTTCTTGAACTTATTTCATTAATCACGAAACGGTCTTGCTTCAAAGATATAAGGTTCAATTAGGTGTGGAGTTTCCATAATTACAACTTAATTAAAAACCCTTTTAATCAAAAATGTAATATACATACCCGCTATGTTTCTTTACGAGCACTCCTCAAAATATAGGGAGAACAGTTTTTTAACACTCTAATCAAATTAATTACGATTAGAACGAATTTTTGGTGCAAGCAACCTGTATAGTACGGGTGCCCTAGAAAAAATTTTTTTGTGATTACTAATAAGCTAATTTTTTGTGAGTAGCTACATTTTGATAAGACGAACAACATTTTTATTTTCGAAAAATCTCGATGGTGGTAGCTAACAGAGATAGAAAGGATTTCATACTTTGACTTGATGGTCCTAAAATATGGATTGTTTTATTTGTAGGACAAGGTTACTCTTAATATAACTATTAACCTACCAATATACAAAAAATCAGCTGGTCAGGGTTCCGTTTTAGGGTACAGTAATCTTTGTTGATAACAGAATCCTAAAACGGAACCCTAACCAGCTGATTTTTTGTATATTGGTAGGTTAATAGTTATATTATTTAAGAGTAACCTTGTCCTACAAATAAAACAATCTATATTTTAGGACCATCAAGTCAAAGTATGAAATCCTTTCTATCTCTGTTAGCTTTTTCGAGATTTTTCGAAAATAAAAATGTTGTTCGTCTTATCAAAATGTAGCTACTCACAAAAAATTAGCTTGTTAGTAATCACAAAAAAATTTGTTCTAGGGCACCCTGACTAGTAGTGTAGGTAGTGGTAAATAAAGTCAGACACGCCCCTTAGCTGTGGCCCCACCACTGATATAATATAAGGGAAGTCACTCAACATTCCCTTCTTCTATCATGGCCGAGCCAGTCGAGCGGGCAGTGCTGACTGCTGAGTGATACAGTATTCTGTGTTTCATTTACTCACCCAACAAGTCTGCACAAGTACTACACAACCCAAAGGAAAGCGAAATCACCGAGGAATGAAATGCAAATATATAAGCTCTACCTTTTCCGAAAGGTACATTTGACTCTACCTTCGTTTACTTGTTTGATTAGACGCAATGGGGCAATTAAGTGATAGGCAGGGCTTTAACCATTGATCGCAACAAAATTACCTTTGATGAGATTTCAAAGTTTGTAACAAAATATTTTGTGATATTAAAAATACATTAAGTATATGTTATATTTCATTCAAAATAGTAACTAACTGCAACAATTAATATCGCAAAATATGTTGTATTCGAGTGCTAATAAACTGTTAAATATAATTACCGCTGCTATAAGAAGCAGATGAAATAGCGTTACCTTTAACATCCATTACCAGATTGTAATACATTGACCAGACGTTAAAACATTCCAACCCTTCACAGTTAAAAATAAAACGTTACAATACCTGAGTCAGGCACTAAATCAAGCGGTTTTGACACGAACGATTTTACCACTGTTTGCCTAGCCATGAATAATTGTCGGCTCTTATTTATAACAAAAAATTCAACAAACGAATATCGATTCGGAATTGGGCGCTGCCTCGATTTATTAGCCATTAGCCGTTAAATAATATAGGTAGTTTACGAAGCGCATTATGAAGCACTTGTTTGTCTAATCGAAGTCTCGAAGTGGGCATATTTTACAAACTACCTACTACCATAGAGTAAATATAGTATGTCTGGTCTCTGCTACTACATACTTTGATTATCGATGTTTATTAATAGTTGGATGTAGGTATTTGATTTTCGCGATTGGTTGTGAATTCACACTTTTTGTGTCTGCGGTAGTTTCGGGAAGAAGGAAGCCTGTTTTCTATGTCACCAAATGTATCTAATTTATAAAGGAATCCATCAAAATGAGCTGGCTCTATTAGCGATCAATATGTGTCTCTGCCGTCCAAACAATATGTCCACTATTTTTTTTATTCGGTCTACTAAGCGATATATTGTTTTCGGGTCCCTAATAAAAACTAAGCCTATTAGGGTCAATTCAGACCGCAACGCGACGAGGCGAGGCGCGACGCGACGCGACCTAAATTTGTATGGATTTGACAGATGCGATGTTGTCAGCGTGAGACGTCTTGCGAATCTGTCAAATCCATACTAATTTAGAAATGCATCTACGCGTCGCGTTGCGGTCTGAATCAACCCGGCGTAGTTCTAGTGAGGAAACCGCCTGTCACTTCGGACATGCGAAGCCATTTGAGGCGTTTGAGATTTGTTTGTTTGATTCTGGGATCGTTTGATAATACTCTTTCTCACACATTTTATTTGTTGTTGTAGCAGAGCACATGGAAATTCATATCTGTGCCGTGTAAACGCGATAGCAATGCTTTAGTCATTAGTGTATGAAATAAACAAGTAGCTATTAGTGTCAATGTACTAATCAGAGAAGTTGATTCCTAGG
This sequence comes from Plebejus argus, assembly GCA_905404155.3. Lineage (NCBI taxonomy): Eukaryota > Metazoa > Arthropoda > Insecta > Lepidoptera > Lycaenidae > Plebejus > Plebejus argus. The sequence continues at coordinate 7,209,767 of FR989927.1, read as the reverse complement.
TAGATGGCAGACCTAAGTAATTTGGTCGCGTTAAGTCAAACCCATCAGGCCCATCACAGCTAACATTGAATTAACATGCCGACGGCCGACCAACTGACATAAGTACGTCAACTGCCTAGGAATCAATTTTCTCGATGGTACAAATTACTATACGTGCTTCTCGACCGTACTTTAGTAGTAGACAGTGAGGGCAAACAGGATATAAGCTACGTAACAAGTGAGGGCGCTTTTCTTGTCATGCGTGTTTTCACCCGCACGGATCTTGTCCGCATGCGGGTGACAACATTCTCCTGGCCGGGCATCATCCGGGCACGTATTGCCCGCATGACAGGAAAAACATCTATGACAATATTGTACGATGCAGGCAACAGCCATACAACAGCAGCTGTCATGGCTGCAGATCCGGGTGCGCCGTGCGGGCGATGGCACGCATGATACGAAAAGCGCTCCGACTTGTCCAACTATTTCTACACGTCGAAAAAGATCCTAAAGTGAAATCTGACTAATGAGCCCACTGAACGATTGTGTTTTGGAAATAGCCGCCCACCTCAATACACGTACGCTTTCAATTGAAAAGTTTATTTTCTTAACGAAATTAACCGATTCAGATGGGTATGTTTAAAATTCCGACGTGCTTCGGAATGCGACCCACGCAAGAACCCACCTCAATTTCCAATTTCAGCTTCGAGTAATTTTCGAACAAGTATTTTTTATCATTAAGGTGACGCCATGTTAAAGTAAAAAACCGTGTTGGATGTGTTTTAGATTGCTTGTTTTCTATGCGAGGCTGGCCCGGCCTCTCATAGAAAACAAACAATGGAACAGCAAAAAATGGAAAGGGCGTAGCGACAAAATAGTTTTTGTCGCGTAATTTAAAAACCATAAATACATTAATTCATATAAGCTATGGGCAAATTAAAGTGTATACTAGAACCAATTTATGTACAAATTTTGGAAGCTTATATCACTCTCCTCTGTTGGCAAAATAGGAATCCTTTTTTTACAGAGGTCTTTTTGATTGATTATTCTGTGTTATAAAAGTTGACCAATCGTATTATGCTATGGGTAATTATGGGTAATTCAAAGACAAAGACATGATGAATACTGACAGTGAACTTTAATTTCTTAGCTTTAGTCATTGCTGAGAAAAATGGACATCGCTACAGCCAAATTATCAAGGCGTCACCTTAACGAGATATCTTGGAAAAGTAAGGAACGACTATAATATTTGTATATTATATTTATTCTAACTATTAGGTCTTAACATAAAAACTGTTTCAAATAACGGTATTTTACTAAAATGTTTATCCTATAAGAGTAATAACTGAAAGCTAAATTAATCGTCTTCATTGTGACACTGTTTACATCGTTTTTCAATTTCCAGACAATTAAAGAGCACGCGATCGTAAGCTGTTAATTAAGTTAGTTGTGAGTTATGAATTTGTAATCGAGTACGTTTAAATTTGAATATAGTTTGTTTGGAACAAAGGGGCCTTCGGGGAAATGCTTGTAATGCGTTCCTCGGTCGCACGATTTCCATCAATCGTTCTGAGCCTCTCAAAAATGACTGAATCAATCAGGATTCAGGAGTAAGTAGTTTTAATACTCCTCGCTTCCTCGAATACCCATTACAATACTTTCATCGAGTCAATTCGACCCGACCTTATTAAACTAATATTATAATGCCACAATTAAACTTGTTAAGAACAGAAGTTAACAAAACTAAAAAAAGATCCGTTCATCTGTTTAGGGCTACTTATCCACACATGCACACGTGCTAAAATGGATGTATGAATTAAAAATAAGTATTTAAAACATTTTTAATATTGTTTACTTATAATAAAACCAGTAAATGACAATAAAATATAATAAAAATACTAAAGTATATAATATACTTATTCAGTTTAACGATACAAATGTATCAAATACATATTATATCAATACAATTCGTTGTTTGTCTGCAAACGTGAAGTGCGTTAGCGCTGTAATAAACATAGTTAACCACGTCGGTAACTCCTAAATTTCCCCTAACATGAAACATCATTGAACGATTGTTTGAAAAATGGCAATGTTTTTCAAATAACGTAAAATATGCGTATTCGAAAATTGAAATATTCTAAATAATATTTGAGGAGCTGGCGAACAGGACCGGATTAGTAATTTCCCGGAAAAGTAATTTCTCTCTCGCACGGTTGTAAAATGGCAGCCATTTTATTTCTTTTAGGTTTTAACACTAATCTGAACAATACAGTTTCTTATTACAAAATATATCCTATGAAGATAAAAAAGGTCTCATTTGATAGCTAAACTTGTGGACTACGCTTACACAGGCAATATATTATAATAGCTTAGATTTTAACAAAGAAAAACTACATTTCCTTTACTTCTATGCTCTAAGTCAGATTTAAAAGTAATACCGATTTTCTTATGAAGTATTGGTCAGATTAGTATGAGACCCAGAAAAAAAAAATTTCAAGTTTGGGAAAAAAATTAAGGGCCAATTCGTTAATTAAATATGCCATAGATCATAACATTAAAGGATCGAACACCGGTGTTGGGACACATTGTATAATATAATTATTATTAATTCTGGGTGCATGGTAATAATATAATATTAGTCCAATGTACTTCAGGGTTTTTTTGTGATCCTCTTAATAATGACTTCACACGCTTGGCCTTATCGTATTAATTTTACAAAGGCCGAAATGCCGAAAGATGCATTCGCCTATGATAACATTAATACGTAGATAAGATATCAAATATAAAATTATGTAGGCTTACGTAATACGCTGCTTAACTATTACCGATATTATACAAATTAGCTTACAATATTTTGTATAAGACTCAAAGATATTAATTTGTGTTCCTGGGATTTATTCGTTTCGCTTGTTGTGGATGAACGTGTACTGATTTAGCATCGGCCGACAGTTTGTTGATGGTTCAGTTTAAAAGTAATCGTGTATAGCCCATCAAACCTAAATATTATCGGCCGACTCAGTATCTTTGTAATATGCGCACTTCCATCCAGCTTCATAGATCAAAGATAAAACCAAACTATCAGCCGATTAAAAGTTTGCAGTCTGCAAGGGCTCTAAATTAGCAATAAATCTCACTGGCTAACAGCTAGTTTTGTATTACAATTTGCAATTAAATACAGCATCGATAAGATTTGATTTGACAAATGAAAATCTTATTAAGTTTGTCAACGACTCGAAATGACGAAATCTTATTAAGTTTGCTTGACGCGGACGCCCATACAATTCCGTTGCGCCTAAGTACTTATATCGCGCGGGATCCGACCATTTTTCCAGGATAAAAAGTATCACATGTCCTTTCTCGGGACTCAAAGTATCTTCATACCAAAATCCATCAAAATCAATTCAGTGGTTTGGGCGTGAAGGGGTAACAGACTGACCCACTTTCGCATTTATACTATTACTAGAGCTGTTGCCCGCGACTTCGTCGGCGTCCACGTCAATTATAATACGTAAGTACCTACTACTAAGTACAGGAGATATCGATGGTACTGGCACAATGATTGTGTACTACTGTGTAACTTTGTAATCCTATACATATTTTGTATGGGATTGCAAAGTTATTTATGAAGTTAGTGTATCTAGAAAACTGGATAGAAATTATGGAATGTTTAAGTTTTCCCTTGATTTAGACACTAAACACTAATTATATTATAAATATGAAGGTTCTATGTCTGCTAGAAGTGCCTTACACTTTTAGTGATCAGTCAGTCAGTCAGTCAATCAGTCAGTGAGTGACAAAATAGAAAGTTTAACAAGTTACAGTTCTTAAACTAGTGGTTCAAATATTTAATGAAATTTTAAATATACCGTGTTTATACAATGATTGCTTAGCAGCTGAAAATTCAGGCTTGTTGTTTTTTGCTAGACTTGGCGGGGGCACTGTCGTTCCCCCAGATAAGTTATAAGTTTATAACCAATTATTTATGACGAGGTTTTCTTTCGTCCGATCTAATAAAGTCGTGAATTATTAACGAAACTAAAAGCATAGCTAAAAGGTTACAGAGGGAGGAGTAATTGTGACTCGAACTCATCGCAAGTTTAAAGACTGATAATAACAACATTCAAAATGTCATCTGATGTTAAATAGTTTAAGGTTAGTTAAATGAGTTAGGTCTTAGGAGATTATGAGTCCTGCACTTAGATAAGATAATTACTTTCTTCAAAGTATAGAGTATATGACTATAGAGTATACTCAGGTAGGTACTTAAATTTTTCACACAATCCTTAGTTGTATGTGTACTTTAATATTTAATAATAATATTAAACCGTCGATCACAGATTCTCGGAAATCTTTTGTTCTTCTTTCGTTATCGCGGTCGCATGCGACCGCTTTTTATCGCTGACAACCCTAGATAGACATCTTTGCATGTTTTGAAACACGAATCTATTTATTACACACCCAAATTCTTACAGTTCACAAAAGTGTGGGTGTAATTTAATATTATAAATTATGTATAATGAAAAAGGTGAGACTGACCACAGTCCATACAAAATCTGATAATATAATTATATTATGAAGTTTTCTGCCTAGATTCGCCGTTTGGACTTTAGTATAGTTATAAAAATTTTATTCCAAGCTCAAAAAAATTTTGTACTAACAAGAATGAATGCTCCTGATGAGATTTCTTATGTATTTAGGAAAAGTCTTGAAGGAAATTGCAATTTTTTGGATTACCTTAACCCTCATTATTCATGCGGGCGGGCGGTGAGCGACTAGTCCGGTGTTTCATTTCCGCGAGTAATATCTTAATTTAATTTAATTTATTATAATACCCTCATTTCTCTGGTTTTTGTTTATGTTTCGAAATTTAAATAAAAAGTTTATTTTTTATAGCGATAAATATTATAAACTTCGGATAGTGCGACTCGATCACGTAACTTTCTACTTGCAATTAAATAAGGCAGTCATCTGATACAATTCTACAGATTCTACTTGAAGATTCTACTTTACGTACAGTAAATATTATACTTCTTGTGGTTAGCATAAAAAATACTGAAGGAGTTCCAGAAGTAGAAGCTAGGTATTGTGCCTATCTATTGTACCTTCTATAAGTGTACCTCACCTTGATACTTATTATCAAATAAAATAAAAAAATATATGTAAAGCTTCAAATTTAATTTTACTACCTGATATAAACAAGGAATAAATAAAATCATTAATAAAGCGAACTCATATTTTTTAAAGTTAAAACTTACTGTGACTCTTGGACTATCCAGTAAAGAATCATGGAATAACCCTTACTGGCAGTCAGGTAAAAATTGGAAAGAAAACTTTCATTTACCTCAATAACTTCGGATTCGATGGCAATTCGGCATTAGCCTCACTTCGTGTGGAGGAAATAATAAAGCAACTCAATAAATAGTTAATGTTCGCAGTTCGAACGACGCGACGCCCGTCAGGCGATGGGGAGCCATCGCCTGACTGCCTCAGAGCTGAATGAGTACTTAATAAATTATTAACTTCAAGAATTGTTATAATTGCAGATGCTTGTAAGTCCTTCACGTTAAAACTACAAATCGGATAAGTATTAATAAAATTTTATCATAGTAATATAGCTCACACAGTATAATTATTATATTCATCAGCAGTACATCCGACAAAAAAAACAATCAAGAAAACGAGATGAAAAAGTCTAAAATTATCATATTTTACGCAGACACGATTATGCTATCATACGCGATCAATAACTCAATTAAGTATTTTAATTGAACTGAAAAACTAGGATTAAACAATAGGTACTCAACAGTCCGAAACATTTGTTTAATGATCAATAATTTAGTGTAGGATTCAAATGAATATAGTTATAAATTAACAGCTGATAATTAGAGAAGATAATTTATAGCGAAATAAAAGTCAAAGTGACTTTACGATCGGTTCAATCAAATAAAACACTGATCAACGCATAATAAATTAACCAGAGATTTATTACAAACTTAATTAGAGTAGATTTTTATGTCTTGTGGCCTATTCACAACTACTTTGTTCAATACATTGGTTTGGAAAAAACAAATTATCATAATTTATGCATGAAGTATATTATACAGGTTGTCTTGGTCGAAAAAATTGGTGATGTGTGATGACTAGTGAGTGTCTCTGTGCTATATCATCGTTCACTTCACAAATTGCCGTTTTTTTGCATAAAATATGGAGGCCGAAAAATGATTTGAAATAAAAAACCGTGGACTTTATGTACTATCAAAGAAGTTGATTCCTTGGCAGATGGGGGCCATATTACGTACAATGCTCCCAAAGTGATAATGCGCATATAAATTTTCGTCATTGTTCGGCAACGATCGTTTTTCCCGAGCGTGGGAAGACGATACCACAAAACCTTTTATTGCGCATGTCCAAATCATGTCATGAAATGGCAACGTCAACTGTTTAAGCAACTTGTAGGTGGCATTGCCATGGCATGACTTGATTTTTTTGATAAAAGATTTTGTGGTGCATGCGCTAAAAATAGAGACAATGGATGATATTTACTTCAATTTCTTTCGAACAAGGTTGACTACGACAATTAGCGGAGATTTGCACGCGCATTATTAATTTGGGAGTGGTGTAGTTTGGTCGCGTTACGTCAAACCCAGCCGACAGATCACAATTGACATTGAATTGACACTATCAGCTGATCAAAATAGGACGTTGGTCTGTCAACTGCCTAGCAATCAATTTTCTCGATGGTACATTACGTATCTGGCTACAGACGATGAAGTAGATGAGTTGCAAGGTTATTTCAAATAAGGTGAAGAAAAATAAGTGATTGTCCGTTTGTTACGAAATGTTAGTTATATGGTCATTGGTCACGTCTTCAAATTATGATGACATAATATTTAGCCACTATTTACGTTCCTAACGTTGTCATAAAGACCTTACCTTCGGCAATAAACAGACATATTTTATATCAGCTATATAGTTAATGGTCCACACAATTACATTTCTTTACTACCACAATATGCTGCCCGTGACTTTGCGCGTAACAATAGAAAATGTCTCATAGGAACTGCTCTTTTAAATTATTTCAGCAATCCGTCTGAATTCTGACTGACGTACGTTGTTTGTAGAATGTAGAGTCCACATCCTGAAGATGCACCGGTGTTGGGATGAAACGCGCGTCGAGGAAACATAATATTATTGTACGTTAAAAACCATAAACCTATAATGCAGTATATTATAAGTCTATGTTAAAAACATACCTTTTCCCAGTGTCAAATTTGAGACATGGACACTTCACAACTCCGAGTGGCATTTGTATTGGTTGTAAAGGGCCGTATAGACGATCGGTTCCAACCACCAACAGAGGTCACCTTGGTAGGGTTGGAACAAAAATCAACCGTCTAGACGTTTGTTTTTGGTTGACCAACCAAATAACCTTCAATTACCTTGGTAGGGAGCGCATCCCTCACTACCAATGTCAAATAGAGAACATTGAGTTGAAACGCGACCGTGTAGACGCTTGTTGGCGCTCTCGCACATTGATTCAGTTTATATTTCAGTCATAGTCATCAGTCGTACATTAATCCATAGTGATTAGCTACTGAAAATGGCGGCACCGGCGCGCAATGAACGCGAAATTATAACTGAATTTATAGAAATTTATAGGAATTTGCCTACACTGCGGGATATTGGTTCCGATCTTTATAAAGATCGGGACAAAAAGAGTCAAGCGTGGCAGTTGCTTGTGGATAAATTAAAAGAATATGACCCTGAGGCTCATATTATGTCGATGGCAAAAAAGAAAATTGAACACATGAGAACGGCTTTTAAACGAGAAGAAAATTTACGTGAAAAAGTTGATTACGTGTAGACAGAGATTCAACTTTGTTGACCCAACCAAGGTGACCTCTGTTGGTGGTTGGAACCGATCGTCTTTAACTTGTAATGTAATTGAGGTTGTAATACAATATTCATAGAGCTATCAAGGAATTACAGACAATTTTGAAAACCGGTAGACTAAAAGGCCGTCACTGACTTAGCTATAATATATATTATTAATATGTTTATAGCTAGGCATATTACTATATTATATTTTCTATACAATTTTCGCGTGACCACACACTCAGCTATAAATATTATATATTTCTGGTCTCAGTGTATTTAGTACGGTATATTAATATATATTATAGCTAAGTCTGTGATGGCCTTTATTAAGAAAGATTTGTGGTACGCCGTACGCGTAGCTCAAATGGGAAGAGTGTTGACACACGATTTGTTGGTTGCGGTCGTCGCCTTGTACAGATATTATTCTTTTTAGAGTTCCGTACCCATAGAGCAAAAACGGGATCCCATTACAAAGACTTCGCTGTCTGTCCGTCGCGTCTGTATGTCTCCAGGCTGTATTTCAAGAACCGCTATATTTCTAAAATTTTACAGATTGTGTATAAGTATATCTGTTGCCGCTATAACAAAAAACACTAAAATCAAAATAAAATTAATATTTTATGGGGGGCTCCCATACAACAAACATGATTTTTTTGCCCTTTTTTGCTTGATATCAAAAATGGCAACAAATAGGTATTTGAAATTTTCACAACACACTCAATTATATGCGTACTTTTTGCGTACTTTAATAATCTATATAATTATATAAAAGGCTTTGTCCTGAATGACATGAAAATGGAATCACGCTACGGCCTAAACCACTGATCGTAGATACTTGAAATTTGGAGGGAGTGTCATTCGTATGACGTAGGCGTGCGATAAGAAGGGGTTTTTAGAAATTCCTCTCCTAAGGGTGTGAAAAGGGGGGATGAAGTTAGTATGGGATAACTAGATTCCTTAGTCCGATGCTCGAAAATTTGCATCATTATTATTTGATGTATTTTATGGAAGTTGTAATTCATAGTTTGTTAAAATTCATCCTTAAAAATCGTTAAAAAGCATAAACAGTTCTACAGCGCTTCAAAGCGTTTAGCAGCGCTTGCAGCGACGTAGAGAGTTAGAGACGTCAGGCGTTGCCATGGTAACCCGGTTACCGCTTATGAAATAAAGCCCCATTCACGATAAAGCGATCGTTACGGTCATTCTATTTGTTTATCTAGATTTATACATCACTGATTATTAAGTTATATTTACGTTCACGAGTATACTTATTTAATTCTCAATAGTCCTAAAATTTAATAAGTTACCTATACTACAAATTTGTACACTTATTATAATAATTATTATTATGTTTTTATGAGAGAAAAATCGAAATTACGACTTATGTAGTCTTAACTCTTGAGTAATATATTATTACAATCGTAATAATTAGTTGTTGAATGTTATAGGTATCATTATATAAAAGGCTTTGTCCTGAGTATAATTATCATATTTTTATGGGTAAACGATCGGAATTGAAACTTATGTAACCAGAGCCATGTTGCTATTGCTATGCAGAGCAATTAACTATTTATTATTTGCAACGATTAACGATAAAGTTAATATACCTAGCGGAATAGAGCAACAAACTCGAGCTGTCAAACGTAACCGAAATTGGTTTTCATCTGTGTGAAAAATATGTTTACGTATACACTTACACAAGCATGATTGAACATGAATTCTATGAGATTAAATTGTCAACCGGGCTGATGCGGGCTGATGGACGTAAAAAAAAGAGTGCTGCTGTCATGTATCACACGTCTCTTTTTAACACGCAGTGTTACTGATAGTGACATCTCGCTTGCTCAGGCCTTTGTTTCTCTATTCCGCTAGGTATATTAACTTTATGGTTATAACAGTATTATTATTTTTAATACTTTTTTAGACTGTAGATAGATTGTCTTGAATGGGGTGCTTTACATTATGTTTTGACTTTAAAAAAATATTGGCGTTCGAAATTCAAAATTAATTATTCTTGTACGATTAGATATTTTTTGAAATAAATTGTTTTTTTTTCATTACGATTTAAGTACTGTTTATGCACAAAAGATTATCTAAAGTGCCAATGAATTTTATATGAATGCGAAATATTATGAGTTAGTGTGTTTCTTACTTCTGGAGCGTTCTGGACAAATTTTTTTAAGGAGTTGCTCTTATCCTGGTTACAATTTAACCGACTTTCAAAATGGATGAAGTGTTAGTTTTAAGGGTTCCATACCTAAAGGGTAAAAACGAGAACCTAGGTATCACTAATACTTCGATGTCTGTCCGTCTGTCTGTCTCCAAGCTGTAATTCAAGAACCGCTATAGCTATACTTCTGATTTTTTTAGAGATTGTGTATTTGTCGCTATAACAACAAATAATAATATAAACAAAATAAAAAATTGATAATATATGGAAACTTACGGTGATTTCGGTTTCATGAGAAGTATTCAAAACAATTAAGTATTCAAAATTGACGACCTCTGTGGCTCAGTGGATAGCACGTTGGTAGCTTAAGCCGGAGGTCGCGGGTTCGAATCCCGCCGACGGAACAAAAAGTTTCAAAGTTCCTGGGTCATGGATGTGTATTAAATATATTTATCATATAATAAAAATCTTAAATATATGTATAGTATAAAAGTATTAAATATATTTCCGTTGTCTGGTACCTGTAACACAAGTCCTTCAGGTACTTAGCATGGGGCCAGACTGACGTGGTGTGAAGCGTCCATAGATATTATTATTATTATTATTATAATTAATTATTATCCTACCAAAAAGAAAGATTTCGCACCAAAATAGACCATGGTTTTTGAGGAAGGTGCTGAGAGAACATCAGCTGACTTCTTACTTCTTAATACGAGTTTGGGGGTTTCGGCGTTGTTTTAAAAACGGAAAGTATATTATGCTACTATGCAAATTTACATTCATTTTTATTAAGATTTTTTAGTGCAAAGTTCCTACCTACTAATAATATAATCATAAGATGATGATCATTCTATTCTATTATTAGTACTTTTCACTTAAAAATCGCGGGTAACGCCGCGGGGAACCGCTAGTTAATAATAAAATTTAAATAATTTAAATTAATGGGCTCCCATAGAAAAAAAATGCGCTTTAACGTTACAGAACCCTTCTTGCGCGAGTTCGACTCGCACATGGCCGATTTTTTATAATTTTATGACTTAAACTGGGAGCAAATATCGGTCTTCCAGGTAGCCCATTTAAAAGCAATTTTCTCAAGTAGAACCTTGCTCACTTTACGTCACCGTATTAGATGCTTTCGAAATTACCTGAAATGATTCCATTAATGTTTAAAAGAATCACCCGATGCTGAGTTTAATTTTTGTTTTAGCTCGAGTAGAAAACAATCTAGGAAAGAATTTGCCCAATAAATTTCTTATTGGGAAATGAAAATGGCGAACCGCGACCGAAGTTATTGTTCGGAGTTTTCGTCTGTTTACGTCTTAGAAGCCCATCAAAGTTTACAGCGCAGTTTGGGGTCATTAAAACATCGCATTAACACAGAACCCGTTTCAAGTTTACAGCCCATAAACACCATCAACATTTACAGCGGCAGAACAATGCTCCGTTAACCCTCTCGAGCTTCGAGAAGAGATTTCAACGCATCTCCACATTACTTTCTATTAATTTGTGTTTTTTCATGGTGCTGTGTTTAAGTTAAACCATAATAATTTTAAGCCCGTTAACCCTCTGTAACTTCAAGTAGAATTTTCAGCACTATCACATCTTCACATTACTTTATTTTAATAATTCGTATTTATATTTCTGAAATCATAATTAATTAATTTTCCAAATGCACGATTTTCCATTTCGGAGCTTTTCAATTTTTATTTCTTTTAGCAATTTCAACGGAGCAAAACCACGATCCATCAAACATTAACCCGGCCCGCGGCTAACGTTTGGCGACACTCTAAAATACTGCCCTAAGTCCTTTTCTCGAAGGTTATTTATAATGTGGATTTCTCTGACGTGCAATAAAAAATCTTATTCGATTTCAAAGAATAGTCTTAGCAGCTCTACGATTGATAACTACCGTTTTTCTTCGAATTGTTGGGCCCTTTAAATCTTTTGGCGTAACATTTATCCTTGCTTAGGCTCTCCGATCTTAGTTTATGATTATATCCAGCCGAAGAACCTTCGAGAACTAATTGCTTAGAAAGGCTGGAAGAAGCGAAGTTTCGTTCAACCACGGTTGAACTTTATAATATCCTAGAAGGCGAGCGTAAACTCAGTGCCCTCTCAATCTCTTCTTTTCTTAGAACTGCGTTCGGGATTTGGTTCAAAAGAGTTTTTTATAACTTCCTCGAACCTGAAAATGCTGGCATAATAGTGTCTTTATTAGAGTTCTATTTTACTCTTAAGTTAACAGAATCCAGCACGAGCATTTTCCACGTAACTCCTATGTACTAGAAAGGTCAATGACCGATGTTGCCACATTAAATTATTATCAGAAACATTTGAATAATTAATTTCTTGTAATATACTCTATATTATTAGTATGTACTAATATTTTATCAATCAAATAACTCACTGTGAAAAAAAACATAATATTATTGACTATAATAAAATTGTGATGAGAATATTTTATATATTACTTAAATATGTTAAATAATCTTTTCCATTTATTTTAGACTACCTAGTCCAATTGGCATGCAGCCATTGAGAAAAATTAAAACAAGAGGAGTTGAAATAATATTTCATGAAAAATACACGTCATTATGTTGATATTGTACTGAGAACTAAGGGTGAACCCGACATTAGCATTTAGAATAAACTCCAACTGGGGACATGGGCTCGATCGCTAGGCTTTATCTAGAAATAATTTTAGATGAAACGTGCCGAAAAAAGGGTCCAGACTGGAGTTAAGTTAGTTCATGAGTAATAAAACTAATATACTTAGCACATAAATTTTATTTATTTGGCAGAACACAACACATAATAATACTTTTTAGGGTTCCGTAGCCAAAATGGCAAAAAAGGAACCCTTATAGATTCGTCATGTCTGTCTGTCTGTCTGTCTGTCTGTCTGTCTGTCCGTCCGTCCGTATGTCACAGCCACTTTTCTCCGAAACTATTAGAGATTATTGAAACTTGGTAAGTAGATGTACTCTGTGAACCGCATTAAGATTTTGATGCAAAAATGGAAAAATTATTAAAAATTTTAGGGGTCCCCATAGGGTACAACTGAAACAAAAAAAAATTTTTCATCTAACCTATGCGTGTGGGGTATCTGTGGATAGGTCTCCAAAAATCATATTGAGATTTCTCATATCATTTTTTTCTAACCTGAATAGTTTGCGAGAGAGACTCTTCCAAAGTGGTACATGTGTCCCCCCCCCCCTCTAATTTCTAAAGTAGGGGCATGATAATTCTAAAAAAATATATGATGTAGATTACTATAAAAACTACCAACGAAAATTGGTTTGAATGAGATCTAGCCAGTAGTTTTTTTTATACATCATAAATGGTAAACCTTAATCTAAATTTCATTAAATCGACTGAAAACATTTTAATTTCATAAAAATAAACCTTATTGCTGCTGCGGAACCCTTCATGGGCGAGTCCAACTCGCACTTGGCCGCCGCTTTTTTTTGTCTGTATGTCTGTCTGTCTGTCTGTCTGTCTGTATGTTTGTTCCACTATCACACGAAAACTACTGATCCGATTTGAAAGCGGTTTTCGCAGATATATATATTTTGTCTTCTTCCAACTTAACAGGTGTATAAAAAAATTTCCCCTCTCCCCTCTAAGGGGACAATAGAGGGGTCAGATTTTGTATCAAACTTTTTTCTTTAACACGAAAACTACTGATCCAATTTGCATACGGTTTGTATATCTGGTGTATAAGCTTTTCCCCCCCACCCCTCTAAGGGGACCAAAAAGGGGGTCAGATTTTGTGAATTAATGTAAAATTTTTTCTTTAATGGACTTAATTCATATTATTAGCTGTATTTTCCAACTTAACATCAGGTGTATACAATTTTTCCCCCCACCCCTCTTAGGGGACAAAAGAGGGGGTAAGATTTTGTATCAGCTGATGAAGTAGAAATACTATAAATGGCAAAACAACATTTGCCGGGTCAACTAGTTTGTACTAAAAGAAATTAAATTTCAGAATTGGCAATAAATATTACGGATTTATTATTATTGAATATGATAATAAAGATTTAAAACTTACCCAAAATATCTCCAATTTCCTTATTGTAGAAATTAGATTTACTTTGTTCAAACTTCACGCACGCACGCGGTAACTCGACTGTCCCGTCGTCGGCACGAGCGTTCGGCCGCTACGAAATGCGCAACTGTCGAGTGGACGAGTACGTCGCCTCGGAAAACAGTTTCCATACGTCATGAGCAGCTTTCTCCTGAACTCATCACGTCCTTTGTCTTCTATCTCTATCTTACTTAGTTCCTTTATCTGTCCATCATGCTGCAATATTGCGAGAGCTTATCTACACAATTGCAATCTAATCAGGGATAATCAAGTAGTTAAAATTATCTTGAACATATCATTATTTGAGTTATATAAGTGCCTGTTTCACCACTCCCTGATAAGTGCTGAATAGGCTATCCTTCACTTAACTTGACAGATGAAGTATGGAGAATCTGTCAAAAAAGTAGTGGATAGGCTATTCTGCACTTTATCCGGAATTGGTGAAACAGGCCCTAAGAGTTGTAAGTGCAGCAGTGCTGTAAATAGGGCGGTGTCATGTAGTAAAAATAATCGGCCAAGTGCGAGTCAGTCTCGCACACGAAGGGTTTCGTACCGCTATAGAGCGAAAGTAGGCAAAAATTGTGTTTTTTGTATGGGATTAAATATTAAATATATTTTTTAATACTTACCTATTTATTTTATTATTAATAATTAAAGTACAAATAAAAAAAGGAACGGACAGACGGACAGACATCGTAGTCATCAGTAATAGGGTCCCGTTTTTACCATGTGTAATGTACATTGTACATCATATATTTTTAGAGTTCCGTATCCAAAGGGTAAAATTGGGACCCGTCCGTATGTCACAGACAGACAGACAGACAGACAGACAGACAGACAGACGCACGGACGGACGGACGGACGGACGGACGGACGGACGGACGGACGGACGGACGGACGGACAGGCGGACAGACGGACAGATGGACAGACGGACAGACAGACAGACAGACCTAAGGCGTAAAAAAAGCCCTTGCTTATCGCTAAATAAAGTATCGAGTAACAAACAGTGTACTTGCGGTATAGCAATATTTTTAGCCTCCTACAAAAATCCGTGTTCACCCCACGCAAAATGTGTCCGAGTATTGTTATTAGGCTTGTAACACCTTGTACGGATTCCATAGATTTCATTAGGATTATTCATCGGAACTTAGGAGTTCCGATGAATAATCCTGAAATCTCAAAGCGGCCCTTTTGAGATTTCAGGCATACATTTTTAACCGACTCCCAAAAAGAGTTAAGTATTTGCTTATTCAAATATAGTGGGTCCAATTTCATACCTTTGTCTTTAATATTTCGTTTAGCGAGTACGACGACGTCGCGTTGCGTAGTACGTGATCGTGCCAGAAGCATCTTATCATTACATTAGTGCGAGTGCAGGTGATTGGAAGAAAATAAAGGACTTGCGCTAATCAGTCGCTGTTGTGAACGGCGACTGATCCACACTTGCTTTCTCCTGGTTGCTTTGACATGCACTTATCACTACTAAAAGTGAATACAGGCCTTAAGTTTAATGAAGAGTTGGACAGAAATTGTATGGGAACTTTCGTCGAATTTCTTATTAAATCGAAGCTAAGGCAGGCAACGCACTTGCAACTGAAGTCTGATGTTGGACAACCCCCCTAACAATATAAATAAATTATCATTAAAGGTCTCTGAGTATACGGTTGCTATAATCTTGTTTTACCTATCCATACAACACCGTCTTTATGGCATCGAGTTACAAAGAGAAGGGAGACAATACGAAGCCCCTCTTAAATATTTATTATATTTCTAGTATTTCTTGTTATAGCGGCCACGGCAACGGAAAAGCGGTTTTTAAGATACATCCTGAAGACAGACAGACAGACATCGAAGTCTCAGTAATAGGGGTCTTTGGGTACGGATCCCTAAAAATCTCGTAGGTACAAGAGCTAATAGCTGATAGACAAAATACCTACAACAAACCCTGAATTAAGACATCGTTATAAATTATTCTAAAGTTTGGACAGTGCCATTAGGTGAGTTAGTTCCAAAACACATATTTCACCCCCCCCCCCCCCCGAGTCGAAGCGCATCGAAACGAAGTATCAAAACCGAACATAGCAAATCCAACCTTAACTCCAAAGCGTTAACGCACACATTACATCTGAGATTTTTAAAAGGCGCGCGCGCGTCTGCCGCATCCGCGAGAATTCGCGCGCATGCCTACGACCAACGCTTCTCTGCGCTTCGACTCTGCTCTATTATAAATTGACCCTAATGCTCACAGTTTCATACCTAAACGTGGTTTACCTCACCTTCAATACTATTGTTATAACTAGTTGACCCGGCAAACATTGTTTTGCCATTTAAAGTATTTCTACTTCATCAGTAATTGATACAAAATCTTACCCCCCGGCCCCCCTTTTGTCCCCTAAGAGGGGTGGGGGGAAAACTGATGTTAAGTTGGAAAATACAGTACACAATATGACGTAAGTCCATTATAGAAAAAATTTGATACAAAATCTTACCCCCTTTTGGGTCCCCTTGGAGGGGTGGGGGGGAAAGTTTATACACCAGATGTTGAATTGGAAGAAGGCAAATATATCTGCGAAAACCGTATGCAAATCGGATCAGTAGTTTTCGTGTGATAGTGGAACAAACATACAGACAGACAGACAGACAGACAAAAAACTAACCACAGTTTTGGCTTCTATAGCGATGTAGTAACACCCCCTGCTTATTATTTTTTGAATATCTTTAATGTACAGAATTCACATTTCTACAGTTTTATTATATGTATAGATATACGCCCATGTCCAGTCCTCTGATGGTCACCTGTGCTTTCTACGAGACGGAATGAAATACAATAGAAAAACATAATATGCAATGCAATGCAATGCGGTGCAATTAAACCTTCCTGCCAAATTTTGCCAAGTCACACGCGGGCGACGCGTCGTGTCCATTAATTGTAGTGTTTTTTAGGATAACTTTCGGAAGTTATTTCTCAACATTTTAGTACTGAGTGATTATAAAAGAAAAAATACGTGTATTTTTATTTTTAACAAGGATCATATATTAAAATTTGGCAGGAAGGTATAATTGCACCCTGTATATTATCATATCATTCTCCCATGGGCCTAACGTTTCAAACTTAGCTTTAGTGATTAGTATATCGCATGTATTTAAATGAAGTTTAAATATATTATGTTACTTAGTAGATTTTATTACGTACTGAAAACTCAGCCAATTCGCCGAGCTTATAATATCCCGATCAAAGCTAGCGCTCAGTTATGAACATGTTCATAATATTATAATACTTAACACAAAGGTACGGGTACCTTTGATACCAATATGGTTTATTATCACTAATGAGCTAACGATAATAGAATAGATAATAGAATAGATTCGAAATATTATAGGATTTCTAATTAAA
The DNA here is from genome assembly GCA_905404155.3 of Plebejus argus. Lineage (NCBI taxonomy): Eukaryota > Metazoa > Arthropoda > Insecta > Lepidoptera > Lycaenidae > Plebejus > Plebejus argus. Next base: position 7,192,255 of record FR989927.1, on the reverse strand, counting down.
AAGCCCTATTCCAAGTATTCTATAGGTAGTTTCGTGAAACTTAATATTGAGTTCACACACATCCACATAATATCCTTTGTGCCTTTATTTGTATTGATGTTAATTGGATGGTTTTTAGCGCCCACCTCACAATGCTAAATCAAATCATAGTAATTAATTTCGTAACTTTAGAAATGTTACAATATTTTCGGGATTTTCAAAGCACACATTAATAATACAAGTAACAAGCCTTAATTAATAATTATGAAAAAATGTTGAGCCACTATATACCATGTAGAGACAGGTATAACTAACATAATAATATTTATTATTTACCACTCTATTATCGTGATGTGCATTAGTATCGGCTAATCGTTTGTGGTGGCTGACAATCGCTGCAATAACCTCGAGTCTTATATCCTCTGTAGTAGGAGTGAAAATCGAAAACAATCAATTACGCCAATAACACAACTTGAGTGATCGAACCAAGGTCAGGTCAAATAATTGTGCATACTGTTACTGCCAACGATATCTAAATACTTAGATACGACGTGTGCCGTCAAAACTATAGCAATGTTTTTGCATGTGTGCGTTAGATAAATAGCGACGCGCGCCACACTAATGTGTGTGTGCGTGGTACGGTCAGCAAAAAAGGGTGGTCGTTATTTCACGTCTCTAGTTACCAGGGACTGTAATGCCGGTATATTTTTTATACCGATATTGATTATCGGTACAAATATCGATGATATGGGAGCGAGCAACCAGTACAGGGCCTATAGCCGAAACTTTTTCGTTATCGCTTCGTTATAGAATCGCCGATCAAAATGTATGGAATTGACATAAGACGAGTCGAACGTCAACGTCATATTAACGAACGCTTATGTCAATTCCATACATTTTCATCGGCGATTCTATTACGAAGCGAAAACTTGTAAAAAAATTTGTAAAGTTTTTTTTGTTCAAATCAAAAAAAAAATCGGTCGGGTCCATAGTAACTCGCGCCTATCGGCATAAAGTTTCCATAGTACGTCATACAAAATATTTTTTATTTTCAAAAAATAACATGCATGGTTCGATAGTACTACTATAGGTAAATTTCCCTCGATTACATAGATCCCATCATGGTCACAACTTTAATGAACGTGGTACCAAATTCGAGTTAAGCACTATAGAACAAAAAAAGAATTTTGAAAATCGAGCAACAAACGAGTGATCCAGTTTTAAGAGTCCGTATACGAAATTTGCCGATTTCGCTGATTTTACAGACGTGATTTAACAGTTAAAATACAGTATTTCTATAAGTTTTAATGCTAAACATGTAAGATCATTTCAATTATAATCTAATATTGGAGCTAGATTTTTTTTAAGTATTTTTAAATAATCCAACTCAAACCCGCGACAGTTTTATAATTTTTGCTGTAAAAGATTTAGGATATCACCTGTTTATTGATTGTATTGACGTCTTAACGGTATGAAAAAAATACAATGTACTGTTGAGAAAGTCGTCTATACAATGTTGGAATTACTTTTTACCACTTTAATATGAAATAGTTGAGTAAAAAAATATGTAACTCGGCAAAATTTTAGAGAAAATGGGCAAAAATTGCTGTTAATTTCGGCAACTTAGAGCTGTAATTCATAAAAAGAAAACGACAGAAATAATCTATAGATAAAATTCTATCCAATTCGATAAAAAAGAAAAAAAAACCTTTGCAATTTCATATTCATCGGCAAAATTTCGTATACGGACTCTTAAGTAATCGGATTCGTAACATTTCAAAAAAGTACTCTTGTGAAAAGTGAAAAAAAAATTGGTCTTTCAGCGCTGCTACTTTCACAGCGAACTCTTCACAAGAAACACGTACACATCCTAAAGTATTATCACATAGTTTTGTTGTATATTTATTACGTATTATTACGTGATTTTCAAGAAATTTAACGAATACGGTAACTTAAAACTTTACATAAATACGTAAATAAAATCGTTACAAAAATCACTACTCGTAACGTAACGGTATTCGGTTGCATGCTGAAATAACTTTCGAGTATGCTGACGGTACCTAAGTTTACCCGTTTTGATGTCCACTGTAAAATGATCCCTATTAGTATGAGCGTTGATACAACCGGGGGTCACAAGATATTGGTCATAGCCCATTGAACGTTAAAGCAAAATGTGTATCGAGAAAATATTGTCGTCCTTTTTTGACTTACAGTAATAGCATATACTACTTTCTCTTTCGTTCATTTTACGCTTTGCTAAAATTTTTCTCTTAAAATGGCCGACAATAAATTAAATAATTAATTAAATCATAGTACTAACGTGTGAAATGTTACACCTTTGGCTTTATTTGTGTTTCTGGTGTTATTATTACAATTTCGGAAGGCACACGACGGCATTCTGAAGCGAAATGTAGTGAAAAACAACGCAGTAAACAATTAATTGAGCATGTCTGACTGTCACCGCGTCCTAAGGCTCACTGGTCACAGATGAGTGAGCTCACTCATCTCGAGAGTGACACATTTTCGCGCTGACGATTGTATGGAATGCCTTTTCTAACGTTCTAGTTCTTTGGTTACTGCTATAACTTCTGTCGACTAATATTGAGTTTATTAATTTCTGATTCAAAATGTACTAATAGGGAATATTATTTTATTTCATTGTTAGGATGGTATAATAATAAAAGAATATTCGACGAATTTAAAACAAAGTACACGTCGTACGAGCTATTAAATTATAGCTTGATAAAATATGTGTGCAGTAAAAAGTAGCCTGTCCTCATGGTCTCTTTGATATCCGTTGCCTTTTATCAAAATCGGTCGAGATATTATGGACTAAGGAGTATAATCAATGCAGAGATACACACATTTGTCTTGTATTACTATAATCTACACTACTATTATAAAGAGGAAAGATTTGATTTTTTGTTTGTTTGTTAATAATATTTTAATAATAATATCTATGGACGCTTCACACCACGTCAGTCTGGCCCCGTGCTAAGTACCTAAAGGACTTGTGTTACGGGTACCAGACAACGGAAATATATTTAATACTTTTATACTATACATATATTTAAGATTTTTATTATATCATACACATATTTAATACACATCCAGACCCGGGAACATTGAAAACTTTTTGTTCCGTCGGCGGGATTCGAACCCGCGACCCCCGGCTTGAGCGACTGACGCGCTTACCACTGAGCCACAGAGGTCGTCATACAGCCACAGTCGTCGTCGTTGTTTGTTTGTTTGTTTGTTTGTTTGAGTCGAATAGGCTCCGAAACTACTGGACCGATTTGAAAAATTCTTTTGCTATTGGAATCTTACATTATTTCTGCTGAACATAGGCTACATTTTATTTTGGAAAAAAGTAGGGTTCCGTAAGATATTTGAGTTTTTCGGACGCAAGGTGTAAAAAATCAGCTAGAAAAGTTACTTATTTTGCGTACGCTGCCTAAACTATAAAAGATAGAACCATAAAATGTTCTAAGTAATTGTAGATCTTATAAATATCTACAAAAAAGTCCGCGACACACTATACCTATCTATGTCGAGTGAGGCACAATAACCATTTATTTATTTAAAAATCCTGAATTTTTTTTGGACTACATTAAAACGGATATATTTTACTCACGCTATTAATCCTTATCAAAATAAATTCTTTTATCACTAAGTACAGTTTATGTAGATAATATTTGGTCTTTGAATGATTAAAATTGGACGTTTGGTTTTGAAATTATGGCGAAATTAAAATATTACGATAGTGGGCGTCACCAAAGCGCGTGCGGGGAAGACAATATTCTGTTGTAGAAATGAAAATTCTGTACTTAGAAGATATGAAATGACACCCGAAATTACACCTTTGTCACTACATCGCTATAGAAGCCAAAAATGTGGTTAGTTTTTTGTCTGTCTGTCTGTCTGTCACTCTTTCTGTCTGTCTGTATGTTTGTTCCAGCATCACACGAAAAATACTGATCCGATTTGAATGTGGTTTTCGCAGATATATTTATCTTCTTCCAACTTAACATATTATGGTGTATAAAATTTTTTTCCCCACCCCTCTAAGGGGACAAAAGAGGGGGTCAGATTTTGTATCAAACTTTTTTCTTTAACACGAAAACTACTGATTCGATTTGCATACGGTTTTCACAGATATATTTGTCTTCTTCCAACTCAACATCTGGTGTATAAAAATCCTCTCCCCCCTCCCCTCTCAACCCTCTCTGGGGACCAAAGAGGGGTCAGATTTTGTATACAACTTTTTTCTTTAGTGGACTTACTTCATATTAGGTATTAACTGTGTTTTTCAACTTAACATCTGGTGTATGACCTTCCCCCCCCCACACCCTCTTAGGGGACAAAAGAGGGGGTAAAACATGTATCAAGTGATGATGTAGAAAATATACTTTAAATGGCAAAACAACGTTTGCCGGGACAGCTAGTATTATAATAATTTTGAACATAAGTAGACGTAATTTTGTACAAATGTAGAGTCATAATAATATTATAAACTTTATTTCTAGCATGTGCTATTGAGTAGTAATTCTTGGAAACCCTAAAATTGATAATATTATATGGATTATGGAATATAAGAATTCACAAAATACTATAGAAATATATTATTATACAAACTATAGAATTCACGAAATGTACTTCATTAATTTCGTGCAGTAAATTAACATTAAGCTTAAGTAAGACAGTGTACCCTCATTATACCTCTGACGACCTCTGTGGCTCAGTGGATAGCACGTTGGTAGCTTAAGCCGGAGGTCGCGGGTTCGAATCCCGCCGACGGAACAAAAAGTTTTCAAAGTTCCTGGGTCATGGATGTGTATTAAATATATTTATCATATAATAAAAATCTTAAATATATGTATAGTATAAAAGTATTAAATATATTTCCGTTGTCTGGTACCTGTAACACAAGTCCTTCAGGTACTTAGCATGGGGCCAGACTGACGTGGTGTAAAGCGTCCATAGATATTATTATTATTATTATTATCATAACGCAGTAAAGAGATAATAATATATTCCGCTAGTAAATTAGGAGTTGGAGACGGCCCCTTAAATAAATATTATCTCAATTGAACAATGATTAATTGCCGTAGTGACGTCATACGTACGCTTCCTAATATCCAACAACGAGCTATACCTGCCCACGATGTAATATAATATCAATTATTAATAATTAATATCATTATCATAAAATAGCTATATTAATAATTAATATCATTATCATAAAATAGCTTTTGCCTGCGCTCCGCTCGCGTGTTATGGCATACAATAACTTAGCTGATACTCTTTGGTAGTCCAGGATAAAATGTTAAAAATACTTTTTTAAATAGCCCAACACTCAAAGATAACGAAGATTTTTATTAGTAAACTAGCGACCCGCCCCGGTTTCGCACGGGTATAAAATATAATATGGCCTATGTCACTCACAGAAAAAATGATTAAAATCGATTCAGTAGGTAGTTTTGATATTTTATATTCATTACTTACGTCCCGCAATTTTTAGGGTTAAAACGGGACCCTATTACTGAGACTTCGATGTCTGTCCGTCTGTCTGTCTGTCTTCAGGCTGTATCTCAAGAACCGCTATAACTAGACTTCTGAAATTTTCACAGATTGTGTATTTCTGGTGCCGCTATATCAACAAATACTAAAAACAAAATAAAGTTAATATTTAAGGGGGGCTCCCATACAACAAACGTGATTTTTTTGGCCTTTTTGGCTCGTAATCCGTAATGGCAACTTGTAGACACTTGAACTTTTTACAAAATGCTCTATTATACGTGTACTTTAATATTTAATAATAAAATTAAAATAAAATAAATAATTAAGGGGGGCTTTCACACAAAAAACAATTTTTTTCCTTTCTTTCGCTCTATAACGGTACGGAACCTTTCGTGCGCGAGTCCGACTCGCACTTGGCCGATTATTTAATCTGTAATATCTTCCAAAATATTCATTTAAGTCATAAGAGGTAACGCAGGCGACAGACAGAGAACCAGGTTGCATAAATCTTTTTGCTAATTTCTTTTAAGTGATGAGACCAAGATAATGTGTCGTCAAAATAAACACCTAAATTTTTTACGCACTTACTAAAAGGAATCGCTAGATTATTTTAAACATACGGGAGGCAAGCTGTTCCAGTCAATCCTAGACAAAAGGCCAGGGCTGCCAATAATAATTAACTGAGTTTTCATAGGATTAACTACCAAGCCGTGACTGTCATATTATATTAACTCTGATTCCCTGTTAAAAGACCCAATCGTACCACGTAAATTGAGCAGTGAGGTATGGGTATAAACTTGAAAATCATCAGCATACAAATGAGATAGTAAAGAAGTGGAAGCTGTAATTGAATTTATAAAAATAGCAAAAAGAAGTGGGGACAAGACCCCTCCTTGTGGCACACCAGCAGAGATAAAGTACCAGTCAGAAAAAAAATCGTCCAACTTAACTCTCTGACGTCGACCAGTGAGGTAGCACGGATTAAGCTAACTACGGCAGGTGATAGATTGATAGACCTTAGCAAACTCAGCAAAATGTCATGGTCGACTGAGTCAAATGCATCGCTAAAGTCTAACAACGTGACTAACGTCTAACATCCATAGGTACATCCATACATCCAAACAAACTTTCGCCTTTATATAGTAGGATGTACGTATTATTAACCTTTAGAATGGGATATAATTGACCATAATTATTAACACTGGTTGTGCATACTGTAGTATTATTGTGCTTATTCATGATGGCACAGTTATCCATCATGGCCCAAATCACCCAAAGGCCCCTTTTTGTTGAATGGCCAAATGCCAATTTCTCAAGGCGTACATCATCCTGTCCGGAATTATTATTCTGTGCAGAATCACATAGCAACTTTGTAATGATTCAAACTGTTGTAATTTATAAGGCGTCTTCATTTTATACTAGTTGATACGACCCACGGAATATATAATTAGTGTTATATATTCCGTGCTACGACCTATGTTTGGAAAATGATTACCTGAATACAAAAAATATCAGTTCTTAGCCTAATTTGTATTTCTTCGAAATATCCGCGAAAAGTTTGTGCTACATTTTCGGAAAAGTTAATAAAGTAAGAGCTAAAAAAATAACGCATTAACAAACAGAAGTCTTTGTAAAGCCTAAGAAATAATTTTAAACTTCCTATTTAAAACCAAAATAATCGGCCAAGTGCGAGTCGGAAACGCGCACGAAGGGTTCCGTACCATTATAGAGCAAAATTAGGCCATAAATTGTGTTTTTTGTATGGGAGCCCCCCTTATTTTTTATTTTATTTTAATATTATTGTTAAATATTAAAGTACACATACTCGTATAATTAAGGGTTTTGTGAAAAATTCCGTCTTCTGTTGCCATTTTTGATATAGAGCAAAAAAGGACAAAAAATCACGTTTGTTGTATGGGAGCCCCCCTTAAATATTCATTTTATTTTATTTTTAGTATTTGTTGTTAAAGCGGCAACAGATATACATAATCTGTGAAAATATCAAATCTCTAGCTATTACCGTTCTTGAGTTACAGCCTGGAGACAGCAAAAAAGGCCAAAAAAATCATGTTTGTTGTATGGGAGCCCCCTTAAATATTCATTTTATTTTATTTTTAGTATTTGTTGTTATAGCGACAACAGATATACATAATCTGTGAAAATATCAAATCTCTAGCTATTACCGTTCTTGAGTTACAGCCTGGAGACAGACAGACAGACGGACAGACGGACAGACGGACAGACAACGAAGTCTCATGAATAGGGTCCCGTTTTCACCCTTTGGGTACGGAACCCTAAAAAATAGGAACGCCATTTATCAGGTACTTACTGCCGAAGCATACAACAAACATAATATTCGGAGGCGTGCTCATCTAGATACAAAAATATGAATTTTTAAATCTTTTTTCCACTTATTTTCTTTTTTTGGAATATACCTAAGCAAAGATATGAATAAAAAAATAATAATATATTTTATTATTTTGCTACATAACTGAACTGAAAGAAATGCAGGTTTTCTTCAAAATTTTAAAATTTATAAGGCCTACTTGCGCAGATCTGAGTTAAAGTTAACTCTGAGTTAAACATCATGTCATATCTGTCACTCACAAAGTCAGTGTAGCTGATGTGGTATATAATATTTTAAAAATTTTCAATGGGTAAACTTTTTTATTTATATTATCAGCTACACATTCCTTTTTAGGGTTCCATAGCCAAAATGGCAAAAAACGGAACCCTTATAGATTCGTCATGTCTGTCTGTCTGTCTGTCTGTCTGTCCGTCCGTATGTCACAGCCACTTTTCTCCGAAACTATTAGAGCTATACTATTGAAACTTGGTAAGTAGATATTGTAGTCTGTGAACCGCATTAAGATTTTGATGCAAAAATGGAAAAATTATTAAAAATTTTAGGGTTCCCCATAGGTACAACTGAAACAAAAAAAACTTTTTTCATCTAACCTATGCGTGTGGGGTATCTATGGATAAGTCTCCAAAAATCATATTGAGGTTTCTCATTTCATTTTTTTCCTACCTGAATAGTTTGCGAGAGAGACTCTTCCAAAGAGGTAAAATGTGTGTCCCCCCCCCCCCCCTCTAATTCCTAAAGTAGGAGCATGATAATTCTAAAAAATATATGATGTAGATTACTATAAAAACTACCAACGAAAATTGGTTTGAACGAGATCTAGCCAGTAGTTTTTTTATACGTCATAAATGGTAAACCTCTAAATTTCATTAAATCGACTGAAATATAAAAATAAATCAAAAACCTTTTAATTTCATAAAAATAAACCTTATTGCTGCTGCGGAACCCTTCATGGGCGGCGAGTCCAACTCGCACTTGACCGCTTTTTAATTTTCTTTTCATCTACTATTATGAAAATCCAAGGTTTATATGATTTTTACGCTCTAGGCACTCCACTAATACGCGTCATGGCTTTTCTTCATTGTTACAAGATACAACGCGTTGAGATCAAATAGCATGTCAGCTACGACACGAATTTTAAATTTTGCTATTTGGTCTTTCTGTGATTGTCACAATACAACGCACAATGGCCGTTTTCGTTAGAGGCGCAACACGAATTTCGCGTTGTGGCTGTTTTACTGTGACCACAACTCGTTGTGAGCTATTTTTCCGCTCAATGAGCGTTTTCGATCTTTGAGCGTAACACATAGATCAAAATATATATTTACCAGTAAGACGCGACGAACTTCAATGGACTCGACTTCGGTAAATAGGTTAAATTAGGTATTATGTTGATACTATCGTTTGCACGGAAAATTAGGTCCAGCTGGTGCCGTTCAGTAACCCCTCTAACTCCGGAGGTCGTGAACTTTCTTCAAAATAACCCTTCGCGAACTGACACCAATGACCTCACGCGGCGCTTAAGAGATATATCTACTGGAAGGATTTTTACTGTAATGGACATTTGAATAATTTTGTTTTCGTTGCCTGGAGGTACTTTTCCGTTTTTTAGGGTTCCGTACCCGAAGGGTAAAAACGAAACTTTATTACTAAGACTTCGATGTCTGTCCGCCCGTCAGTCTGTCCGTCTGTCTGTCTGTCTCCAGGCTGTATCTCAAGAACCGCTATAGCTAGGCTTATGAAATTTTCACAGATTGTGTGTTTATGTTGCCAGTATAACAACAAATACTAAAAACAAAACATAATTCATACTTAAGGGGTCTCCCATACAACAAACGTGATTTTATGGCCATGGTATCAATAATGGTAATAGGTAGGCACTTGAAATATTCACAAAGTCCTTGATTATAATATGTATAGTGTGTACTTTATTAATTACTAAATACAATTATTAATATAATCAGTAAAAAAATGGCGTATTTTTGCCCTATAACAGTACTGAACCCTTCGTGAGCGAGTCCAACTCGCACTTGCCCGATTATTTTAATATAGAACTGACTAAAGTCTGCGTCCGTCTGTCTGTTACTGAAAGTAGACAAAAAATTGAGTTTTAGAGTACAATTAATATAAATAAGGATTTAACCTAACCTAACTGTTACCATTATTGATTACGAGCAAAAAAGGCCAAAAAATCACGTTTCTTGTATGGGAGCCCCTCTATTGTTATAGCGGCAACCACAGAAATAAATCAAGATATTATTTCTGTGGCGGCAACAGATATACACAATCTATGAAAATTTCAGAAGTCTACCTATAGCGGTTCTTGAGTTACAGCCTGATGACATACAGACAGACAGACGGACAGACATCGAAGTCTTAGTAATAGGGTCCCGTTTTTACCCTTTGGGTACGGAACCCTAATAAAAATGCAACAAGATAACATTATAGCGAGGTCAATCAAAATTTAATCAAGATTGGTTACTCATGCTGCATTCAAATCGGATCAGTAGTTTTCGTGTGATAGTGGAACAAACATACAGACAGACAGACATGCAGTCAGACAGACAGACAAAAAACTAACCACAGTTTTGGCTTCTATAGCGATGTAGTAACACTCCCTGCTTATTATTTTTTGAATATATTTAATGTACAGAATTCACATTTCTACAGTTTTATTATATGTATAGATAAGTATATATAATATAATCCTAATCTTAAGTCTGAGTAGGTGATCTCAAAATATATGGGTCAAAACAGAAGGACATTGATTAATTATTATATTTGATAAGACGTGGCGTAGCGTAGCTGGTATAACATAGTAGTCCAAATCAACGGTGTTCCCCGTTCTTATCGATTTGTAAACAATATCCATGCTATCTTTAGACATAAGACATCAGGTTTGTCCCCCGCCTTGCAATGTGAACTCTTAAGAGGAGTCCACACCGCCATTTTTCCATACAAAAGTTCTCCCCTGTTTCCTCCCTGGATAATGCCGGTAGAGTTATAATTTTTTTCCGGAATATCTATGGCCACTAATTATACAATGTCCTATATGTTCTTTATTCTTTCATAATTTAGTTGTTAAAAAAGATGTGAACGTTCAAAAACCCAAAAAATGGGCAGATTTTCCGCTGTGTTCTAACATCCAGAAGACAGTTTTTTTTTTGTATAATCTTTATACAAAAAAAATAAAACAGGAACACAGCTCAAACCTTTCTCTAATCTTTAATGAAAAAAGTACTTAAATCGGTTAAGTTTTGGAGAAGGAATCAGAGGACAGCGAATCGATGATTTTCTGTTCTTTTATTAGAACTTTTGTCGTGTTGTCTCTATCGCGCTGTGCGGTGGGAGACTTGAGATTGGTGAGACAGCAATACATTTTTAAATACCTATTTTCAATTTCTCTCGCCCTTGGTGTATCCTCATTCCTCTTAAAAGGCTGGACACAATATTATGCATCCGCGCTAACGCGCGTTTTAGCGGCTACACTGCGAGATGATAAGCAAATGTATGATAATGACAGCTGGCGACCCCACCGCTATTTGAAAATAAAATCGTCGCATAAATAATATTGTGCGTTCGCACCGCCGGCCGCATATAAATCCAGCCTTAGGGCCTGTATTCACGTTGATTAGTGCGGGTGCAGGTGATTAGTGCAGTGTAGATTAGGAGGAAATAAAGAAATTGCACTAATCAGTCGCTGTCCACACTTGCTTTCTCCTGATTACTAATCAAGCAATCAACTGCACTTATCACTAATCAAAGTGAATATAGGCCTTATGGGTCTTAAATACTGTACAGACTTTTCTGTATTATATGACAACCCTGGACCAAAAGAGTCAACGTACCTACTTACTACTCTGTTAACTACTCTAGGGATGACAGATGTCAATTTTGGTTGAAGAAGGTCCACTAGGCTTCATAAAAAAGGCCCACTAGACTTAAAATAAAAGCTCATAAAATAAAACGTCTTAACATGATACTTATCACTTCATATTATTATATAAAAAAGGAATCACTTCAATCGGACTTGTAGTTCCGGAGATATGCGTGCACAAACATAAAAACATACATACATACATACATACATACATACATACATACATACATACATACATACATACATCCACACACACATACATACATACATACATACATACATACATACATACATACATACATACATACATACATACATACATAAATACATACATACATACATACATACATACATACATACATACATACATACATACATACATACATACATACATACGCTTTTCAAATTTGGCACATTTGTTCAGAAGCTGTTGTAGTCTGTAGATTAACATACAACTACGGAACCCTAAAAACTGGGCAGTTCTGGAAATATTACATACATACGCGTCGAATTGATAACCTCCTTTTTTGAAGTCGGTTAAAATTAATTCGCTTTTTTCCCTTATGTCCCTTTGTTCCCTTTAATCTTTAAAACTACGCAACGGATTTTGATGCGGTTTTCTTTAGTAGATAAAGTGATTCAAGAGGAAAGTTTATAAGTATAATAACTTTCATTAAATAGTGGAGAAATACTGTTATTATTGGGGTTTCTAATGTGATGTCGTAAATACGAAATGCAAACGCAGGCTTTTATCAAAATAATGTACCAAGTATAATTGTACACATTGAAAAGATCTACAGAAAACTCCGCGATGGTATATTATGTCTATCTCTTATGGATATCCCACAATAACAGTTTTTTGTCATTTACTTTTAACAACAAAAATAATGGCTAATTTCGAAGCGATTTTAACCAATACGTCATTAATCCTTATCCAATTAAATACTTTAAATAGGTACATTATTGTTTAAATATAGATCTATATTATGGCCCTTCACAGCATATGATTTAAAATATTTTAAATGAATATTTTCGAAGATATTACATACCTGTTTAAAAATTGCGAGACGCAGCATCTGCGTGTCATAATATAATGAACATAAATCAAAACTACTGAATCGATTTTAATCATTTTTTCAGTATTATATTATATTTTATACCCGTGCGAAGCCGGGGCGGGTCGCTAGTTAATTATTATAAATCGTTTGTTACCCACTTTACACAATGTAGACTTAATTTATACTCTGTTATGAATATTGATTGATTATACAACACAGTTAGCGTTGTACTAGACATACCAAGGTAAATACCCTCTTTCCACTGCACCTTACATTTTTCCTTGTATCGTGAACGGCTCGACCTCACAATCGTCAATTCGTCACAAAGTAAACACTTAGGGCCGATTTTTCAATCGTCAAATAACTTTTAACTAAAGAATAAATATGACACGTTGACATTTTTTAACCGACTTCCAAAAACGAGGAGGTTACACGTTCGTCTGTGGATATTTTTTTTTTTATGTATGTTCAACAATTACTCCGCCGTTTATGAACCGATTTTCAAAATTTTTCTTTTGTTATATTAGGTTCCACTTCAATTTAGTCCCATTTTGTGAAAAGTGGTGATCTGATGATGGGATCCATGAGTAATCGAGGGAACTCCTTAAAATTCAAATGGAAACATATGTTTTTTTTGGTTTCATATGAAGTATTCCAGGCATATGTTACCAAAAAGTAAGACTTTGCACCAGGATTTACCATGGTTCGAAGGTGGTGAACAGAACTCCTTACTCCTTATAGATACATGTTTGGGGGTTTCGGCGTTGTCTTAAGAACTGAAAGCATATACTACTATGCAAATTTAATTAATCATCATCATCATCACCACCATTCCACCATACATCCGTGAGTAATCGAGGGAACTCCTCCAAATTTATATGGAAACTTATAATGATTTCGATTTTATAAGAAGTATCCTAAGCATATGCTACCAAAAAGCAATGTTCAGAAAAGTGGTGACCTGATGATGGGATCCATGAGTAATCGAGGGAACTCCTCAAAATTCAAATGGAAACATATGTTTTTTTTTTGGTTTCATATGAAGTATTTCAGGCATATGTTACCAAAAAGTAAGATTTTGCACCAGGATATACCATGGTTCGAAGGTGGTGAACAAAACTCCTTACTACTAATAGATACATGTTTGGGGGTTTCGGCGTTGTCTTAAAAACTGAAAGCATATACTACTATGCAAATTAAATTTATCATCATCATCATCACCACCATTCCACCATACATCCGTGAGTAATCGAGGGAACTCCTCCAAATTTATATGGAAACATAATATAATGATTTCGATTTTATGAGAAGTATCCTAAGCATATGCTACCAAAAAGCAATGTTCAGAAAAGTGGTGACCTGATGATGGGATCCATGAGTAATCGAGGGAACTCCTCAAAATTCAAATGGAAACATATGTTTTTTTTTGGTTTCATATGAAGTATTTCAGGCATATGTTACCAAAAAGTAAGATTTTGCACCAGGATATACCATGGTTCGAAGGTGGTGAACAAAACTCCTTACTACTAATAGATACATGTTTGGGGGTTTCGGCGTTGTCTTAAGAACTGAAAGCATATACTACTATGCAAATTAAATTTATCATCATCATCATCACCACCATTCCACCATACATCCGTGAGTAATAGAGGGAACTCCTCCAAATTTATATGGAAACATAATATAATGATTTCGATTTTATGAGAAGTATCCTAAGTATGTGCTACCAAAAAGCAAGATTTTAAAATTAGTTATACCATGGTTCCGAAGGTGCTAAGAGAACTCCGGATTCCTTATATATACAAGTTTGGGGGTTTCGGAGTTGGTTTAAGAACTGAAAGCATATGCCACTATGCAAGTTATATTCATCATCATCATCACTACTACCAGTCACCACACCATGAGTTATCTAATTATAACCCTATTATTGTTACTTTTAATCGTCTTTTAAGAACAAAGCCCGAATTTGTCGAACGATTTAAAAAATTATAATGTTATTTCAATGTAAATGACTCGACCTTGGTGTTTAGGTTACCGAGTTAGCAACTTGATCATAAGATCTATGAGGAAAGTTATTCTTAAAATTTATAAGGACGATTTTAGTTATATATGAGCATCCATACAAATATTATAAATGCCAAAGTGTGTCTGTCTGTCTGTCTATCAGTCTGTCCGTTTGTTACCTCTTCACGCTCGAACAGCTGAACCGATTTTGCTGAAATTTGGCATGGAGATACTTTGAGTCCCTAGAAAGGACATAGGATAGGATATTTTTATCCCGGAAAATTTTTAAGTTTCCGCGCGATAAACGAATTTTGGCGCAACCAAGTTGCGGGCGTCATCTGGTAATGTTGAGTTGTTTTCATGAGTGTAATGATAGAAAGTCACTGAACAGAACTTTAAAGCCTTTAAAGACAGGCGTATAAACATTAATTTTATTATTGCTTGATTAACGCCAAGCATATACATTAGGTATACAGTAGTATATGCTTGGAGTTGCTTAAGCAATTCTGAAGTAGTGATATCAGACAATGAGTTCTCATAATATCATGAAAGTGTATCCTGGATCCAAAGTAACTAAGCATAACACATATTAGTCTGTGCAGAAAACCAGCTTATAAATCACTTAAAAGAGTGAAATTATTATTTTTAACAAAAAATTAAAACCGACTTCCAGGGTAAAAACAATAATAATTTATAATGAACAAAAAAGTGTTAAATAATTCTTACTCTTTAAAGTGCCTTATGCATAATTCTCCTAAACCTCAACTATTTCTGTACACAATCTACATTATTTTGAAGTCGGTACCAGTCTTAAATATTAAAAACATTTTGTCATACAACTCAGCATTCTTATAGCTGGTACCGTCTTCAAAATAATGTAGATTGTGTACAGAAATAGTTGAGGTTTAGGAGAATTATGCATAAGGCACTTTAAAGAGTAAGAATTATTTAACACTTTTTGTTCATTATAAATTATTATTGTTTTTACCCTGGAAGTCGGTTTTAATTTTTTGTTAAAAATAATTTCACATAAAATCTGTCAAAACGCCAAATTTATTCCAGAGGTAAAATTTATCTGACGATTGAAAAATCAGCCCGTAGTGATAAAATGATTTGCATTTCGTACTTATATGTTTTGTCAAAATTATAATCTTTTTAAATAGATTGTAATTTTTTAACCGACTTCCAAAATGAAGGAGGTTATACGTTCGGCTGTTTTTATTTTTTATGTTTCGGAATTTCTGTATTAGGATGTAAACAGTGAAGAACTTTACACTTAGAATTTTAAAACATATAAGTTTAGATTTATGTTAACGACCCTGCACCATAGAAGGCCATGTTCCTTTGAAGGCCAACTATTAAAAAAGTCATGGTTATCGTCATGGTAAGACATAATATTCCTTTTACTACACACTTAGATCCATCAAACTTAAGAGCTACCACTAGAGCCGTTTTTACATACAAAGCTGTCCCCTGTTTTCTCCCTGGATAATGCCGGTAGAGTTATAATTTTTTTCCTGAATATCTACGGCCACTAATACAATGTCCCTATGTTTTCTTTTTTTTCATAATTTAATTATTAAAAAGATATAATAATAATAATAATAATAATAATAATAATAAATATTTGTTTTCTCACCACAAAATTACACATTAATAAAAGATTATTAAATATTTGTTTTCTCACCACAAAATTACACATTATTAAGACATAAAACACAGGTTTTGTGGGAGACCAGTGCCTAAACTAGGCGTTGCCTGTATTTCAGGATACCAGAGACTCCGGACCATTAATACAGTAGAACAGTAATTATTGCGAACATAATTATATTTTATAGTGAAGTCTTTTCATGTTAGTATTTTGAGTGTTTGTGTGTGTGTGTGTGTGTGTGTGTGTGTGTGTGTGTAAGAGAGAGAGAGAGAGTGTGTGTTATTTAAAAATAATTATTTAGTTAGGGACCATTATAAGTTTTTCTGTCTCTTCAATAAAACTAAAGAAAATAAAGAATATGAAAGTTCAGAAACCCAAAAAATGGCCAGATTTTCCTCTGAGTTCAAACACCCAGAAAACAAAACTGGCTAGAATATACAAAAAAATTAAAACATAAGAACACAGCTCAATCCTTGCTTTAATCTCAATGAAAAATGTACTTAAATCGGTTAAGTTTTGGCGAAGAAATCAGCGGACAACGAATCGATGATTTTCTGTTCTTTTATTAGAACTTTGGTCGTGTTGTCTCTATCGCGCTCTGCGGTGGGAGACTTGAGATTGGTGAGACAGCAATACATTTTAAAATACCTATTTTCAATTTCTCTAGCCCTTGGTGTATTAAGGCCACAAACGCGGCGGCGAGTCAATCGCGCCGCAATTGTGGCAGTGCGATCTGACTGTTTGTAGACTTTGGTTGTCGAGGCTACAATAATTGTAATTTTCGCACCCTGAAAAACTTAGTTTTTAGTTACATAAACTATATCTATCTCACATTTTATATTATGTGTATCGTACTAGACTAATAAAAAGTATTCCTTAAAATAATAAATTAATTATTTTTATAAAATATATTTTCTACGACACTAAGCTTTTCATGACACGTGTTCTCAGTCGAATTTGGTATCTTTTATTACACGTTAAATTCTTTATATTCATTTAACATCTCCACTCTGCGAATGCGATATTCTCTCAGAGTGGAGTGTTTTATTACAGAGGTATTTCATGACAGAGTATTTTATTTCAGTATTTTCTATCAGTTTTACTGAAACTAGAGATCCGCCAGCGCCCTGCAGCCAAAATTCGATAATAATATAATATTATAAAATAACAAGACTATTATGAATGTATGTTTGACTATTATGAAGATGATAGCGGAGAGGATTGACTCTGCGCTCCTTCGCAAACTCACTGAGCTACGTGTCAGGGTAGCAAGATTATTGGTTATTAATTATTATGGTTATTATTTTGTATGACGTACTATGGCAACTTTAGGCCGATAGGCGCGAGCGGCTCGGCCGAATTTTTTTTATGATTTGAACAAAAAAAACTTCACAAATCTATTGTACCACTAAGATAGAATCATTTTACTGCGGGAAAACAACCATTAAAATTTCACACAGTATAATTTGATTGTAACAAAACTATTCATCTTCTTCTTCTTATATATAAAAATGGATTTTCAAATGTGTTAGTCGCGCTAAAACTCGAAAACGGCTAAACAGATTGGGCTGATTTTAGTCTTAAATTATTCGTAGAAGTCCAGGGAAGGTTTTAAAGTGACACGAAGTTTGCCGGAACAGCTAGTATTTAAAATAATATGAACTTTTTTGTCTGGGAATATATTATTCTTTTATTATTATAGTTGCAGCGATTTCTTGCTTATAATATGAAAAAAAAGATATAAAATAGAATTAATGCCAAGTAACGCGCTAACTGCATAGCAAAATTATACATGAAATGCATGGTGGTGTAGGTAACTAATTCAGTAATACAGTGCGTTGTTGTTTTTCTATATACATTTAAGTTTATTAAATAAATAAAAATAAATAAAACATCTTTATTAAACATACATAGGACAGAGCACAGCCAGAGAATATAACACAAAAAATAACAACGAATTGACATGACGCACTACATATAAAATTGAACTACTTAAAAACTAATGGGTGATCAGCTATAATATGGCTGTGCAATGCACATATTATCGCATGTTTAAAGGGAAAGCCACTCAGGCATCGACCGCGGCAAGCCGTGGCGCCTGATCTTCCGTGGCGTTTATTGTATGCTTAATGATTAAAATATTTTTATAATTTCAACCAATACGCATACTTCATAATCAATTTTGCCCGATCCACGCATTCCTCTGTAAGCGCAACTCACGCCGCTTTCTTGTTTTTTGCAGCTTTAACGTCTTAATTTAACGTCTTAATATTATAAATGCAAAAGTGTGTCAGTCTATCTGTTACCTCTTCACGCCCGAACCGCTAAACCAATTTTTCTGAGGTATGGAGATACTTTGAGTCCCGGGAAAGGACATAGGTAAAAATCGTGCTCAATGATTCCGCTATAATATACATACACCCCAAGCTTTTAGCTTAAAAGTATTTATTTAACACGTTTTTATAAAAGCATGTTTTAACATTATCACTGTAATACACACACACTTTTCCTTACAAATTACAATTAAGGTGACGCCTTGATAATTTGGCTGCAGCGATGTCCATTTTTCTCAGCAATGACTAAAGCTAAGAAATTAAAGTTCACTGTCAGTATTCATCATGTCTTTGTCTTTGAATTATCCATAGCATAGCACGATTGGTCAACTTTTATAACACAGAATAATCAATCAAAAAGACCTCTGTAAAAAAAAGGGATTCCTATTTTGCCTACAGACGAGAGTGATATAAGCTTCCAAAATTTGTACATAAATTGGTTCTAGTATACACTTTAATTTACCCATAGCTTATATGAAATGTATTTATGGTTTTTAAATTACGCGACAAAAACCATTTTGTCGCTACGCCCTTTCCATTGCTTGTTTTCTATGAGAGGCCGGGCCAGCCTCGCATAGAAAACAAGCAATCTAAAACACATCCAACACGGTTTTTTACTTTAACATGGCGTCACCTTAAATATAATTTAATAGTAAGAGCAGGCGCTACGAGCTACGGCGTAGCAGCGTAGAGCCGGCGTAGCAGCCGGGGACTCTTTCAACTATAACAATTATTATTATTATGTTGTTGTTATACAATATTATATATTACAATACTGATGGGATGTAGCTGCTGTATATAAGGCCGGCCTCGCTCTCGCATGTGTTTTCAATGCGCGTACGCAGAGTTTGACGCTAGTTTCTAGCACCGCAGTTAATTATTATATTATTTCTTATGTTAATTACAGTGAATTTTAGGAAGTGCTAAAAAATTAAAGTGAAAAATGGTGAATAAAATGTATAAAATTAGTTCAGAGCAACCACGCGGCAGCAAACATAACCAGGTGCTAATGTCCATAGTAGGTGAGTGAAAACTTTTAAATTTAAATATATCATTAAATTAATCTTAACTAATATAAAATTTTAATTTTATTAAAATTATTATGTTAAATTCTTATGGTGTGTCCGAAACGACTGGAACAATTTTGATTAAATTTTGTGTAAGTATTTATCGGATGGGTTTAGAGTTCTGAGAATCAGCCAATATCAAAATTTAAAAAAATCGGCCAAGTGCGAGTTGAACTCACGCATGAAGGGTTCCGTACCATTGTAGAACAAAAATAGGCGAAAATTGTGTTTTTGTGTGAAATAATCTATTTTTTTTTAAATAAGGGGGCAAACGAGCAAACGGGTCACCTGATGGAAAACAACTTCCGTCGCCCATGGACACTCGCAGCATCAGAAGAGCTGCAGGTGCGTTGCCGGCCTTTTAAGAGGCAATAGGGTGATAGGGGAGGGTAGGGATGGGAAGAGAAGTATTATGGGAGGGTAGGAAAGGAATTAGGGTAGGGGATATTTGGGCCTCCGGTAAACTCACTCACTGGCACCTTATACCGCCCGCCGCGCCGGAACGCACTCTGTCCATACATTTTGTTGTGGACCCCGCATACTATCAGAACTCTGACGTGTCAAAACGTATGAGCGTCCGAATTTTTCTAATCAGAAATTCGGATAATGTGCGGCCACGCATTCTTCTTATAGTGATACTGTAATAATTCGTGTAACGCGTTCAAGTTATAAGAAACGGGTCCCCTGTGAACTTGTAACAAGTAGTCAAATTTAATTAGCCTTCGAGCAATTAAAGTATCATCCTTATCATTAAATTGAAAATGTTCACGACTTCACCTACTTAAGGTGGCGGGCTGGCAGCTCAATTATAATTTATTATAGTACTTGATTTGTTATTGAAGAATTTGTTTTGACTAAATTCTTTTCAGTATTCATTTTATTGGGAATGACAGATTTTTCTTATTTTCTTTTCTATTAATGATTCAATTGGCTTATACTGAAAACATTTCTAAGAATATATTATCACAAATCACCTTTTCACCTTTTGGAAAGCTTTTGGAAATATTCTTAGAAGTTAGAACACGCTATAGTCGCTATGTCGCCTGAAGTAGAAATGGGATTTTGCTGTAAATTCTTTTCTAAATATTATGAAAGAAAAAGGAAATATTAGGTACTAGCTGTTGCCCGCGACTTCGCCCGCGTCAAAGTAAAATATATCCTCCTTCTTTTTGGAACAGACGGTTCTTTCAATATTACAAACAGACACTCTAATTTTATTTATATGTATAGATAATAAGTACCTACTTGAGGGGTACTTATGTGGTATACGCAAAATTTTCTATTTGTAACCGGTATTTTTTCAGTGTGCATGCCGATCCTCGCTTACGGGACCGCGATGGGGTGGATTTCCCCGAACAAGGCTCTACTGATGGGGCCCTCCTCCCCCTCCGACACTCCTCTGACGGAGGAGGACGTGTCGTGGATGGCGTCCATCATGTTCATATTCGCGCCAATAGCGGTGTTCATCTTCGGAGTGGCAGCTGATAGGTTTGGACGGAAGAACGCACTGCTCTGCGCATCTTTGCCCATTTCGGTAGGTACAATATTACGATAACGCCTCCGTAGTCCAGTGGCTTAGAGCGCGGCTCTTGACTCCCTCATTGGAAACATTTTATGATAAAATACATAATAATATAATATTGTGATGGAGGAAAGATCGTGTGTATAGTTTGCTTTTTCACGCAAAAAGTGAGGAAAAGATTGGGAATTTTGACATGGTAGCAACTAATGCACTCGTAATGTGTTTGAATTACCACCGCCCCTTTTAATCCCGAAAAATACGGAGTTTTTACTATTTATGTTCCATTTACTAACATAAATAAATAAAAAAATTGTAACGCTGTATCCAGAAGAAGGATAGTTTTCCAAAAGTTCACTAACCAAACGCTGAAAACGTACTATCAGCAACTACGTAATAATTAATGTAGATCTCAGAGGGGTTAAGGACATTAGTAAGGTAGCGCAACATAATATTTGAAGGATCTTTGATCGAAAAATAATTTTATAAATGACATACGCTTTACACCTAGACACTTTACTAAATTTACGATTTCTGGTTCAAATGAAGAAACATTGACAAATACTTCTTTTGATATGATAGAATGTTATGTAATAGAAAACGACGTAGCACCAGTTAAAGACTGACACCCCCTAAATTGCAGCCTCATCCCTTTTGTATGATCTATATCCCACCATTACAATAAGACGTATAGATCATGTATCCGGTATCCCTTCCATCATAATTATAGCTTCAATGCGTGCGGGTAATATTTCTTCTGTCTTAGTTGCACCTATAAAAACTTTAGTAAAAATATTTCATATGGAGTGTGATTTTCATATAACTTAGTTGACACTATATATATAAAACTCAAAGGTGACTGACTGACATGGTGATCTATCAACGCACAGCCTAAACCACTGGACGGATCGGCCTGAAATTTGGCATGCAGGTAGATGTTATAACGTAGGCATCCGCTAAGAAAGGAATTTGATAAATTCCAACCCCAAGCGTTAAAATAGGGGATGAAAGTTTGTATATACCTAATAATAGGTACTTCTTAACGCGAGCGAAGCCGCGGACAAAAGCTCGTAGTAAATATACTTAGGGCCTGTTTCACCACTTCCTGATAAAGTGCCGAATAGGCTATTCACAACTTTTTTGACAGATTCTCCATACTACATCTGTCAAGCTGAGTGTTGAATAGCCTATTCGGCACTCATCAGAAAGTGGTAAAACAGGTCCTTATTGTTATAAATGCGAAAGTGTGTCAGACAATCTATCAGTCTGTTATTGCATCACGCTTATACTGCTGAACCAACATACCTAAAATTACTTAGCTGGGTAATGGTTATGTTTCACGTTTGGTTTGATGCCCGGTATAAGAAATAGTTCCTGCGTGATAACTGATAACGGAATTTTGGGCAAAGCAAATCAGGATCCGGCAGGCTTGACAAATATGAGGTCTGTGCAGTGTGGACCATCATAGACCAATACCACGGACCAATACGACCTGCTAACCTTTAAGAAGAGAGCTGGCAACGCACCTGCAGGCTGCAGCTCTTCTAATGTTGCGAGTGTCCATGGGCGACGGTAGTTGCTTTCCATCAGGTGACCCGTTTGCTCGTTTGCTATCTTATTTTATATAAAAAAATAGACAGTCCGGCTTAAAGTAGAAAAGCCTGTCTGCGGGCATTTCCGTCTAGTGTATTTACCAATTAAGGTCCAATAAAAATACACAGTATTTTATAATGTAACATAGTATAAACTTACAATATAATATAGTACAAACTTACAAAACATTTGTCAAACCTATAGTTTATTGTGTTATTGTTGTTGTTGTTGTACCTACTAAACCAGACTCGTCGGACGGAAACTTCGGATAGTGTGGGATGTGGTACCCGGCGGGCGTATTTATCTGATCCGAAATTCTTATAATATGCGGCCGGGCTAACAAATGACACGGTTGTAACTTTTCACTTCTTTCAGTTGGGCTGGGCAGTGAAGTTGATCAGCGCGCATCCCATCGCGCTGATCGGGGCGCGGGCGCTGATCGGTTTCGGCGCGGGCGGCGGGTACTTGGTCTGTCCGCTCTACGTGAAAGAGATCAGCGAGGACAGCATACGTGGCATGACCGGCACCTTCGTCATATTCTCGCAGGTACTGTCCACATACATCTGCACCAGCAGGCCTAGCATAACAACAGTAGAAATGGGAAAGAATCGACATACTGACAGATTTTATAGACAAAATGGCGATTGTCTAACTGTCCCTTTGCCTATTCTTCCGTAGAAAGAAACCGTTTCTATAGGACCATGCTACGCCTGCAGACTGCAGAGACATGATTCTCGTAGCGATTTCGAATTGTTAAGCGTAAGTTATAACAGTACTAACGAGTAGGCCGACTCAGAAGAGATCTCATTGACGTAGTATGTCATATCGGCCGGCGCTCACCGTACTATGCGTTACTAAGCATTGTGAAACATGTTGAAAGTGACAGTCGCGCCCACCACACAATTCGCCCGTTTGTTTGAAGTCGAGGTACTCCTTAGTTCCGTCTACTCTGGTATGCGTGTGAGCATTGAGAGTACATTTTCTTGGATTTGGAAAATATAACAAGCCCGGGCATAGCTCAACGCTTCGCCGCAACTCTACATTGCACAAAAACCCCGCAAAACACTGAAATATCATCTAAATGAAATCAAATGTGGGTTATAAAGGCTCTATGTATGTAAACAATTAAAGACGTGAGTGCATGAATGAGGTATGTAACACATTTCGAATTTCGAGTAAATCGCGTTTAAAGTTTTGAAAAAACTTTTTATGATTTTTCATCACAAATCAAGTAATGGCTTTTGTTAATTGTATCAGGAGGTGTAAATATCTTCCGTTTTTATTGTTATGTTAAAAATTATATAAAAAAATCTCCATTCTAGGATAAATTAGGAAAAATGTGAAGTTACTCGGTTCTTCACTTTTAAATGCAACAAAATATGTAAATACTGTCAATGCATGAAGTACACATAAATCACTTTTTTTTATTGAGATGAAACAAGACTCAATTTAAAAGACAATAAATTCACGGCCAAACAGATTTAAACAAAAATGGATTAATTATACTTTTGAAAGACGGGAAAGATTATATAAGGGAATTCCGCATTAGAAAACTAAATGTAAACAAAACTGAGTTGTAGGCGTCATCTAGTAGGAATTAAGTAGAGAAAACGAGATGATGAAAGTAATAATCTCCAAAGCAAATTTCGTCGAAATCAGTTCAGCCGTTTAAGTGTTAAGAAGCATTTAAGATCATACAAACACGATTTCCCAATTTACAGTTTACTAGTAAGATAAATTAATTTTTTAAAATGTCTTGGGTTTCTCAAAGTTGATATATTATAGATTGTTTAAAATGAAGCCTTACTTAATAAATAAATTTAAGTATATTAATAATAATAACTTAAATTATGCACTATTCAAATGTTACAATTAAAAGAACAATATACTAATTCAAGTTTTTATTGTGTTTTATTATCCTTACTTTTAACTGCGTTTTCACTATGGCTTGTACGTCATAATACCTAGTAAAAAAAAAACAGTCAAGTACTTACAATAAAAAATTCTTTGTCGAGCATAGCTAGTTCGATTTTCAAATTTGGCGCGGGAGCGCGCTCATTTGAATTTGGAATGAAGTATCGACGCGACCAAAGAATAAATACCATATAAATCACAGATATAAATACACTAGGTACGCGACGCGACGCTATAAAGTATTAGCACAGGATAAATGCAAACAGCCAAACTGATGCCTAAATATTTTTTTATATTTCCAACAATTTAATATTATAATAAAAACAAAAACAAAATATTTTATTCGTAGGTACCATTTAAGTTACGATAGGTTTTTCCAAAATTTTAATTTGTTTGGAAACAACGAAAAGCGCCTAGTCTTTAATAAAATAACTATCGTAGTATAAAAGAGTATGGATGTGTATGAAATATCCTTTGATTATATGTATAAATATGTGGATGATAATGTGTCATTATTAATATACCTACTCGAGTTTTGCCTAGAATGTGAAAGATTACTGTTGTATTTTTTTTTGTATTATTTTCCTTAAATTATTCTGTTAACTGTGTTTTAATGTGTATTATTGGCAGAATATTAACCATTATTACATATTCGTTATCGTGCACGTGCTGCAACTTCCAGGAACGTGCTTTTTGTGTCCCTCCAAAACTCCGTCAAAAGTTTCAGTATAGAGTATAGGGTAATCAACAGACTTGACTCCTTGACTGCTTGACTTGACTTTTACTTAGACTTTGACTAGACTTTAGATATGATCATAAATAACGATAATATAGTAAAAACAAAAACGTTGATGAACATTATTATTATGAAGAAGACTGACTATACCTTTGTATGTGGCAAAGTACACCCCCGATGTCAGAGCCAAACGCTAACAAAAAAAATATATACTAAATTATCTATGCCTTTGAATAATAGAACAATAAAAAAGTCGACATAATATTCCTTATTTAAAAAAGTAAAATATTCAAGCGATCTCCCGTACTGCAACGCATATGGGATGTAATTACCCGGTTCTTGCATAGTCATTTGGACGAACCTTGTAACTTACCTGCTTCATCATCTGGCTAACTTTGTAAGTATACGTAAAATTCAAAATTTTTTGATTGCAAATCATTTTCCATGTCCTAAAAGCTACATTTATGCAATAAAACGTAAATTTTCAAAAATGTTACTTACCTCATTCATGCACTCATGTCTTCATTATTATTAAAACACATCCATAATTTGGCCTCTGAGGATGACGTAGATACTTTTATAAATCTAAATATATAAAACTCAAAGGTGACTGACTGACATCATCTATCAACGCACAGCCCAAACCACTGGACGGATCGGGCTGAAATTTGGCATGCAGGTAGATGTTATGACGTAGGCATCCGCTAAGAAAGGATTTTGATAAATTCCAACCCCAAGGGGTTAAAATAGGGGATGAAAGTTTGTATAAAATAATACTTCTTAACGCGAGCGAAGCCGCGGGCAAAAGCTCCTCTTTACCTAAGTGTCCCTACCACATGGGATAGATTTTATTTCCCCGAATACAACAAAGTTTTGTCTCAGTCAGATAACGTCGATGGAATATTTCACGCACTATCAGGTACTATCGGCGCATGAAACATTAAATAAACGGAAAATATCGACCTTTACAAAGGAAAACTTTTTTACATAGGAAATACTTTTGAAAGAAAGAAAGAAAGAAATAAATAAACTTTATTTGGTAAACAATACAAACAAAACTAAAGAATTAAAAATATTTCAACATCTTTACCAAATAGGTGCTTACTCAGCATGTGTTGCGACCGTAGCCGCAACGCTGGTTTTCAGTAAGCTCCTAATGATGAAAATAAAATAACATAAGTAATTAAACTAAGCATTAGTGTCATTTTAAAAAAATAAACAATAATATAATTTTACCACCTTTTCCATTAAAAATCGGCCAAGTGCAAGTTGAACACACGCATGAAGATTTCCGTACCATCATCATTGGCCTCTTCATCAATTTCTGATGATTTTAGTACGGGTCATATATTATGGGTGCAAGCTTTAAATTACTTTTGTTTCAGACACTTCTTTTGATGACTATAATATTATGTAGAGTCCAATAGGCTTGATGACTATTTTTTCTTATTGGTAATTGAAAGACCCTTAAAAAATAGAAACATCGCTGAAAGAATGACTCTGATAGCTTAAAAATTCACCGAAATATGACAATTCAAACATCTCATAAAATAGACCTGCCCGAAACGCTCCATACAAAGTGCTACGAAAGACTGACGTCACTCTTTCTTAGTTTGTACGCATCGGGAGAGAACTTTGTTCGATAGGTATATTAAATATTGCGTTTATGAAAGTGGTGTCATAACAAAAGTTGCTTTTAATTGCATAAATTATCGAATGGTATACAAATATTAAGAAATTTAATTGAAAAAAAAATCGACTTGATTATCCAACTTTGAAGGCTCATAACAAAAAAAAATACAAATGCTATCGAGCTGAAATTTCGGGAACTCTTATTTTTTACCGTGATTTCTTTATTTTATTAACAAAATTCGCAAATCTTTGACCATCATCCCTATTTTCGAAATCTTTGATCATCATCCCTATTCTCGACCGACAAGACCATATTATGATTCATCTCATGATTCCACAAAGTGACCATTTTAGGCCCGCAGCTCATAATAAACGTATAGAGTGCAATATGATAGGATACCCTATTGTGAATCTTAAAAACCTGATAAGTAAAAATTTTGCAAACAATGGATAATGCTCCAACGCAATAATAGTAAGTATTATTACGTGCGCGTCACTCATATAGTAAACATTACATTGTAGATTTCCTCAACATTAAATAGTACAATACTGTCGGGGAAGGCCCTGATATAGATCAGTGGTTCTTAACCGGTAGTCCGCGGACCACTGGTGGTCCCTGAAGGCATTTCAAGTGGTCCGCGAAGCCATCCTAATAATATGTGAGAAATGAGAATTCAGAAGTTAGTAAAGAGTATGGATTATAATATGCAGTCACAAAAATCACATTTAATGCTTCAAGCCCCATCGCTCACCGGCGCGGCGACCACGATAACAATAGAAATCTTGTGTCTTGTTTTTCCACCATCGAGGGATTAATTAAATTAATCTGTAACTTTTAGATTTTTGCCAAATAAATAATAACTTTATAATATAATAATAATATATTGTCAGATATAAAGTTGTCCTTGTTTTCTTTATCAAAAAACCCGGCCTTACTTGGGTTAACCAACCGGGTGGTCCCTGGCTAGACAAACATTTGGTAAAATGGTCCCTCATGAGTCATGACTAAAAGGTTAAGAAGCACTGATATAGATAGATCACTGATCAGTTACTTCATTTAACTTCGTAAGTTTCTACAAAAGTAGGCCTTACGTTGTTGGCATAAAGATCACGTTAGAAGCAATATAACTAAAGACACGGTAGGCTCATACGAGATAATAATATTAAACTATTATATTATACATCTGCATGAAAAATGTGATACATATTATTTTCCTATTTTCCTTGTACGTGACCGAAATACTATGAACAGATTTGAATACCCCGCCTATAGCGAAACCACGTCCGCTAGGCTGCGTTTTCACCATAGCTGCGGGGCTAAAATGGTAATATTTTGCAATTCCTCCAGAAAATGACTTGTCAAAACTGTCATACTGACAAAATTTAATACAAATATGGTACAAATTGTGCAAATTACTACACATAAAGGAAGAAAGGGTATAAATATTATATTATATTTATATCATCGATTTTAGG
Organism: Plebejus argus; assembly: GCA_905404155.3. Classification (NCBI taxonomy): domain Eukaryota; kingdom Metazoa; phylum Arthropoda; class Insecta; order Lepidoptera; family Lycaenidae; genus Plebejus; species Plebejus argus. The sequence continues at coordinate 7,163,528 of FR989927.1, read as the reverse complement.
GTAATTTGAATAACATTGCAACACTAGCCCATACAGAGCGCAGCGCGCACACATGCTTAAAAACCTGCTTCACTTTGTTGTTCGCAGTGCTCTGTCTTGAGTTTTATTTGGTCTGAGTTTGTCAGTTTGACAGTTTTAACAATTCATTTTTTGGAGGAATTGCAAAATATTACCATTTTAGCCCCTAAAATGGTAATATTTTGCAATTCCTCCAGAAAATGAATTGTCAAAACCACAGATTTTAGAAGTAAGTCAAAACTGTCAAACTGACACAATTTAATACAAATATGGTACAAATTGTGCAAATTACTAGACATAATAATTAATAATATATGAATTGCAAGCAGAGTGATTTTAAAAAAATAAATCATAATAATTATGATTCGTTTTTAAAAATCACTCATTATGTCTAGTAATTTGCACAATTTGTACTAATTTGACATTTTGTCAGCTCAGACCAAGTAAAAACTCAAGACAGAGCGCTGCGAACAACAAAGTGAAGCAGGTTTTTTAAGCATGTGTGCGCGCCGCGCACTGTATGGGCTAGTGTTACCATGTTATTCAAATTACGCTAAAATCGATGATATAAATTTATAATATTTATACCCTTTCATAATGTTTTAGGGGCTAAAATGGTAATATTTTGCAATTCCTCCAGAAAATGAATTGTCAAAACCACAGATTTTAGTAGTAAGTCAAAACTGACAAACTGACACAATTTAATACAAATATGGTACAAATTGTGCAAATTACTAGACATAATAATATATGAATTGCAAGCAGAGTGATTTTTAAAAAATAAATCATAATTATGATTCGTTTTTTAAAAATCACTCATTTTATTGTCTAGTAATTTGCACAATTTGTACTAATTTGACATTTTGTCAGTTTGACAGTTTTAACAATTCATTTTTTGGAGGAATTGCAAAATATTACCATTTTAGCCCCGCTCGCTGAGCTAAGCTGTGATGCGAATAATAATATTACGTTTTGCAACAATGAGGATACACAGTACACTAGAGCAGCGGTCGGCAAGTTACATGTATAATATAATTATATAATGTTTCACTTTAATTTTAAAAATTGTTCTTAAATATCAACAAATCTATTGTTATTTTTTTCTACAAATATTTTTAAACTACTATTATATAAATCGCTGCGCGCAAAGCAATTCCAATAGTCCGCCGCAGGTTTGTATGGAAACTTGAAATAAGGTGTAAACGCTCTTTTTCCCCCCACCCCTCTTAGGCGGACTTGTGTAGATCTGGGTTAAAAGTTAACTCTGAGTTAAACATCATGTCGACAATAATTTGTTAGGAACTTAGTAATACGTTTGTGTAATTATCACAAATTGTCCAAAACATCTTATTTTTCGTCATAATACGAGTATCAAATTACGAAAATAAAATTTGAGACTCGAATTACGCATTTTACTGTAATAAACAAAACATTTAATGCAGTTTTATTATTAATAAAAACAAGTATGTAGATATATTATTATCAGTGACTTAATTTTTTCTATGTAAATCCAAATGGCCCCGACTGAAATTATTCCCACTGCACTGCAGCAGTTGACTGTTCACATAATATGTACGAGCACGCGCAGTTTAGGGCTCACGTTAAAATATGTGCAGTGAGCAGTCATAATATTATGATATTATGCATTGTACAAACTATTTTTATACATTTATTATTATTACTAGCTGTTCCGGCAAACGTTGTTTTGCCATATAAAGTATTTCTACTTCATCAGTTGATACAAAAGCTTACCCCCTCTTTTGACCTTAAGAGGGGTGGGGGGGGGGGGGGTTTATACACCAGATGTTAAATTGGAAAACACAGTAAATAATATGAAGTAAGTCCAAGAAAAATGTTTAATACAAAATCTGACCCCCTTTTTGGTCCCCTTAGAGGGGTGGGGGAGGGGAATTTTTTACACCAGATGTTAAGGGTCGGTTATTCCAAATTCACGTTTCTAGAATGAGTTTTTTTGATAGAAAGCGTCATTCAAAAAAACTGAAAAATATATACATGTATAGATGCATCTTTTAACTAGTGCTTTCATTGGATAGAAACACAATACAGATAATTTGGCTCGATAAAAAAAAATCCGAAACAACATCGATTTTAAAAGCATTTTGAGTTTTATTGGACTTACAGAGACTCAATCAAAAAATAATTTGGACAGTTCGATAGCTATTAAAATTTAACAGGGAAATCATTGGATAGATGTTTAGTTATAATACTTGTATCTAAGTAAAACGGGTTTTTCTCCTATTTCGCCCTATCATGGACGCGGCGAGCGTCGTAACCGCCACCGTACAAGGCGCGCTGATATGAATTTTATTGTAATGACATTTAGGTCGATATTCGCACTGACAGATATCGACCTGCTAATTTACGAAGAACGGGCCCTTAAGTTGGAAGTAGACAAATATATCTGCGAAAACCGTATGCAAATCGCAAAAGTAGTTTTCGTGTTATATACAAAAGTTTGATACAAATTCTGACCCCTCTTTTGTCCCTTTAGAGGGGTGGGAGGAAATTTTTTTATACACCAGATGTTAAGTTGGAAGAAGACAAATATATCTGCGAAAACCGCATTCAAATCGGATCAGTAGTTTTCCTGTGATGCTGGAACAAACATACAGACAGACAGACAGACAAAAAAGTAACCACAGTTTTGGCTTCTATAGCGATGTAGTAACACTTATTATTTTTTGAATATCTTTAATGTACAGAATTTTCATTTCTACAGTTTTATTATATGCATATTGCATAGATTTTGTATACAAAAATTCTGTAACTATGCGCAAACTCAGCAAAGTAATTTTTTGTTTGCCCTAGGCAAGTGGCAAACAATCTATGTATGTCAAATCGAATATTACATTTTGTAGCGTTAGCGGAGCGTTAGTCGTTTGCCACTAAATGAATAAATTATTTATCACGCTAATTAAATATTTTAAAGGCGAAAGTTTGTGACTTTGTATATTGTTTCATATAAATAAATGTTTGTTACTTATTCACGTCTAAGCGGCTGGAGCGATTTTAATGGTATAGACTATGTTGTTAATACCCTGGAAATGGATTAACACATAGGCTACTTTTTACAGAAGGAAAATATATATTTTTTTAAGGCAGAATAATTGCGGGTATAGTAATTAGTACCTACCGCAATACCAATACAGCCTATTCATCCTATACCTAGTTTTAACACTGCGAAATGAGGCTCATTACTTTCACAGTAACTCCTCAGGGCGAAATCGCTTACCTACTTGTTATGAGCCCCCTGAGTATTAGCTCAGGATGAGTCAGGAGGCCTGGATAAAGAGCTCTTATCGCTATGGGGCTAATAAATCGTTCACTTTGAAAAGTTTGCTTTAAAATTATGTATTTAATGTATATATTTACTGAATGTAACTCGCCTTTTAGTGTCTACTAGCTGTCCCGGTGAACTTCGTGTCACTTTAAAACCTTCCCTGGACTTCTACGTATATTTCAAGACTAAAATCAGCCCAATCCGTTTAGCCGTTTTCGAGTTTTAGCGAGACTAACACTTTTGAAAATCCATTTTTATATAATATAAGACTAGCTGTCACGGTGAACTTCGTGTCACTTTAAAACCTTCCCTGGACTTCTACGAATAATTTAAGACTTAAATGAACCCAATCCGTTCAGCGGTTTCCGAGTTTGAGCGCGACTAACACATTTGAAATTTGAAAATCCATTTTTACATATAAGATAAGATAAGACCTACATTACTGTAGTTATATAGAGTGCTGCATAATATATTTTTCCATATAGAACAAAAGGACATAGAGTAGCAGATAACTTCATGTGAAGCGCTTACCGTCGCTCATTGTTTTAGAATTGTACCTAACATACTCTTGTCTTGAAGCTTTACAGATTAGAACGAGCCGAAAGTATCGTTGGTAAAAATTTATTTCATCATATATTTTAATCTTATTATATAATAAGAGAATATAGGCCATATTCTAGAAAAAATATTCCTATTTCAGACAATGGGCAACCTTCTGGTGTTTATTCTGGGTGACTTGCTGCAGTTCAACACAGTGCTATGGATCCTACTGGCCATCCCGCTTATCCACTTCTGCATCCTCCTGCGGCTGCCTGAAACACCTTCCTATCTCATCAAATGCGGTCGGTCTGAGGTTTGTTTACGTCCCGAATCATGGGATAATATAATAACAAAATGTAATAGAATATAATATGAGTAGAAAGTAAATGATAAAGCAGATGTAAGTAAATGATAAAGCAGATGTAAGTAAATGATAAAGCAGATGTACCTAAGTAAATGATAAAGCAGATGTAAGTAAATGATAAAGTAGATGTAAGTAAATGATAAAGCAGATGTAAGTGAAAATTGTTAGCAAACAAAATTAAAAAAAAAACAATGCAAAATTTGAAAATTAAAACAAGCAAATTGTCTCGTCCCTTCGGCAGGGGGAACAAGAGGTCCTAAAGGAGAGGCCATAATAAAAAGAACACGGGATACGTAAAAAAATTATAAAGTTTTGTGACCCGTGTCGCGCTACTACAATATAGTAATAAGTACTTGTACTAATATTTATTCTGTGATAGTGATAGTATGTACAACTTGCTACTCGAATTTATATAAAAATTCGCCAAAAAATTTGCCAGAATCTTTCATGTTACTGCTATAAAAGTAGACCGACTATCGTTTTTCGTAATTAGTCTAATTTCATGTCCTAATATCTATATAGTTTAAAAGAATATTAGTATTTATTTGAAAATTGAAAAGTCTAGCATCCATGTTTTTGTCAGAATAATAATATTATACATAATTTTAGCACGAACAATATTGACTCATCAAAGATAAAATATATCATGATTTTTTCAATGTTTTGGCTACCGCCTGCCTGCTACGTTAAATTACAAAGTAATATCTCTGTCGCAGGCGGTTTGTATAATACGCCGTTTTACATTACGGCTAGTCGTTTTAAAAACAGGGCCGTTTTGTAATGCGGCGGTTTAACGATTAGCCGGATTGTCATTACGATACGTTCTTCAATAAGGCGGCCCACGTTTAGCCGCATTGTATCGCTACCTAAATTTTGACCATGCTTGCAGAATAACTATGTTTAAAATAATTGTGTATGTTTAACGATTAATTATTAATTCATTCAAAAAAACACAAAGCCGTTTTGAATAACGTATGGCGTGAGGCGTCGAATACATTCCGGCGGTTTTTTATTCAGCCGCATGCAATCCGGCTAATCGTTAAACCGCCGCATTACAAAACGGCCCTGTTTTTAAAACAGCTAGCCGTAATGTAAAACGGCCTATTATACAATCCACCTGCGACATCTCCAAGTTCTCACCAATTTTCGAAAGCTTCCCTTTAAATCATTATAAAAGAAGCAAATAGTAACGTCCATCTCAATTCGGCGTTTAATCTATTTTCAGGAGTCGGCGAAGGTCCTAAGGTGGCTGCGATCCGTTCCTGCTACTGACAAGTCAATCGACGAAGAAGTGGAACGGCTGACTATAGAACAGAAAACTTGCGACACCAAATTCGCGCCTAAACTACTATGTGAGTTTAATTCATGGTATATGTGACATTTACTTCTTCGGTCATAAAGGATATACAGGATGTAACAAAACAAAGTGATGATACTATCCACTATAAAAGTAGCAGCACTAGAACAAAAAAATATTTTACAACTTATGTACCATGGGCAAACTCATGGTGCTCGGGCGGGTAATAAGGCCCTATAGACCCAATTTTACATGACTTTGAATCAATAATAAACAAACAAATAGTGACTTTTAAAAGCCAAAAAAATACACATTGTTGTTTACATAATGTACTTTGACAATTTGTGGTTCGAAACATAATATCGAAAACTTCACTCGATCAAAAATAACTCCGAAGAGGAGGCTAAATCGAATATTTTGTGGTATTTTTCTTATTTTTCATGAAGATTATGACAGTTTTACATTCAAAAATCACATCTACGTAAAGCTCATAACTTAAAGAAGAATAATTATTTGTGGTTACATTTTGCATTTTGGCTTAATTATATAAGTAAAAAGGTTTTTTTCGCCTATTTCGCCATATCACGAACGCGGCGAGCGTCGTAACCGCCACTGTGGAAGGCGCGCTGATATGAATTTTATTTTAATGTCATTAACGTCGATATTCGTACAGACGGACATCGACCTGCTAATTTTCGAGTCTATAGGGCCTTAACTACTTACACAGTGAACTCTATTTAAGGGATACATACACTAATTACTAAAGTAGTAACACATTACACACTACTAACACTTAGTTTGATTACACCCTGTATAGCAGCGAAGGCGGGCTGCAGTAATTCTTCACAGTGAAGCCCCAGCCAGTGTAATAGCGATTATTCATTACCCGCAGTGGAAGCAATTCCGCAATCATTGTGCACCATTGTTGTCAGATTGTCCATCATGGCTCTTAGTGCAGAGTTCCTAACATAATATTCTTTTGCAAGAAAAAAGGTGTGTATATTATGCACCAACTTTCGCACGAAAGTATTTTGAAGTTAGATTTACAGTTGCTGAGATTTTTTTTTACATAAAAACCAATTCAAATGAGATTGTCAATACTCTACGTCTGGTTCCATTGACTATGCATTAGATAAGGAACACGAATCGATTGTGTGAGGCCTACAACAACACATGTTATCTAGAACGTTCTATGTTACTTAAACCTTAATGGCTGAACATAAATTAGAGCTTAAGATAACATAAGATTTATGCAAACAGTAGAGGAAGAAACTTTAGTCAAACTAGAAAAAAAATACCAACTGCTCCCTCTGGATCGCATCCAACGAAGGGCCGCTCGAATTGTTGACTGCCATAGTGTTTCAAACAGCTTGGACCCCTTGGAATTACGCCGAGATGTAGCTTCACTCTGCATCCTCTATCGGTTGTATCACGATTCACGGAGAGGGCTCTGAGGAATTGTTTGTAATCATACCACCTGCAACTTTTCGCTATCGTCCCACGCGAAAAACATAGGTACCATCCTCATCATCTTGATGACTGGCAGTCTTCCACCGTGCATTTTTCGCGTAACTTTCTGCCGCGCACTGTAAAACTCTGGAACGAACATGTCACCAGCAGTATTTCCGGACCTATACGACCTGCAAACCTTCAAGAAGAGAGTGTATTCCTTCTTAAAAGGCCGGCAACGCGCCTGCAGCTCTTCTGATGTTGCGAGTGTCCATGGGCGACGGTAGTTGTTTACTATCAGGTGACCCGTTTGCTCGTTTGCCATCTTATTTAATAAAAAAAACCTTGCTTGCGCCTTACGCATCTAAATGATGTAACTTAAAGCATGTAAAAATATATATAAGTTTAAATATATAGTTAAAAAAGCAATATTATTACTTGTGAGTTCCAAATTCCAAGAGCTAAACCCTAGGTTTCATACACTTTGATTGCCCGTTTTTATAAATAGTACCGAAGTAGAAGAATTTAGAGACCATAGGTAATATATATCATATAATATTATTATGTATTTAAATACGCTAGGCAGTTTATAATATTAGACTGATCAATTAGATCACTGATTCCCAAAGTGGTCCAGGTGGACCCCCAGGGGTCCACGGGAGCCCGACAGGGGTCTACGCTTGCGTGGACAAAAATGGGGGTCCACAAGTCGTTAACGGGGTGGTCTATAAAAATTTATTTGGTGACCGGCCGACTTAACTGCTATGTCGTAAAAAGCTCAGAAATTGTGTTTGTAAGAACTTGCATATTATTCCATATTATTCAGAAAGAGTGTGTCAAGACTCAAGAGTCAAGACTCGCCGATGCCGCGCTGCCCGCCCGCCTAATTATTAAAGTTGTGTCTAAACTCCGCCCAAGTCTTGCTAGCTACGCGGGAACTACGTGTTAGAACTCAAAGCTATATGGTAGAAACGTGCCACTTTTCTGAATAATATTATTTAAGTGATGTCATAATATTTTTAAAGGGGGAGGGGTGGTGTTACAGGGGGTCCGCAGTATGCACCAACGCCTTAAAAGTGGCCCACGAAACAAACGAGTTTGGGGACATCTGAATTAGATCAATTAATCATCCTTGTATGTATGTAATAAATTTCTAGAAAACATGCGGAAAATCTTCGGTCTGGCATACATTGTCTGGCAATCTATGACGCCCGCAACTGATGTGCCAATTGACTTATGGCGTGCCATTTGACTCCGGAGAACGCAATTATACGGTGAGGGAATTGAAAATAATAAGTGGGCTCAGATATCAAGGACAATTTACCAACGGCATGAGGTCAACACTTCAATTGAAGCAATAAATATGTTTTGTATACAATTCAATGGTGTTCCTTGTTTAAGCGACTTTTAAACCCCTGACAAAAATGGAGGAGAAAAACGAGGTTTGTCATGTCAATCTGTCTGTCTGTCAGGCTGCTTGTTTTCCGTGGCATCTAGGCTCCAGTTACCAGCATCCAAACGGGTGGATCAATATTAAGCTTTTTTTTTTTGTTTAAAAGCTGTTATGATCGAGATTATCATCATAATCATCATCTCTCTCGGCTCGCCCTGCTGAAAGGTTTCGGTTTTTTTAACTGCCTAATTAATACCTTAAATGGATATGATAACATATTAGGTAAAGCTAGCTATATTAGGTAAAGCATATTAGGTAAAACTAGCTATTTGACCGAGCTTTGCTCGGTATTCGATAAACCACGAATAAAATGACATTTTCTAAAAATGATTCCGAGCTAAATCGATTTATCGACCCCGAAACCCCCTGTATAATTATATACAAGAAGATATTACATAAGATAATGCGTTTGCAGATTTATGCAAAACACTGGTGTCTACGACTCTGCCTGTAGATATTATGTGTATTCATGGCAAATTACAGCTTTGTAGGTCCTATAATAGTCTCTGAGCAAAACCGCGGACGGACAGACAGACGGACGGACGGATAGACCGAAACTATAAGGGTTCCTTGTTGACTACAGAACCCTAAAAACTGGATCTCGCATAATTTCATATGGTGATGCCGTTTCTTCGTAAACTTTCATTTAAAGAGACTGCCTTTTACATCAATTGATACCAAGTTGGTACCACAGTCTGCTTAATTAATCCTTAGAATATGTAGGTAACTAGGTACTTCCCACGAACTCCCAGGAATAATAAAGAATCTTGCGGGGTATTTTGCCGAGGCTCCCAATCAATGTGTATTAAAAAAGATTCCTACAATTTTCTTTCGCCCGTTTAACTAGTTATAGTAGGTATCTAATTTGAACATTGTTAAATATTATGTAGAACTGTCATTGGGTTTATTTTGTTTCCATTTACTATAAGAAAGGTAGGTTGATAACTAAATATCTACTTATAATAAGTAGCTTATGAGTTATTATATATTATAACTAGCTGTCCCGGCAAACGTTGTTTTGCCATAAAAAGTACGAGCTTTTGCCCGCGGCTTCGCTCGCGTTATGAAGTATTATTATATACAAACTTTCATACCCTATTTGAACCCCTTGGGGTGAGAATTTATCAAAATCATTTCTTAGCGGATGCCTACGTCATAATATCTACCTGCATGCCAAATTTCAGCCCGATCCGTCCAGTGGTTTCGGCTGTGCGTTGATAGATCACCATGTCAGTCAGTCACCTTTGAGTTTTATATAATATATATATCGACGGTGGAAAGGCAAAAGTTACCAAGCGACACTAGGGGTCAAAATGAGTTTTTTATATATTCGGAATCAGCGAATTTTTCTCTATCGATTGGTCTTAGTCCTATGTCTCTACGAGCACTTTTGATGTCGCTTAGGAACTCCGTGGAAATGGGTATTTTTCTTATTTTCGGCGACCAAGCGACAACTTTTTGACACCTTTTAAAAAAGTAGGCATTTGGTCATATCTGCATGTTTCTTTTTTTACTTGGTAATTTTTGGCTTTACACGTTTTTAATTTAAACTAGAGTAAGTAATTTGTGCCTTTCCACTGTTGGTTTCATTTAGGTACTTGGGAAGTTTTACTTAAAATACATTTATTTATTTATGGTATTTCGGACTCTTTTTCAAATCCTTGAGATAATTTTTCTGTCGTTAGGTATTTTTTAACAAACGGTAATCATATCAAAAATTCGATATAGTAAACTTTACTCGCCGAAACTAAGATAATATGTGGCGCTTGGTAACCTTTTACCTGCCGTTTTATTTATAAATTTTGTTACTCGGATACCAATTGCTGAAATAATTATTTAATTTTAAATGTGGTTAGCCCAAACAAATACTTGAGGCGTTGTCGCTTGTCCCCGCTATAAATCATACCTAATATGGTGGATAGTAACGGTTTTATCGATCAGCCGTAGTTCCATTGTCGCTTAGGTAAGCAGCATGCGCGCTCTCGCGCATTTCCTTCCTATTGTTTTGTGCAGTACGACACTTGGTATGTATTAAAATTATTATTTTCGAGCTACCTACAGAATTTGTTATTATTTTTGAGTTTTCTGGTTTAATAAAAAAATCTTCTAGTTCAACATGAATCGCAGTTGGCGAATATAACAGATACGTATTACGTAATTGGCCGAGCATTATTAATTTCCACGGAATATATAACACTATATATTCCGTGTTAATTTCTTTTGTTTTGAACCGACTTCCAAAAAAGGAGGAGGATTCTCAATTCAACCGTACGTTGTAAATTCCTTATTTATGTTTGTTCGCAGATAACTCCGCCGTTTGTGGACCAATCTTCAAAATTCTTCTATTGTTGTACCTATAGGATAGGACATAGTTGCAATTTGGTACCACATTCACAAAAGTTGTGATCTAATGATGCGATCCACGAGGGAACTCCTTAAAATTTGTATGGAAACATGTGGTGATTTTGACTTTTTAGGGTTCCGTAGTCAACAAGGAACCCTTATAGTTTCGGTCTGTCTGTCCGCGGTTTTTTTCAGAGACCAAGGCCTACGAAGCTGTAATTCGGCATGAATGTACATAATATTAATGACGCCGACAAAATGATAATACTTATATAAAATCTTAAAAAAAAAAATTTAATGATACCTCCCATACACACCAAGCAAGGGTGATTTATTTTTTCCGCGTCCACTCTACCGTGTGGGGTGTCGTTGGATAGTTTTTTTTTTAATATTATAAGTATTCAAAGACCATTTTCCGATTTAGAGATCCATATTTTGTGAAATATGAAGTTTCAAAGTGGAAAAAATCGTTAAGTATTCATTCGATCTTGAATATGATTATTATGTGACCTTCGAAAACATGTTACTGGGATTACACAATAACACTAATAATATAATTTCCAAATTCATACAAGAAACTTTTTGAAATTAATTGATGACCATAACAAGTACAAATAATAGGGTCATAATTGACGGTGCGTGGCATAATTATGGTGGTGATGATGATGATTGATGAAATTGTTGTATAATTGGCATACTATGCTTTCTTAGTTGTTTAAATGCTGAAATCCCTGAACATCAGTCTATCTTTAAGGATTGAAAAGTTCTGTACATCACCAAAAAGTTGGTTCCGAACCAACTTTTTGGTAGTAGTAGTAGGTCCATAATAATATTATAATATATTTGAAATCCTTCAGAAAACTGGCCAAGTGCGTATCGGGCCACGCACAATATAGGGTTCCGTAGTAACGCTAGTTTTTGATAATTTTTGAACGTATTTAAACGTATTTTACACTACTTACAAGTAACAACATCATATTAGTAGCATTCAAAGGAATTTTATCGAAAAATTCCTTTATACTTTTCCGAATACATTTTGTTTGTGTGACCGACTATACTATAGTTACTTAGTTTTAATGGAATTTGAACGCAAAGTTCCTTTAAACTTCGCCAAATACTTTTTTTTAGTTGATCGACTTAGGTTATGAAGTCTTCTTAGTCGTGATAGTATTCCTTTTAAGTTCAGCAAATTTCCTACTCCCGTGATTTTTTTCACATTTCCAGAAGCAACCGTTTAGCTGGTAGAATGGGATGGACTCGTTTTTTCCTCTTTAGAACTTCATATTTCACAAATGGACCAATGGACCCCTAAATCTGAAAATAATTTTTGAAATGAAAATGTTTTGGGGGTGGACACAATCAATGTGTAGGGTAGGTGTACATTTTATATACCATTTTGTCAGCATCATTTAAATATTATGTTTTTAAATGATTTCATGCCAAATTACGGCTTTTTAGGCCCTATAGTCTCCGAGGAAAACCGAGGAGAGACAGACAGACGGACGGACAATCCGAAACTATAAGGGTGCTTTGAGGACTAGCCATAAAAAAATATATATTTTTAAACAAAAATTGGAACTGACTTCCTCGGCAAAACAAAATTAATATTCTTATGAAGAAACTAAAAAGTTTTACATAATTCTTATTTTAAAGGTATTAGCGCCTTTTTAGGGTTCCGTACCCAAAGGGTATAAACGGTACTAAGACTTTGATGTCTGTCCGTCTGTCTGTCCACGCAAGAATGGTAATAGCTAGAGAGTTCAAATTGTAATAAAATAAATTGAATATTTATTCCCATACAAGTACAACAAACGTGATATTTTAAACATTTTTTGCTCGGTATCAATGATGACAACGGGTACGCACCTGAAATGTTCACAAAATACTCAGCTATATTTATACTTTAATATTAAAAAAAATGAATAAAATAAATAATTAAGGGGGCGGGCACCCATACAAAAAACACAATTTTTTAAACCATTTTTACTCTATAATGGTACGAAACCTCTCCTGCGCGAGTCTAACTCGCACTTGGCTGATTTTATTTACGATTGGCTTAAACTTCAGCTATAATATTATTATCAACTGTACTCAATCTTCAATCTTCTTAAATTATTTTAGAAGTCGGTAAGTACGTACGTACGGTACGTAGTACTGTACATAGGAATACTGTTAATTTGGAACTCGGCAGTCGGCTTCAATTATTTGTTTAAAAATAATTTATTCAAAGGCTTATTTCAAATATTGTATTATACTTGATAGGTTTTTCTTCAACAGTTTTACTTCAGTTATTTTCGATTGCAGAATAACTATACCATGCAAATTTCCTCACTGCATCTAAAAAGTAAAAACTTTTGAGTTCTAGGTCAAATTTATTTGGTGGCAGGTAAATAATTACTTACACTAACAAAATTTTATTTGTCGTATAGTAAACATTGCTTGTTATAATAATTGAATATTATGAAAGTTAGACATCTTTGCTTGTTCAATAAAAAAATTAATTCTCTACTTGTCCCTTTTTGCTTCGAACCATTTGGATAAAAAAATACATTTAGACATCTTTACTAGATTGAAAGATAAAACGTTTTTGTCGGTTGGTAACTTTTACCTGCTCTTAAATTTAGGTAAATTGTAACCAAACGCCACTTCTACGCAAAATATACAGAAATACCTTTTTTTTAATAAACTAATTAATAAAGGCAATAAAATACTTTAAAAATCCGTTGGAATTTTTCAAATATCTCAAATAACTAATTTTCTACGATTTTTTAAAGAAAAAATGAATCTTTAAACGGCTCTGCTGTAAAAGTAGCAATATGGCGCTTGGTAACTTTTGCCTTTCCACCGTCGATATATATACGTCTTATAACTATTGGTAATGTCTAAACATTATGGAGATTGAGAGCAATTAATTATAACTTCGACTGAATGGAGTTACGTAAATCGTAATTCGATTACGAATTACGATATTAGACATCTAAGTATCTTTCCCAAGCGTGTAATTTGTAATCAATATTCATCAATACTAGATATTATAATAATTAGATAGGTTATAACCATTGGCTTTAACTTGCTGGTTCCTACTTAGGTAGTTGTAAAATAATGTTTAGTAACAATGTTATTTTAATAAAAAATATCTGAATAACCTGAATAATGAATACTTCACTTTTCTTAAATTCGCTATAAAAATTATAATTATTATAGAAAATATAATATAGAAAACTAGAAGACGCCGCACCTCCGTTGCGCCAAAAGTCGTTTATCATGCGGGAACCGTACTTATTAATAATAAATAAGTAATAATTAAAAAAACTAAAAACACGCTTTTTATATAATAAAGCGTCGGTTACAAACAAACATACAAACATATTGTCATCGGTCCTCGATAAATATACAAAGTTTGAACGAAATCTGGCTGTTTAAAGTGGGTCAAAATCGCGCCCAAAGAAGTCGGTTACAAACATGTTACAAAAAACAAATATACAGGTGAAGCTAATAAAAAGCGTATAAAAAGTATTGTCGTTTTCCGGGACTTGCGTGAAGAGATTAGAGATAGACAGAGAGACACACTTTCGTAAACTTATATTTTAGATATTATAATATTATGGCAGTTACTTATATTTCAAAATTCAAGTACGAATCTACATACCTCCAACTGTCACAATAATTTATGATTGAAAGTCGAGGTGGAGCCGTAAAGAAAACTTTTTGAATAATTACCCGTATGATACAAAGTTCGCGTGATTTACGTGTAAATTTGTTTCAGTCAGCGATAAAACAGCTCTGAAGGCGTTTTGGGTGGCGCTGATAGTGAACCTAACTCGCGAATTCTGCGGGTGCATTGCGGTGTTGGTGTATGCCAGTCACATCTTCGCCGAAGCGGGGAAGGACCCCAACACCAGCATCGCCCTGTCACCGAACAAGCAATCGATTCTGCTCGCTGCTGTCCAAATCTTTGGGTCGTTTTTGGCGTGCCAACTGGTGGACCGCGCTGGAAGAAAGGTTAGTTTAGTCGTAGTAGTAAAATCGAAGTCTGTCTGTCTCTCTACCTGTCTGATGCGAGTTGCGACTTGGATGAATGATGATGTTGCAAGAGGCAAAAAAATAATAATAGTTTTTGTCCCGGAAAAATGTAGATAAGTAATATAATTATATTATACTTACCTACGGTACGCAAGAGTTGTAATGAAATTCTAGTACCTAATATTTTTTTTTACCTATATTGGGACCAAAACCTAATTTTATATTACTTACTTTACTAAAGCCAATTTACCACCTATTGCCGATTTCATTCATTCATTCATTCATTCATTCATTCATTCATTCATTCATTCATTCATTCATTCTGCCCGGCAGAAATTCTGCGGCTCACGACTCACAAATTACGCTTGTGTGGCTTCACCCTAACGATACACTATGATGTTGCCACTTTTTAATTTCTTCACTTTTTTGACAGACTATACTTATTTTTATTTTTAACAAAATTATCAATATAAGTATCAAAATTTGGCAGGAAGGTTTAATTGCACCCTGTATTTACTACTGTAGCTTCCAAAGGCCAGAATTGATGAAAAGGTAGCGTTTTATTGAAGGTTTTATTACTCTATAAACTATAAAGAAAGTCAATATCTGTGGCCCTAGTGAAAAGGGGTTTAAGTCTAAAATTACAACTTTACAGGAGAGGCAAAAAACATTCAGCGCGCAGAAATTTCGTGTTTGTCCTCGTGTAGCTTCTTTAAACTGCTAGCTAAATAATACATGTGATATTTTTATTGGTAAACAAAGTATGCTCTTTATTATTATTAAGTTGTTTTTTATGTAAATTTAATATTTTTCGAGATAATGACTTATACCCACGAAAAAATAAATTCCTCAAGGGTATAAAATAACTTATACCCTTTATCACATGAGTAAATTGTGAATTCTGTTATGTGAAAAGGAATACGCATTTGGAATAACTTTTATGATAAGTAAGTAATTAAAAAAAATATTTAATGGCTCACTTAATAAAAAGTATACAGTGTTTGACTGTGTACTTTAATTCGACTCAAAAAAAGTCAAAATTATGAAAAAAATATCTTAGCGTCTTTTTCACAATGATTTTATTCGTGGCGTGTGGTATATCTAGACTTATATGAACTACTTTGTGCAACTTATATCCATGATTTTAACAAAAAGAAAAGAAAATAATACAAAATTAATATACTTACTTATATTTTGATATTTTACAAAATAATTAACATAAGATAACGTAGTTAAGTAAGTCTCTTTTGTAGTACAATACAAACATAATTTGAGAGTAACTCGCATTTCTCTCAACTAAAAATAAAATCAATGTTTTATGTTATTTAAATTAATGGCCTGTTTCACCACTTCCTGATAAAGTTCCGGATAGGCTTATTTGACAGATTCTCCATACTCTATGTGCCAAGTTAAGTGGTAGATAGCCTTATCAGGAAGTGGTAAAACAGGCCCTTACACTCACAAAATCACAAATTGAGTTGAAAACAAAAGAAAAAATGGTCCTGAAAATGTTTTTATAGTACTTATTTGTAACCGCTTAGTGCAGAAACGATCCGTGTAAAGGATAATGTCTGAAATTATGGAAAAAGCTAAATAATTCCGTAATTTACCGTATTTAAAGCCTTACAAACTCATTATTTGAAAGCTACAAAGTTATAATAAAAATACATCAATAATCTTCAGTATATCAACATTCCTTTCCCCGTTTTATTTTTTATATTTTTGTTTATTAAGTATAGGTACTCATGATAATTTGAGCTTCCAAAGTAAAACCAATTTATTAAAATTTAAGCATACATTCAGCATCCCCTTAAGATTTACAAATTACTTTTAATTGAAACACACGCCAATAGATCGACAATATCATAAACTACACATTCCCCGTTTTTTTTAGGACAATTTTGAAGTAAGATGAATAAAAAAATAGGGTTTTGGTGTAACTTAAGGCCTTACAACAGTCATACTTGACTGTTGTAACTATAAAGTAAATTACAACAGTCAAAAGAGTTTTCATATTGATTAAGTTTATATGGAAAATTATTTATAGCAAGTTAACTAAATAAAAATATTAGGAAATCTCATCTGAACAGTCATCATTAAGAAGAGGATGCTGATCATCGTTATCATCACTTATGTCTTATTAGATTTAGTAAGTAAAAAGATCTGACACTCATGGGTTTATTAATGGGAGAAGACTAAGTCTCGCTTTTCTCATTAGAAATTGCAAACGGCCCATCATAAGCGGTGACTTTCCACATTTTCAATAAAATACTGACCAAGAAATGACCAATATAGAGTTGAATGACATATCAATTTCTTCCTGTTCTATCATTGTATGTGGAAAAGAGACCTACCTGTATAGCACTGTATTTGTTACAGGAAATCCCCTGAAAGACTTCGCACCTTTCTGTGTTGCCAGTTTTGAGTTCTGTAGGACCCAAGAGGTTTCTTATGGCCTTGATACTTGCATTTTGGATTATCATGTAAGACTGTTCCATAATACCGATTTTCTACCGAAATCTACTAAATGATTTTACACTACTAAATCAGTTCAATTTGCCTCCAATCAAAAAAAGTAGAAATCTACTAAAAGTTGTCACGCTGGCGCGGGCGCACCGCGCAATGCACCCTCTACACACCCGGTGCGGACCAATCCCCCGCATCGACGATTTATATCGTTTTACACGTAAAATGAATACCATTCGTAGGATAGCGTATTGTGAATACTGATCTAAACTGAGTTATACTGGACTTTTGTCATTTATTTTGGTGAAAACAGATTGATGTCCAGTAACATCATTACTCACTAAGTCATTTTTAAGGACTAACTCTTGTTGTATTAGTAAACACCAAATTTTATAAAAAGGAAGGTAGTTTATGTTAATTTAGATCAAAAAACACATTTTTTTTTAATTTTTTTCAGTTTAAAACAATACAGATGTACTTGGATCCAACTTATGTAGTTTTTTTTGTGTTAGTTAGACCCATATACACCAAGAAACTTTTTTGTTTTTAAAGATAGCTTAGATCCGTTTACACCAATCGATAGAGCATTTATTTCTCATCATTTTGGTATAATAAACTCATTTTCGACAAAATCGGACTTGTACCCCTTTTCACTAGGGCCACAGATATTTGTTCGACTTCGTACGTAAACAGTATTTTATTAGTTGCTATTATGTAGGTACCTATAGTCAACCTATAGTACCTAACTTCTAAATCAAATATGTAGTTAAATTACATAGTGTTGCCATTTAACGCGACGAGGCGAGGCGAGGCGCGGCGCGGCATAAGGCCTCTCACAGACGCGGGCAGCGGTGGCGGTCGCGGCGGCGGTCAGTTGTTTGTACTGCCACCGCCACCGCGTGTGTCTGTGTCGTTCCTAGAACTTTCAAGTCATCCAACTGACCGCCACCGCCACCGCCACCGCTGCCCGCGTCTGACTGGGAAACGCCTAAAGTACATGGATTTGACAGATTTGCGAATCATACGGAACGTTCCGGTTTCGATGGTCTAGGATATTATGGATATTTGACAGGTTAGCAGACTTTCTGACTTGACTTTCTTTCTGCATACCGGGGTACGTGGGAGTTGGGACTCTCTGAGGAACTACCCACTAAAACCCCATGGTGCTTTACTCCCCGCTTAGGCATAGTTACGGGCACTATCAACCCACCTAGACTCTATAGAGTGTACAGCTTAATCACCTCTTTCTCGTTTTCCAGCCGCTTCTGGCTGTGACAAGCGTTGTAGCTGGGTTCAGCATGTGCCTGCTGGGAGTGTGGTTTTACCTACAGAGCGTTGGTGTGGCATTACCGGGCTGGGTGCCGATCGTCGCGCTGTGTGCGTGCATCTTCGCCGACGCGTCAGGCCTGCAGCCGCTCCCGTTTGTTATTATGACGGAGATGTTCAGTTTTCAGGTGAGTTGAGCTCCGATGTGTGTTTGACACACATCGAAGTTTGAATGTAGGTAACAGTTGGTAATTGTCTTAATTTTAAAAAAAATTACAAATCCATTTGGAAATAAAAGGAATATTTAATTTTTTATACCTAAAAACATTATTCCGTGAAGTGGAAATGTACGAAAGCTACGGTTTTTAAGATTCTCTTCTTTCTTTAGAAGATAAGATCTCACTTTCTTGGCCACTGTGCAAGTAGCCACGATATAGGTGTATAAAGAGTCAATAGGTCACTTTAATGCTTCCTATTAAAATGCCACTTTCATTCACCTATAATGACGATACCTACCTAATTAATTTCAGTTGCGTGGCACCGTAGCAACTCTGATAATGGCGATATCGCTAGGGACCGACTTCGCGCTTCTCAAGTTGTTCGCCCCACTCAACTCGTGGATCGGATACTACTCCACATTCTGGATGTTCAGTGCGATCTGCCTATCCAACGTGTTCTACCTCATCTTCTGTGTGCCAGAAACTAAGATGAGAAATCTAGAGGACATTTATGCGGATTTAGAAGGCAAGAAGAGAAGAAGAAAAGACGAGGCAGTGGTAGAAACGAACCATGTGTGAAATTCCTATTTGCCCTAGCCTAACTTGTGATAATAAGAACTCGACGAGGTACTTACTTTACACCTTCACAATGTTATACCTACACGAGTAGGTAGTAAAGTACTATTATTAATTATTATTATTTAAGTATGTATTGTTGTCGTAGAGTGTAGAAAATATCCCAGCAAAGTGTTGCTTTGCTGGGATATTTTCTACACTCTACGACACTTAAAATATAATTGCTCACTAGCAATTATATTTTAAGTTGCAAAAGCCTACCGTGTAAGAGCGTGACTGACGGTTGCATGAAGCTGATTGACGAAAATCTGGATAGGCACCCATTATACGCTCATGCAAGCGTCAGTCAATTCCGTCAATCATGAATTATGTTTGACTGATGATTGATAATTGATGGACTGACTAATGTATCCAGAATCCAGATTATCGTCAATCAGCTTCATGCAACCGTCAGTCACGCTCTTACGCGGTATGTTACCCGTCAGTCACAGTCATGACTGTGGTAAAACTGACAGCAAAACCTACCGTCTAACGGATACCATACATTCATCAGTCCATCAGTCACCATCAGTCAAACATAATTTATGATTGACGGAATTGACTGACGTTTGCATGAGCGTATAATGGATGCCTTTATTGCCTAATTTTTTATACAAAACGCGATTGACAATGAAGTGACAGATGTTTCTAGTCCAAGGGTGATATCGTATTTTGCATACACAATGTGAACACAGTATGAATTATATCACTTCAAACTCATCAATAGTCTGAGTCTCCTTGTGAGTAGGTATAGCATTCGTTGAGTCCATACGAAGAGGTAACCAAGACGTTTTCCGATGAAAATATTATAATAGTCTGTTTCTTTGCTTCTATTTTATTATTCAATTATTATATTATTATATTATTACATATTATTATATTCAATTTTATTCATAAGTTAACAGAATGCAGTGAGAGTATTTTTAACATAGCTCCTAGACTAGAAAGGTCATTGACCGCTGGTGCCACCTTAAATAATTGTCCTGACTTTAGTCTATTAAAGATACCTATGTTAAAAAATGCCGAATAAACTCCTTTAATTTATGGTAACCTTTTTATAGGCACACTTGGGTAGATCTGGGTTAAAGTTAACTCTGAGTTAAACATCATGTCATATTAGGTATCTGTCACTCACTTTAAAGAGTGATAGAGATGACATGACGTTTAACTCAGAATTAACTTTAACCCAGATCTGCGCAAGTTGGCCCTATGTGGCAATTTCATTTTTAGGGTTCCGTAGCCAAAATGGCAAAAAACGGAACCCTTATAGATTCGTCATGTCTGTCTGTCTGTCCGTCCGTATGTCACAGCCACTTTTCTCCGAAACTATTAGAGCTGTACTATTGAAACTTGGTAAGTAGATGAAGTCTGTGAACCGCATTATAAGATTTTGATGCAAAAATGGAAAAAATAATAAAAATTTTAGGGGTTTATCCCCCTATGGGGATAGGTACGACTGAAACAAAAAAAATTTTTTTTCATCTAACCTATGCGTGTGGGGTGTCTATGGATAAGTCTCCAAAAATCATAATATTGAGGTTTCTCATATAATTTTTTTCTAACCTGAATAGTTTGCGAGAGAGACTCTTCCAAAGAGGTAAAATGTGTGTCCCCCCTTCCCTCTAACTCCTAAAGTAGGAGCATGATAATTCTAAAAAATATATAATGTAGATTACTATAAAAACTACCAACGAAAATTGGTTTGAACGAGATCTAGCCACTAGTTTTTTTTATACGTCATAAATGGTAAACCTTAATCTAAATTTCATTAAATCGACTGAAATATAAAAATAAATCAAAAACCTTTTAATTTCATAAAATAAACCTTATTGCTGCTGCGGAACCCTTCATGGGCGAGTCCAACTCGCACTTGGCCGCTTTTTTTACATAAGGGCAACACCAATGTAAGCAATTTGTACTACCTAGAGTCTAGACCTAACTATTAACAGAGTAGGGTAAAGAAATAAGACACAAAAGTGGTTTTACTTATTTTAATAAATAACCAGGCTAGTTTACAAAAGCAATATTTTTTGTTCTTTTTTCAATGTTTTGTAGAAAATATTTTTACTACATATTTATTTCATATTATAATTTTCATTATTGCCAGTTACAAATTATGTGTTTCTTCTATAGATGGTTTTAAAGTTGACGTGGTTACTTAAACAAGGACTAGTAAAATTCTTAATTTTTACAGCTAGATACTAGCATTAACGCGAAGGGAAGTTATAATAGGAGAGTTTAAAAATATCAAGTGAGTCTTCAGTACAGTAAACAAATAATGTATGTTTTTACTGTATGACCTAATAAAAATATTAAAATCTTTTGGCATTCCTCTTGCCTAATACATTTTATAGACATAACTATTTAAGGGACCGGGGTACCCTCGAAATTTTCATACATTCTTAATACCAAAATCATTTTCTCATACGAAAATATTTAACATGTTTGAGTTATTTTTCAGCTTAAGATAGTAATTACCTAGGGTCCTGAACAAATTTTTTTTACAAAATTTTTTAAAGTTACACACACAACAGAAGTTTACTACAAAATTATATTTTGTAGTAAATTTACTATTTATTTATATATTTTTTAGTATTTTTGTCTATTTTTTGGTGTTTAAATATTTAGTAGTAAATTCACTAAAAAATATTTAAACACAAATTTTTTTTTAGTATTTAAATCTTTTGTAAAAAAAAAATATTCAGGACCCTAGGTAATTACTATCTTAAGCTGAAAAATAACTCAAACATGTTAAATATTTTCGTATGAGAAAATGATTTTGGTATTAAGAATGTATGAAAAGGACAATGGCGAACTCTCATACATGATTTTATTTGAGATAAAATGGAGGCGTCTATAAATAAAAAAATGCTTAAATGATTAGGAACTCATCCTACAACTAACTTCTAAAAATAAATATTCCCAAGAAGGCCTAGGTTATTAGATATTAGATCATAAAAATCATAAATATTTTAGGTTATGTTTCATTGGTAAGTAGGTATTACTTACTTATTATTATTGGTATTATTTTATTATTGTTTGTTTTGTATTGTTTGTTTGTTTTGTATTTTGCAAAAGGGATAACGGAGTCCATATAACAAGTCAAATCACAGAATCAAAGTCCAAAAACATGCCGGGTCGAAATTAAAGGAAAAACAATAAAACACAATCGAACACGAGAGGCAACGCACGCGGCAGGAACACCATAGAATCCATAGATATTTTTTGACATTTGACACTTGGTATGACAATTAACATTTGTTTGACAACTAAGCGTTTATTCACCAGACCTGCAATATAGAGCAAAGTCAACTCAAATTCACTCTGACATTGGCAACTCACTGAGGCCGCCATAATAAAAAGAAGAAGAAGAACTAAGCAGTGTTGCTAGTTATTTTAGGAACTACCTCATCCATTCTTTTTTACCTAACTACTTTGAAAAAATAATCATCGATTTATTTATTAAAAGTGTTGAATTAACTAAAATAATTGTAGATCTATTCATAACTTAAACGGTAGGATGAAACATTATGTTATTTATGCCGTTCGCCGGCTGAACCGCCGCGCGGTGCGCGCCGCCGCTTTGGCAAAAAATATAAAATGGCAATATTAACGGTAGCTGAGCGGAAAATATGAAATTCGCTTGAAATTCGTATTAAGTACCTAGTCAATTGATTTACAAAAAATAATTGTTTTTTTTGGTGGCCTTTACTAAACCCTAGAATATATTGGTAAAATATAAAATAATAAAATATTTGTTTTTGTTCACATGGCATTTTTAGACGCTAAAAAAAATATCAAATAATATTTCGCCTTTGTCCTTTCGAGGGTACCCCAAGTGTTATGTACAAGTTATTGATTTTGTTAAAAGTACAACGATATGTTATGTAATATCAGCGAGATCTTAACACAAAAATATTTTATGAAAGGAAAATTTTAAATAAAAAATAAGTTCACACATTACTCCTGCAGGGTTTAATAAAACGATGTTCTATTTTTAATTATTGAGCAGCACATATTGACCTGTAGAAATGCATTAGATAGAATTCGCTTGCAACTCTGCAGAACAAATGGTGTAAGAAAAAAATTTTTCATTTTTCAGTAGTACCACAGTAGTTCTTATCGAATATTTAATGCATCAAGTATATTCAAACACTTAGGTACGAGGTGAATTCTTAGTAGCTTAAAAGATACTGTGTTACTTTCTAAAATGTTATAATATGATTCATAAATATTTCCTTAGTCCAAACTGTACATACAAATTTCTTTAAAATCTATGAATTTATTAATTATTTTTAAACGACGTTTACACTCATTTTACACTAAACATAACAGTTTCATAATACATACTGTGAACCACCTGTGAACAGTTAGTTGACTGTCATACCCATTTTTATTTCGGTGTTTGTTGATTTTGCGATGCAATAATATTATGTCGATAGCTTAATTTTTTTTTGTTTGCAAAAACAAGAAAGGAACCTCTACCTTTTAAAAACAAGAGACTATTAAAATATAATGTTTTTCAATACCATATTCTACGCTACTGTTATTTTCGTGTATAGATTCACGAGTTTACAGACGGAAAAAATCAGTAATAAAATATGATCATTCCATAAACGATTTTAATTGATCTATCCTTCCTAAACCATAATGATATATTATTATTAGTGTGGTCAAAAAACATCTCGTTAGAGGAATATTTATTGTTTCAATTGTTTTTGACACAATTTTAAAATTTTCTGACTTAATCTTTTTTTTTATTAAAAAATTGTACCACCAATAAACGTATAGCGTTTTTATGAGCCAAATTGAACAAACATCAACCAAATCATCCAATGACAGCATATAAAATCAGTGCAATTATCTACCTAATTCTACTTGTTAGAATACATATTTGTTTCTATACGTCATGGGTACGTATGGGTCGCGCACAACTTATAGTCGCTCGGCGAAACACGTCTATGAGTTCGAACCATCGAAGAAATTAATTTATAGGAAGATGGCGGACCAGAGTACCGAGGGTGAGTTTTTTGTTTGACATTCGATCGTGAACGCGTTTGGCGTTTACTAAGATTTTGTAAATTGTATGGTATTTGTACAGCGCCACCTAGCGATGCTCACGGGAGTGAGCCCAGCTCCCATACAAAATCTTAATAAACGCCAAACGCGTTCACGATCGAAAGTCAAACAAAAAAACTGGCTCGTTCGTCTTAGGACAGATTCTGGTTTGGACAGATTCTTGTAACGACAGATTCTTGTTACGGCAGATTCTTGTTACGACAAAAGTATCATGACCAACAAAAGTAAGAATTGTAATCTTGTTATGTTATATTTCAAAAAAATCTAACTAAATAAGAACCCATAACTGACTGGCGAAAGTCTTAGTCACTTATTTTTTGTGGGAAGCGGACAGAGTAGAAGTGGGTCCGGATCCTCCCCCACTTCTACTTTGTCCGGAACAAAGTAGAAGTGGGGGAGGATTGTGGAGAAGTGGGGGTGGACAGTGCGGAAGTGTTAAGGATGGTCTGGAAGTGGGGGCGGGTGGTGTTTTTTATGAAATAAGGGGACAAACGAGCAAACGGATCACCTGATGGAAAGCAACTTCCGTTGCCCATAGACACTCGCAGCATCAAAAGAGCTGCAAGTGCATTGCCGGCCTGTTAAGAGGTAATAGGATAGGGGAGGGTAGGGAAGAGAAAAGGTTAGCGGATTTAGCCTCCGGATTCCGGTAGCTAGCTGGCGCTGTTTCACGTCGGTTTTCTGTGAGCCCGTAGTATTTCTCCGGTCGAGCCAGCCCATTCGTGCCGAAGCATGGCTCTTCCACGTGGGGCGGACGGCGTGAAAGTGGGGGTGGACGTGTTACAGGAAAACGTAAGGGCGGACGGGGGGGTAATGCAGGTAACCTAGAACTCTCCCGCGTCCACCCCCACTTTCACATCGCCCGCCCTTGTTCACCCCTCTTGTTTGCCTCTCCCACGTCCACAATGTATTCTGATTAATTTGTAATTAAATTGATAATAATAAGATTAAATACTAACTATTTAAATTATGGCCAACTCTATGCGACAGTACTAATTCTGCCGTAACAAGAATCTGCCGTAACAGGAATCTGTCGTTACAAGAATCTGTCCAAACCAGAATCTGTCCTAAGACGAACGAGCCAAAAAACTCACACTCGGCACTAAGATTAGTCGTGAACTGTCGGCTGGTTTTGACATCCGACCAAATTACGTTGGTCCGCAAAACTGAATCAACTTCTCTGATAGTACATTATTATTCGCTGGATAGAAACCGAAAGACCGAAAAATCTAATCTAACATTTTTACGGACGGCCTAAAAGTTATGCGCCGCCTACAGTTACATACAACAGCTATTATTATTCATAAAAAAGTTATTTAACAATTATTGAGAAGTGCTTACACGGGCAACAATTGCGGCAATAATAATTGCCCGGCGACACGAATGGACCGATCTGGAGCAATTAGTGGAGCAATATAGACCAATTTCAATAAATTGCGGCAATTATTCCGGCGATATTGCTCCAAATATTTCATATCGCTCAATGTCGCCGATACGAATTGACGAATATCCGATGGGCTCGTGTATGACAGTATTGCATAGTAACTAGTCGATGAAGTTGCGCCATATCGCTCAATTGTATTACGATGTATTGCGCAATATTGCTGCTTGTTGCGGAAAATTGCTTGAAGTAGTCGTGACGTCAAAGTTGACGAGAATTGACTGGAGTGGAGCAAATTTAGTTGCCCGTAGAAGCGTACCTTTAGAAAAATGTTTCCACTCAAGTTAATATCATAGCCTTATAATACGTATGCAGTTATAACTACAATATAAAATATTATTGATAGAATTCAAAATAATTTACCAATATACTGGAATAATAATATAAAATGTATTCAATTTGAAAACTTTTATTTTAGTCCACAAACATTATTGTTGCCTTGACGAATATAATGTTTTGAACTTTTTTTTTTATTAATGTTTTTTAATTATTATTTTTTAATTTGGAAACATAAGTCATACTCTGACTCTATAACTTAGTAAATACCAACAAAACTGAACACAGCCGAATACATTTTCTATTAAATATACACAACGCGTATTATACGTCTTATTCTATTACATTACACATCATCAAAATATTTTAGAATCTTTTCATGGTAGATTATTATTCTTTCTTTTACTTTGTCCTCAAAACATTTGAAGGTACTAGCGACACTTCCAAAACACATATACATAATTATAAGCAAACAAATGAACCGAAAACATAATACAGTACAAGTTACATAAAAAGTACTAAAACAAAAGTTGCTTCAAGTAAAAAAAAACAAGATGGCACCGAGAACGTCTGAAGTAAACAGTGGCGCCAACATAAAAACAACAAATAAATATTTTACACATTCGAAATTCAAAAAGTCCGTTTCACAGATTCAGCCACCCAAGAATTACCTCCGGCTACAGTACTTCGCTTGGTAGCACTCGTACATCTTGATTCTCACCAGTCAGGCATCCGTCGTTATAGTCTCTGTGCTAACAACCTCACTCTCCTTCTTCCTGTCCGTCTCCTCGCTCTGTTCCGTCCTGTCGGCGTGTTTGGAGTCGGTAGATATGGAGCTGGAGGTGAGACTGTTAGGTTGGGAGGACTCCTTGCTTTGCGGCTCCTGTGAACTTCTCTCTTGTTTGTCTTTCAATGCGTCTGTAACGTAACAAACACGTTAGCAATATTGAAACCTATATGCATATAATTCAATCTTAAATTGCTTATAAAATATCGCATTACTTTGAGTTTTGAAGTTCTAAATTACATTTTGTTATAATAACACCATCAACCATGGACAATAATGCAGTTGTATTAACCCTCAAAATTTTCCTTTAAATACATCTACAATTTGACAACATAACAAACATAAAAACTTTATATAATATTTAGATGTTATGACATTTTTATGAAATTGTAATCTAATTAGTAAAAAATGAAGTTTTTATGAGAATTAAGATGAATGTATATATGGCCCAATCACCTCATGAAAATTAATGACAGCTATAATTAAGTACATATTATATAAAAAACTAAATACAAAAACCCTCAAATTATTTTCATTACTAAGTATCTAAGTTACATTACATCGAGTTCTTACTTTGGTCTACATAAACTGAAACAACAATGTTACTAACAAAAATAACTTAAAATTTAACCTTCGAAATGTCTTCTTCAAAATTTAAGATTATCATGTAAGAAATCCCACGCCGAATCGCGCAGTTTCGCCCAAAGCAAATCTTGATAAAAACAAATTATAAAAAAGTGCGGATGTAAGAAAACATAAAAATTAGAACTAAAAAATCGGTCAAGTGCGAGTCGGACTCGCGCACGAAGGGTTCCGTACCACAATAGAACAAAAAGACTGAAAATTGTGTTTTTTGTATGGGAGCCCCCCTTAATTATTTTATGTCATGCTGTATATATAATCTCAAGGGTGACTGACTGACATGGTGATCTATCAACGCACAGCCCAAACCGCTGGACGGATCGGGCTGAAATTTGGCATGCAGGTAGATGTTATGACGTAGGCGTCCACTAACAAAGGATTTTGATAAATTCCCACCCCAAGGGGTTCAAATAGGGGATGAAAGTTTGTATATAATTATACTTCTTAACGCGAGCGAAGCCGCGGGCAAAAGCTCGTTTTATTATAAATTATTAAAGTGCCAATAAAATTGAGTATTTCTTGAATATTAATTCAAGTGCCTATTGTTTGCCGTTATTGATATCGAGAAAAAAATAGCAAAAAATCAAGTTTGTTGATGGGAGCCCCCCTTAATTATTTATTTTGTTTTTAGTATTTGTTGTTATAGCGGCAACAGATATACACAATCTGTGAAAATTTCAAAAGTCTAGCTACAGCGGTTCTTGAGTTACAGCCTCAAGACATACAGACAGACAGACAGACAGACAGACAGACGGACAGACGGACAGACATCGAAGTCTTAGTAATAGGGTCCCGTTTTTACCCTGTGGGTACGGAACCCTAAAAATTTTAATATTATAATGATTGCTACAGTCACAAGGAATAATAATATTATATGCGTGAATGTATAGTCGACCCTTAGATGGTAATGCAGCATGACATGCGTTACGTGCTGTCATGTATATAATAAACAATCATGCGTGCATGACAGCACGTAACGCATGTCATGCTGACATGCGTTACGTGCTGTCATGCACGCATGATTGTTTATTATATTGATTTATGCGAATGACATGCAACTACGTGCTGTACATTGATTGACAATTTGTTTAATTTTTCGTCCTACAATACAGGCAATGATCGTTTCGCGATCGACGTGTCATTCAACAATGAATATTGTCACGTAGATGAATGTCATGCTGCATTACCATCTAGGGTCCGCTTATGTTGGAGAACACTAAATAAAAGCAGATTTTGTGGCAACCGCTGGTCATTTCAGAACATTACTTAGCGCATATTAGCTAGGACCTTCTCCCAATAGGGAATATTACGCAAAGGTCGGGACAGAGGGCGCTACTAAAATCCGACATGTTGCATGCGTCATATCACTCATAAGTCATATCCGAATATTGACAGAAAAATTGTCAAAAGTAGAACAAAACTTTTTTTTCTGTATATGCTGATGCAGCCTCTAGCGTGAAAACTTTGCAGTAATACATCCTATTATTACATTCGCCTTAGTCGTGACTCGTGAATGAACGTGTTAATTTTAGTACCTCATTAAAAAAATTAATTTTATGAATAGTGAAGTATTAGATTATAAAAACAAACATAAAATAAACATGTTAATGTACCTGACTCACCTCCTTCGTTCGGCGACTTGTACGGTTTTCTAACGAACATGTTCTCTACGATCCTGTCTATGTCCTTATCTGAGGAATTCGCCGATCTGAAATCATAAAACCCTTAGGGTGAATTGCACCAGAAGCGTAGTTAAAGTTAAGGTTAAGGTTAAGGTTATCGTCAAAAATGGCGACTTTTGCTAGGGATTTGACAGTTCATTTCACATTTTGTTATGGTTAAAGTTATAGTTAAAGTAAGCCGGGGCAACCCACTCTTAGATACTAATATTATAAGTTGTAGTATTTGCCACATAAATTATTTCTAGTATCAATATAAAAAGTAGAGAAAAACCTATTCTCAGGCCTAAAAAATGTACCATCGAGGAAATTGATTCCTAGGCAGTTGACGGACCTACATCGTTTGGTCGGCTTATGTCAATTCAATGTTAGCCGTGATCTGTCATCAAACCCATTTTAACGCAACCAACCGACGTGGTCCCTCATCTGCCTAGTGAAAAAATCCTCGAAAATGCCTCACGCAGTTAACGGACGGCCTAATGGCGTTATCGGCATCAGATGCAGTTTTCTGACCTCTCGGCGTTGGCGGGCGGCGGTTGCGGCGCGGCGGGCCGCACGATGGGTATGGCGGCGGTGGGGCGGCGCTGCGCGCGCGGCGGCTGCTCCTGCTCCGCGCAGCTGTAGTACGTCACGCCGCCAGCCTGCGCCTGCGACACACGTATTACTTGACTACTGTCGGACTGTTATTTAAACTGTGTGTGTGTGTGTGTTGAAATGTTGCTCGAAGGTAGAGTTATTTATCCTGATACTGAGGGTTTTAGATCTGTCGGGTCCAAACACACAGTTTTTTATACCATGTATCATGTATCACCGTGAAATTTCGGAAAAAATTAAGATACACTAGGGCGTTTGTGCACTACACGGAATTTTACCGTCCGGCGTTCATAACTTTCACGTTTGCCATATCAAAACGTAAGAAATCGGGACGCCGCGTCGCGCCGGATGGTAAAATTCCATGTAGTGCACAAACGCTCGTAGTCTTCAAAAGTGTCACTTACATAGTTATGATGCTGGTACAGCTGATGCGGCGCGTACGCGGCCGGCGGCTGGTACATCGGCGCGCCCGCGAACACCGCGTTGTTACCCCCTTGCTGTAAACAACAATTTGGTTCTAGGAATTTTGACCGAACCGCAAAACGATGAAGCGTAAGGTGAATAATTAACAGAGTGCCTTTTAAGGTGTGAGACAATAGATATTTCAGTCCTATTTAGCAACCAGTAGCGACGTTGAAATTCTATTTATCTCCTACTTCTTAAAAGGTAATAAAATGACTATACTAATCAAAAGCATACCTGCATGTACTGTGTCGGCATCATCGCAGGCGGCGCGTACCCTTGTGCAGGTGGTATTTGACCTGTACACACATGATTTAAGACGATGTGAAATATTATATTACACGCACAATGTAAATGTGGGGGTCTATGCAATACGTAGTTTATGTTCTTAATTTAAACTTCGGATGTTTCCGTATCCTGTCGGCCCACCCTGCCCGGGGCAGTTCAGATGCCGAAATCGATATAAGATACGGAATTTAATAACTTACCTATAGAGTGCTGCTGTGGTATGTTGTGTATGGTGTGGTGAGGGTGTGACACGATCTGCTGTTGTTCCAGTAGTCGCAACTGCTGTAAAGTTAACGATTGTTAATTAACATTTCAGTTAGGGATTGTCCGCACTGCGAATTTTAATCACTCGGATTTTTTTCGCACTTCTGTAACATTAAATCTTATGAGTAAATCTGCATTTACGATAAAAAATTTGCGGTTTATATGAAACGCACGGAAAATACGCGTGATAAAATCGCACAATTAAAATTCGCAGTGCGGATACACCCTTATCCTTTTAACATTACAATATGTAGACACTTTTAACTATAAAAAAAATTACAGCTGTTTTATTTATTCTCTAACATAATATCAGACATGGCTCAAGCACGGTTAAAGGACTCAATTATTTTTTTAAGAGCCTATACTATCCCACTGCTGGGCAAAGGCAAATATTTGAAGGAAATAATATTCTGATTCAAATGTTATGGCTTTGGCCATGCAAATAGGCTTTAGCACACAAACGTTCTTTAATTACTTTTTTTTTATTAATTGAAAGATTTTGCACTTTTTCCGTATTACTATTATCCCATCAAAAACATCCTGTAAAAAAAACCAAGTCTCGCAACTCAGTTTTTCTACCGTAAAAAGTTGTGAGATCCATGTGATACCAAGTCGGTGAATTTATTCAGTCCCTACTTAAGGGACCTTCAGTCTCAAGTTATTACGTAAGTTCTTAACATATCAATATTAAAAATCTTTCACGTTTTAAATAAATAGATCAACTTGGACATCGCATGATTAGATTTTTTAGTATACAGTATCATACATTGTGTTTTCATGCGATGTCCAAGTCGATCTATTTATTTAAAACGTGAAAGATTTTTAATATTGATATGATAAGAACTTACGTAATAACTTGAGACTGAAGGTCCCTTAAGTAGGGACTGAATAAATTTACCGACTTGGTATCACATGGATCTCACAACTTTTTACGGTAGAAAAACTGAGTTGCGAGACTTGGTTTTTTTTACAGGATGTTTTTGATGGGATCTCGCATCTTTTTGTAGAGTCCTACGCGAAGCTGCAGGCAAAAGCTAGGTGTATTTAGAAAACTGAACAGAAATTATGAAATGTTTAGGTTTTCCAGCGATTAAGACACTAAACACTATCTATCTACCGATGATATACCGGAGATATCGATGGTACGGGTACAATGATTCATAAACCGCAAATATAACTTTGTAATCCTATACATTTATATGGGATTACAAAGTTATTTACGAAGTTAGTAAAACTAGAGAACTGGACAGAAATTTTGAAATGTTTGAATTTTCCCTTGATTTAGACACTAGACTCTAATTATATTCTAAATTACAAGGTTCTATGTCTGCTAGAAGTGCCTTAGACTTTTGGTGATCGGTCAGTGGGTGAGTGAGTGAGTGAGTGAGTGACAAAATTATGAAAGTTCAACAAGTTACAGTTCTTAAACTACTGGTTCAAATTGAATGAAATTTTAAATATACCATGTTTATACAATGCTTACTTAGCAACTGAAAATTTAGGCTTGTTGTTTTTTCCACAACGAAGTTATAGGGGGGTCGAAAAGAGCCTGAATTGGTTCGAGAAAAGGATGGTACGGCCGTGCCGCTTTTTTGCTCGACTTGGCGGGGGCACTGCCGTGCCCCCAGATATTGACTAACCTAACCTAGCCCGAATAGACTATAGCTCGATATGCTCACCGGTTGATTGTGCGGCGGCTGCGGCAGCTGCTGGTGCGGCGGCGACGGTCCGTGCGGGGTCTGCGACACCGAGTTGCGGTGGACCTGCTGCTATGTACGAAAGACAGCAAATAGTTAAATTGGATGCTGTTAAGGATTTGTGTACTAACCATAAAGTTATTATACCTAGCGGAATAGAGAAACAAAGGCCAGAGCAAGCGAGACGTCACTATCAGTAACACTGCGTGGTAAAAAGAGACGTGTCATACATGACAGCAGAACTCTTTTTTTGACGTCCAGTCAGCACTAATCGGCACGTTGACAATTTAATCTTATAGAAAGGTGCTTGTGTAAGTGTATACATACACATTTTTACACACAGATGTAAATCAACTGCGGTTTCGTTTGACAGCTCGAGATTGTTGCTCTATTCCGCTAGGCATATTAACTTTATGGTACTAACCCACAAAAAAAATTATGTATTGAGTTATTAATGCAGATATTCTTTAGATTATTTAGAACAAGACTGCATTCAAAATTTAACAATAAAAAAATGCGGGTTATGACACTAATGCTTAACAGCGACCATTTATTGTATGTTATAACCCGAAATGTTCATTATTTCTTAAATATATTGTATATTGTAACAAGATGACGCCTGCAACTCCGTTGCGCCACAATTGGCCTATGTCCTTTTCCGGGACTCAAAGTATCTCTATACCAAATTTGACCAAAATCGGTTCAGCGGTTTGGGTATGAAGAAGTAACAGACAGACAGACGGAGACACTTTATATTATTATGTAAGTATGGATTAAGACAACATTCATACTACATTTCTTAGAGACGGTAATTTTAAGCGGGTAACAAGATGGATGTATATTGGGCCAAAAACTAAAGATAAACGGAAATAGTATTAATAATTATTGTTACCTGGTGCAACATCTGCTGCGGGTGTATGGGTCCGGGGCTGCCCTGGTGTTGTGTAGCTGGGGTCGTACCGGCGACGTAGTCTGGTAAATAAAAAAAAATACGACGAAACGTTTCGAGAAAACGTAGGTAGTGCCCTTGCGCGCTTCGCTTGGCTCATCTTGGCTTGGGCGCATCCGTGCCCCTAGATATTGTAATATATTATGTGCTGAGTGCAAGTTTGTGTAACTAAATTATTTTTGTTCTATTGATAGAAACAAAACTGTCACAATATAGTTATGTTATTTCTTTGTCACAACCAATTTTTCATTTTTAGCTTGAAATAGAGATTTTTTAAATAAAATTCGGGGGCAAACGAGCAAACGGGTCACCTGATGGTAAGCAACTACCGTCTCTCATAGACACTCGCAACATCAGAAGAGTTGCAGAGATGGAATAAGCAATTACGGTCACAAAAACTCACCATTAGCGTGGAATCTATGTTGCTGCTGTTGCGTCTGTTGCTGGGGCTGCTGCGAGTTCTGTTGCGGTTGCTGCTGCGGCGAGTACGTCTCCGCCAACGGCCGCTGTCGCAGGCTACTGTACCTCTTACTTCCACCACGAGATTCTGCTCCTACAATGAAGTAAAAAAATATTTATTATTACGATAAATACAATATCATGTTAGTCACAATAGATCGATATGTTGTTACGCTAGTATATAGTGTCGTTTTGGATAATAAAAGTAAAGTATTGAAACGTTTCAAAGTTACATTTTTAAAACAACAATTTTAATAAGCTTTTATGGTAATTTAAAGCCATATTTCGTTAAAAATAATTCCAATCTGAGCTGCGTGCTGAATCGATATACCATCACAGAAGCTGATTCCTAAGTAGAACGAAAAAAAGTAGAACCTAAGTAATTTGGTCGCGTTAAGTCAAGCCCATCCGACCGATCACAGCTGACATTAAATTGACATAAGCCCACCGCATGACGTAGGTCCGTCAACTGCCTAGGAATCAATTTCCTCGATGGTACTTACATTATGAGTTATTACCGATAAAACAACATAAAATATTATTTTAATTATTATTAATACGTTGAGTATATTTATTCAGAAGACAGAAGAAACTTGACGTTAACAAACCTGCAGTGGTCGACTGCTGTGACAGTTGCTGCTGCGACTTGGGCGTCTGTGGCTTCTGCTGCGCCGGCGCTTGCGGTTTGTTCTGTGCTGCATTATTCTGTGGTGCAGTCTGTAACACTGCGTACTAAAAAGAGACGTGTGACAGCAGAACTCTTTTTTTGACGTCCAGTCGGCACGCATCGGCACGTTGACTATTTAATCTCATAGAATTCATGTTTAATCATGCTTGTGTAAGTGTATACGTATAAGGCGTCTCCCAGACAGACGCGGGCAGCGGTGGCGGTCGCGGCGGCGGCGGTCAGTTGTTTGTACTGCCACCGCCACCGCGTGTGTCTGTGTCGTTCCTAGAACTTTCAAGTCATCCAACTGACCGCCACCGCTGCCCGCGTCTGTCTGGGAGACGCCTTACGTACACATTTTTTACACACAGATGTAAATCAATTTCGGTCTCGTTATGACAGCTCGATATTGTTGCTCTATTCCGCTAGGTATATTAACTTTATGCTGAAACCAACCTGATACGATTTTGATTAGTTCCAAATCGATCCGCAGCAGGATCAAGCGCTATTATAGATGTCTAAACTATCAGAAACTATTTAAATCGAACTGGCTCGTAAGTCAAAATCGTATCAGTTTATTTTAGTTTGATATCAGTTTCGGGGGTAAGGTTGCAGGTTAGTTTTACTGTAAATCAAGGTAATATTCGCATGTTTTATATATTCAATACAGAATAAGGTACCCTGCAGGGCTAGCATAACAACAGTACACATGGGAAAGAATCGACATACTGACAGATTTTATCGACAAAATGGCGGATTTCCATTGTCTGTCACTTTGTCTATTCTTCCGTAGAAAGAAACCGTTTCTATGTTGACCATACTAAGCCTGCTGTTGTATTCTTTAAACTTATCCATTTCTAACCTGTGTAGGTGTTAATTTTTTCTTCACCTGCTCAGTAGGCACTGGCTTCTGTTGTGCAATCGATGAATTCACCTTCCTTTGGTTCTCTTGGCTAAAATAAAATTACAAATTATACCACAGGACTTAGATATAGCGTGTGCACAGAGCGCACGTGTCAGAAGTGAAACTTCTGTCCAAAATCGTAAAGGCGTCTTGAATCGTGAGGCAAAATTTTTTTATAAACCGATCTAGAGATTTCACTCTCAATCCGTCCAATGAACTTCGAAAATTTCAAACATAGTCACCTGTTATTATTAACCGTAGTGGTTATAGTGAGATTCTCGAGAGGTATATTAACGTCTTTCATCGGTTTGAGCGGTTTGTTCACTGGTTTAGGCTTGTTCGGCTTGGTGGCTTTGATGGAGGCGTTGCGTCGTAGCTGCGAGCCGTTCTCCGAGGAATCATTGGACGTAGGTTGAGACTTGGACCTCGGTCGTGGGGCTCGTGTTCTCCTACTGCAAAAAAGTGTCATAGGTATCTACTATCAGAGAAGTTGATAGGCAGACGGCGGACCTACGTAAATTGATCGAGGTATGTCAAACCCAGCCGACAGATCACAGCTAAAGGTGGCACTTCACATGGCTATTCATATTTGCTATTGGCTATTTGTTGCATTTGGCAAAATTATTGACGTATACACAAACAAGCAAATAAAGGCAAACACGATCTTCCACACATGGACGTCAAACACCAAACTTTTTCTTGATTTTGTTTACTTGCCTATTTGACTCTTTTGATGTGCGTCAAAAACCGACGAAGGTACGGAATACGGATACGTGTATTTGGTATTGGTCATATTTATCAAATAGGCAAATAAGACCAATACTTTGTCAAATACACCGTCTACACATGGTGATTGTTTGGCGAATACATCAAATACGCAAATACAAATAGCCATGTGTAGTGCCAGCATAACAATTGACGCAAACAAAAACATTATTCGACCAGATGATGTAGGACCGTCATCTGCCTATAAATCAACTTCTTCAATGGTATAGTTTCTTGAACAAATCAACTATACCAGTAAAGATATTTTTTCCGAGTTGTATACCAAACACTATATTTTTAACCGACTTCCAAAAAGGAGGAGGTTAATGTTCATCTGTATATAATTTTTTCTGTGTGTTCAACCATAACTTCACTGTTTGTGGACCGATTTTAATAATTCTTTTGTTATTGTATAGGGTTTAATCCGAATTTGGTACCATGTATATACGGTGTGAAATTTTAATGGTTGTTTTCCCGCAGTAAAATGATTCTATCTTAGTAGTACAATAGATTTGTAAAGTTTTTTTTATTCAAATCAAAAAAAAATCGGTCGGGTCCATAGTAAGTCGCACCTATCGGCATAAAGTTTCCATAGTCCGTCATACAAAATATTTTTTATTTACAAAAAATAACATGCATGGTTCGATAGTACTACTATAGGTAAATCGTTCTGCTGCGGGAAAACAACCACTAAAATTTCACGTTGTATATATCAATTAATGAAAACGATATTACATTTTTAAATGAGTATTTCAATCTATTTTAGAGCTATACAGACTTTGAATCTTCCTGTGTTTGACGAGCACAGACTTAAATAAGTGTTATAAATTAATAGCTCGAGTAGGCAATACTAACCCTGGTTTATTGGCAGCGCCTAGCTCGGGGAAGTCAGCTGGGCTGGGCGGTTTCTTGGGCGGCTGGGCGCCCGCCTGCCTCTTGTAAGCCTCCTCGTCCTCCCAAGTGCGAGTGTACTTGTTGGGTCCGCGTCTGTAAATGAAGGTTATGTATGAGGCCACATAGTAATAACTAATAGCTATGCACAAACAAAAAGAAACATAATATTCTCTAGAGAAAAACATTGTGCACAAGTATGCAGGTATTTCAATACAAATCATGCAATAGGGTTAAAAAGAAAGCACATATTTTCCTTCTCTACTCTTCTTTATTCAGGTGTGTTTGGATTCAGCTATATTTCGGTGTGAAGCATCATTGATTAAAATAGATAATTTTTATCCAATAAAGCAGCACAAATTAAACATGCAAAGCTTTACAAGGTCCAAAATTACTAACCGCCAATGTCGGTAACTCCATGTTGCATATAAAAATGTCAATCCAAGTAAGTTTACAGGTTATAACAATTTACAATATGGTTGATATTCCAGTTATAATTTAAAATACAATTATTAAAGTAAATTCAATGCAAAATCCATATTATGGGTAGTAGTCAGTAGATCAGCGCCACTACCACTAGCCACCAAAACAGTTTACAAATAAGTTGATTCTGATGTGATGATGTGATGCCTGATAGGTATAACTTAATAATATTTTGATGAATTTATCTTACCCATAACGTCTATTTCTCCTCGCATGCGGTGGTGCGTCTTCATTCCTGATATCGTAGCCGTAAATCGCTACCAACTCGTCACGAGACTTCGGCATCTAAAAAGTGTTTAAATCTAAGTTGCAAAAACTGTTAACTGCAACAACAAAATCAACAATCTTGACCAGAACCACACCACAACCACACCACGAAGTCGGGCGTATATTTCGTATTGTAAATGAACTGGACCATTCACACGTACCACATTTTGCAGTCGTTGTCGACCACTTGTGTGATACCGACCACATCGCAACCACAAGCGAACTAGTGGCCGACCACATCGCAACCACAACGTTGCGTGATGCGTCGATGTAATGACAGTGCGCGCACACCGCCCGCGCTCTTCCCTCCCTCCGTTTCAACGCGTCGACATTTTGTCGGTACCACAACGCAACTACAAAATGCTGCAGCGACACCATTCACACGTACCCACTGCTTGACGGCATTTTGTCGTTGCGACGTGGTGTGGTTGTGGTACGTGTGGGTTGGCCCTTACTGCTTACCTGTTCGTTCTCATTGTACTTGTCGTGTGACCACTTGTTCAGTGTCTCGGACTTGCGCGGCGGCCGGCGGCGCTCGGCCGGCGTCTCGGGGCCCTCCTTCTCCGACACCGTTTCTGATGTCGTGTTGTTAGATTCTTCGCCACTGAAAAAAAATTAAGTCTCAAGCCCAGAACATGAAAACGGTATAATTCTCTTCACTTGACCTCGAAAATATCAAGCTTTTCTGTGGAAACGCATTAACAATAAATTCGAGTGTACGTTAAAGAAGCAAATAACGATTTTTTACGTGGACTTGAATAAGTATCTATGTAAATAACTTATTGGAGCATAAATAATAAGATGTTTTAAAACCTGAAGTATATAAGGCTTCCTTATTGGCACTAAGTAGAATAATTTTATACATATTATATTATGAGGTGACATTAAAATTTTCATAAACATTTATTAGGTACTAGATCTTGCACATGTAATTATAATAAGTTTTAATAAAGAGTACTTTATCCTAAAAGCTGACCGAAATAATCTTAAGATTTTAATATTTAATTAATGTGGTGTGATTGGTGCCTTTGAAAAATATATAAAATGTGTTAGTAATAAAGGAGATCTTTTTTGAATACCAATGTCATTTAGGATTTTGTTTGAGAATGATTACCAAACAATGGCTGGACACAGAATAAATAATATGTAACACTATACAGTATACCACAATTGTTCTTGAATTCTTTCAAAAACTACAGTACAGTATCTTTCCTACTATAATATCCTATAATATAAATAGCATACTTTATAATTTTATACTATGTTACATATTTTATTTTTAACTCACTCACTTTTCAAAATTTATTAGTTGCTTTTATACAATATAACAATTTTTTTTTAAATCAAAATTGCATTATGTTGTATTACATACGTGCACAGTAAAGAACAATGCAAAATAATGAAAATAAAATGCACATTAGCTTGCATCATAATCGGAATTCAATTTCAGCATTATTCTGAAGCGAGGAAAACTTGAATAGAAACTTTCTACCGCATAATAACTCATATTACATTAAACTGCACACTTGAATGAGCAGTTCGGTCAATGTTCCCTGAACATCAGTAATATTTTACATACATGCGAATTTGTTCTGTTTTGTAACTAAATAAATCCTATAAATATAGGATTTATTTAGTTTGATATTTATGTAGTTTGACTCGCACACAGAATAAATATTAATTAAACTATAAATAACTGTATTTTAAAAAGATAAAACCGACTTCAAAATTGTACGTAATTGAGAATGAAAACTTCCTATCTCCAAAACTACTGAACCGATTTTGATGAGACTTGCACTATTCCCTAAGTTGAACAATATCTAGTACAATAAAAAAAGAATAACTCAAATCGGACTTGTAGTTCCGGAGATACAAACATAAAAACATACATACATACATACATAAATACATACATACATACATACACTTTTGAAATTTGGCATATTTGTTCAGAAGCTGTTATAGATTAACATATGCAAAAACTGGGCAGTTCTGGAAATATTACATACATACGCGTCGAATTGATAACCTCCTTTTTTTGAAGTTGGTTAAAAACTGAATAATGTTACTATGAAGTTCTCTTACAATAGAAAAATAACAGTACATAGCATATTAAATAATTATATTTTCGTTAAATAATTTTTATTAAATTACAAGTTTTAGTCATAAAGAGATAATCATTTTTATTACCTTGCTGCAGTTCGATCATCATGCTCATAAAATGTGCCTCTTTTTGGGATGTATTGGGGATTGCTCCTGTCTTCATCATCATCAACACGTCTTTCGGCCTCCTAAAATTTAATTAATATATTAATTGTTATAATACATAAGTTTTTTTTAAGTTGAAAGTAAGTTTTGAAAGACAATAATGGGGGATCGTGTTTGTGAAACTTCTATAGGAGGGGGGGGGGGTCGCCAGAAGTTGTGAAAGCTTTTTCAGTAGGGGATTTTTAACATAGGGATACATTCATAAACATGCATAATTATTATAATATGAAGAAAGCAAAGATTGATGGGGTTGCGAAATATTTATTCATAAATAAAAAAGTTTGAAAAACACTTCATTATAGTACTAAAAATGTATTTAATTTTGTTCTCAGCCACTTCATACTTACAAAAATTCAAAATATAACTTCAAATTAACTTTATTCTGCATTACACTATACACATAGGTACCTGGCTAAGTAAGCTAAAAATGTTTTTTTAAATGTACCTATTTTTAAAGCAGTTAAATGAAAATTTATAATCAATGTTGATAAAACTGCACTTCTATTTAATATTTTATGTAATGCGAGTTTGTTACTTTCACTTCTCTTGTTATCATTTGTGTATTTCTTTTATGATATGATTATAATGATGTAATTTGTGATTGTATAAGAAAGTGAAACTCACTTTTATAGCTATACATAGTTTTATTATTAAATAATGTAATGTTTTATATACATTTTTGAAATGAAGTTTATTTTAGTGATGAATATTGCCTTATTGTTCCTATAGATTTTTTTGAGAAATTAGATTTACTGAAATTCTAACATATTTTTCATCACAAAAATTCATCTTTGTCTATGCATGGTATCTATGATTGTATAGCTCCTTAGCCACTCAAACGTCCATGTCTGACAGCTGCCAACCCCTTGAACGTCCACGCGCGCGCCGATTTATAATGCGGTCGAGCGCCAGATACCGTCATCGATTTAAAGCCTATTTACTTACAAACTATAACTGTTACGGCAAATAAAAAATTACCTGTATAAAGCTGATATTATAAGGAATCAAAATATGTGAAAAGTAAATTATAACTCTTATCGTAAATAGTACAAAAAAGAATGAAACTTTACAACATAGGTAAAAATTGCGTAAAATATAAAATAATTACACGTTTTTACGTAATGTTTTGTAACATACCTTAATACTATTTACATATTAATAAACTAGATTATATAAGCTTTTTTATGATACCAATATTTAATTACTTAGAGGGATGAGTGTATTACAATAAAGGAAAACAAATTACCCATTCCTGCATGAATTTGATATCGCCCATGTCTAAATCCTGAGAATTAAATAATAAAAATATGTAATCCTTTCTTGTTTTGCTATATTTATTTCATTTAAATATTCACATAACAAAATGATGACCTAATTTTTCAATTACAAGAAGTATTTTACTACATTAAATATTATATCATACAAAAACTAACGAAAAACCGACAAACAACGGCAAAGTTTTTGCTTGTCGATTTCAACTCATTTTTAAGCATCTTATTAGACTGTGGATAGTTATAATTTGTAGATATTCTGAAATAATGATTCTTCAGGATTATTTCAATATATAACACCTAATACAATCGAATAATAAATAAAATTTTAATTACATTTTAAAGACGGCACTCATAGACACTTCAAAACTTTTCAACGCACTTGAGTCTAGTGTTTTTTCATAATGATGGTGTCGCCCGATGTACTGTTTTACCAACCCAAAAGACGGGTAATTTAATAAAGAACCATCTAGCGAAACACTTGTGTACCTCTTGAACACTACCACAGATAAAAACATGTTTAAGTGGAGCGAGTCATCTGGGCTGCTCTAGTCGCCCTGACGGTTGACGGCAAAAAGTTTTGGGCGACTATAGTCGCCCGGACGTTTGAGTGGTTAGATCAATATTCAATATCAACACCTCCATAGTAGGTATCGCAGACACAATAGATTTTTAATTGTTAAGCGGCAGCCAGCTGCCAATTGGGGATTGATGGGATAACAAGTATTTTTTTTTATTTTAAAGTATAAATTATAAATAAAATCTATAACCCGTCAATCGTGAAAAAAAAACAACTTATCTATTGTTTCTATTGGGGCTTGATGATTTGATGAATTAAATGTGCAAGACATTATTGAATCACTTTCTTGGTAAATAATATTGTGATTTACAATACACCCATGGAGAGTTGATTGGATACTAGTTTTTTTAACTTCAAAAATAATAAAAATAGTACAATTTAATACCTGTTTGTCGGGATCTCCGTCAGAGTGTTCAGAATCACTGCCCTGGGAATCATAATCAGATTCGTGCTGTCCTGCGTCCTGTAAAGGATCAGCAACTTTTAACTGCATGATCACTGAGATTTGTTTACAATAATAATTAGATCTGAGATGCGATGGTTTCTCCAAAAATTTGTCCGTACACAACAACAACTTTAGAGTGAATGGTGCCTAATTCGTGACCTCAATTTGGCGAAAAGAAATGGACATTCCGACACGCGATTGCGCGGGAGAAAGTGTAGAGTTGTAATACTTTTAGTGTCCAATCGAAAGTTTCCCTAATTCACTATGATGAATGATCAGATTTAGCCGATAACTCACATTTCCCGAGTTGTTATGTTCAATATCCTGAGATGCATCCGAATACTCCCCAGAATCGTCATGCTCTTGCCTATTGGCCACGGTCGTCATCTCGGGCTCCTCGCGAGTCACTTGTAGGACTTCCAGCTTGCTGATTATAATACTTTGCAATAATTATGCAGTACCACCTTAGCAATTTTTATTATATCTTCTTCTTCAAAGTCGAATGAAAGAATGTCAAATAAACAAGCAGCGGCCATAAAGATTTTTTTTTTTATAATTCGTCCGTCGGGACAGGCAAAGGGAGCGT
The DNA here is from genome assembly GCA_905404155.3 of Plebejus argus. Taxonomy (NCBI): domain Eukaryota; kingdom Metazoa; phylum Arthropoda; class Insecta; order Lepidoptera; family Lycaenidae; genus Plebejus; species Plebejus argus. The sequence goes on along the minus strand of FR989927.1, from coordinate 7,120,431 downwards.
TGCCCATACAGCCACGGCCATAAAGATTTCAGTTCCGTTTAATGGCCCCTCTTCAAGATGGGCCAGCGCTGGCCTCCGCTAGGAGTAAATCTGTTCTGTGGCGCTGGCCCATCGAATGGCGCATGCGATGGCCATGCAATGGTCGCAACGCCTCTACATGATGGCCGTGTTCAGTTGTGATCTAAACGTCGTTCAAGATGGACGTGTAAGCATTAGCCATTGTGGCAATGCAAAACGTGCATTTTTAATAATTTATGACTTCACCAGATGACCCGGTGAACTTCGTATCACCTCCCTCCTAATATGAACCTTCTTTTGAATTCTACGAATAATTATTTCGAGACTAAAATTAAAATAATGGTTATTGGTTGTGATGATGATGACAATGATGAATGTAAAAATAGCATGTATCTTTAAAAAGTCAGGAGTTATGTATATATGTTATAGGCAAACTCCGAAGCTCCGGCGCTCCTAGGTTGGACTGGTCAATCCTCAGGTCAGACTGAATGACTTAGTCAAAGCCCAAACAAATGTAAATTTTCGGCCTTTGACTAAACAATTTTCGTCAAACCTGGGAGGGACTAATTTGGTCAGGCAAACGCCAAAACACAATTTTATTAAATCGGGGTTTGACGAGTCAAACTCCGATATAGGTATGAAGTGTCTTATCTTCGTATATTTGGAAGCATTTTATCATTTAAGCAGCTTTCAAGTCTTAAGCGCTTAACTCTGCCAGTTCTGACACCTGATTGGTCAGCTTACGTGATTTTCACTTTTATATTTGAGATGCTTTGAGAGAATGCCGTGTGGCATTAGGCCCGCCTTTTGTACGATGTGCAATAAAGTATAAAATAAATAAATAAATGCTTTGGAATATACGGAGGTTAGTTTGTAAGATTAGGTATAAAAAAATAATTTTGATTCACTCATCTTCAATTTTACACGATTACACGCCCGCACGCTCAATGAACGAACATGAAATGACAAAACAATCGGTCGGAACACCGCGAGAGACATTATGAACCTGTTTAAACATGTTCAGATCAACGTTTGACCGAGTTTTGCAGTCGCTTCTAGGATTGATTAGGCCAAAACCGAAACAGAATAATTTACTTTCGACGTTTGACTGAAAAGTTAGGAGCTCCTGGGTTTGACTAAAAATACTTCAGGCAAAGGGCGAAATTGAAATGTATTTCGGGGATCGCCTGACGGCTTTGGCCAAACCTAGGATAAACCAGTCCTTCCGCGAAGAGACTGTGTATCGGACTTTGACTATAACATATATAATGTAAAAGGTATAATAATTATTGTTAAGTTTTATTAAAATCCGTTCAGTAGTTTTGAGTAAAAGAGTAACAAAAGTAACAAACATCCATACATCCATACAAACTTTCGGCTTTATCATATTAATATAGCTTCATTCATTATGAGACCACGTACTCGTCATTTTAAATGAAATTCGTAAATTGTAATACGAATTACGACATCCTCACTCGACCGCGGTCAAGCGTCGACTGTCGTATCGCCAACGTGTAGAGGCGTACCGCCATCGCTGGGCCATCATCCTTTGATGTGCGGCCGAAAAACCGACACCGCCGCCATTCCACGGCCATCGCTGGCGCCATCGGCCATCCTACGCCACTACGCCCTCCCCACGCTGGCCCATCGTGATGGCCCACTACGCTGGCCCATCTTGAAGAGGGGCCTTTACATACAAACATTTTCTTGCATATTATATACTTGATAAATGATAAATTGATAAGAATCAACTCATAACATTAATATCATCTAAAATTTAATAAGACTTGAATCTATGGCAATAAAATAAACTTTCAATACCTATTTTAAAAATATATTATTATAGAAAAGGATCGTTTTTGCAAACTGGAACGTTGTTCTTCCTCTTCTTCGTATGAACCATATGAACTTCTTCAATCTTCAGTCTTCACCACAGAATGAGACCAAGTCACGAAGTCACTGATCTCTATATCTACAAGTACGCTGGATTGCTGATCAACGAATACTAGAACAAGGAGATGATAATTGATAGCCCATTGAGATACTATAGCAGGAGAGAGCCTTAGAGATCTGACCAGAAGATCTGGAAGACAAAGAAAACCTCCAGATTATCTCAAGCACTATGTTCCTCGTTAATTCTAAAGGCCGGATGAATGTAGTGTACATTAAGACCTTCTTCAGCATCTCTCGGTTTGTCTATTAATGATGATTAATGTCAACAACTAATATTGTCATATCTTTTCATACTGACAAATATGTGCAACAATTTATTTGGAATAAAACCAAATATTCCTTGGTTTTGTCTTATATCAGTGTACAAGCGTCAAAAGCGTGTAATGTTATGTCCTACTTACTAGGACATAACAAAGGAGTCGGTATGCATATTTCATGTAATAAAAGTGATAATAAAGGTTTTTATTGACCATTTTATGCTAGATATTGTTGAGTTCTATGGTTCCGCTAAATTATAAACCATAAGACTGGCCAAAGAATGCCTCAAACACGTGGGTTTAACATTAAATACGTAAGTTTTGAACAACGTTTTTTGGACTTTTCAATTGGTATTTTTGTAAGCTAAAAAGGATAATATTTAAGTTTAATAATCCCTTATTCGTGCTATGTAAGGCATTAGTGCTAAAAATGTCACATTAATTACTAATTTGACTACAAAAGTTGCATAGCTTTTTACGTGTGTTTACGGATTCTCATTACTTGAACTATAGTTTATCGATATCATGAACTAAATGACTTTCTTTTCTGGATTTAAATGTGCTTCGAAATGATCGACAAAATATAGAAATATTCAAGAAAATAAACGCACACTACTTGTATGAAAATAAGCACAAAATGGCCACGCGATGACGGGCTAACGGCCGTTCCCAATATTTGATCTATCTCTTACTTGAGATAGGAATAGCTCACATTAGACATTAACTCCATTTATTTTATGACAATAATTCTATGTCAGCTGCTATCGGTTGTATGTCAAATTAAAGATAGATTGAATATAGGGAACGGCCATAAGACTACATCTACCTATATATCCTTAATCTGTGTGATAGCCTTTGAAATGACAGCTATTTTTTGTGCCTATTTGAAGCGGAATCAGCGCTCCCATTATTCGGGTAGAGAACTAAATCTGACGTAAAATGACGTTTGAAAGCCGCCATATTGGCGCTGATAGCAGTAGTGAGAGTATTTGGAACTAATACTAGTGATGACAATTGACAACAGCTGTCATTATTGGCTGTGGTTACGTCTTTAGTTCTCTACCCGAATAATGGGGGCGCTGATTCCGCTTCAAATAGGCACAAAAAGCAGGTTTGTATCAGCAATCCAGCGTACTTGTATAATAGACATCAGTGCACGAAGTTCACCTTGAAGTTTGAACCAAGGGAACTAACCTATTGCAATTTGCAACTTGTGTATTTACTTTCTTCACCAGACCTGCAAATAGCAATATAGAGCAAAGTCCTACTTTGGTCTCATTGGCATCACTCTGACATTGGCAACTCACTGAGGCCGCCATAATAAAAAGAAGAAGAAGAAGACATTTTTATCACTTGACATTGTCAGTTTTTGAAAATGAGTACCTATTCTATTTTGGAAAGTAAACAATTAGATTTTTATCCATAAAATGTGTTAATTTTTATAAATTTATTGAAAGACGATATTTAAAATACTATTCTTTTTATATTTGCAGTTTATCCTTTTTAATTTTTCCTTTTACAATCGTTTAAAAATGACTGAACCTGAAAGCGTACAAAGGTAATGGTAATATTGCACGATTTTTAACAATTTGTCAATTAATTTTTAACAATTTTGCTTCAACATAGTTTGTAAAAAATGATAATTTAAGCAATTTCCATTTTAGTAAAACCGAAAATGAAAATAATATGAATGTGACTGATGATTTAAAAACTGTGCAATTATTAGCAAAAGGATTGCTAGAGGTATACGAACCTCCCTTGGTAACGCTGAAAACGCATCTTAAAGAGTTGACGTAAGTATAAACAGTACAAAGCTTACTTTTTGACTACAACTTTATTTTATTGTTACTATAACAATACAATACGTTCAGCGGTCAGCCTGCATTAACATAAGGGCGATTCCATTAGGCGGGTACAACAGTTTGACACACATAAAGCTTCCTACAGGCAAAATGAAGCATATTTATTAATAAAATATCCCTTGAAGGGATACATTTTAACTAGTTTAACAATGATTTATAAATGAAAACCTTCATCCAATGTTTGGAAGGCCACAAACAGGTCTGAAGTGCCATCGCCGGTGCAACCAATTTGACCCACCATTAAGAACTGTGATGAGTTCTTATGTGAATACTGGTTATTCCGAAACTTTTACAAAATAACTTGCCTATATTTCAAAATAGCATAAAACAAAGAAACTATGTAACTAGATAAAAGTAATTATAATAATAAGTACTAGAAATTATTAACCATTTTACGATCGCGGGCGCAACATCAAAATTCTCAAATCTCTTAAAGGTGAATTAAATCGTAATTCTCTAACAAATTTTAAAATTTTTGATATGGAATATATAATTATACTAATAAGTTTGTAATAAAACTGCACCAAATTGTAGTTTTTTTTTTATTTTCAGTTGTTTATTGGCCTGACAAAATTAATCGTCTAAATCACTAAAAACGATTGAATAGTGTAATTTATACAAAAGATTTCGATATATTGCTGTATAACTATACTACAACTAAACATTAATTTGAAATATATGCTATTTTAATTTAAGAATATGGGAAAAAACATCGCGCCCCTTAGATGATATTGCTTAAAAACGCTCTAAATTATTCGAATTTCATCTTTAACCGATAAAAGTTGTTTTATTAGTAAATACACATCTTCTTACGTATATTCCAATTGAGAAATGTAATGAATGTCTCATTTTAAAAAATTTCGTTGAGGGCCGTCTGTAGCGGAATGGCCCATAACTCATAATCAAACTTGTAAGAAATACTTTTAGTAACACAGCCGGGAATTTAACCCACAGCCAACCTTTCCATATTTATAAGATCATTCCTTTTTTCAGTGAAAAACAAGAAGCAGTACATACAATGATTACAACGGAAAGACACCATTTGGAAGATTTACAAAATGATGCAATGCTAGATGCCTTGGTAAGTTGGAACATAAAAATTATGATTAAAAAAATATTATGATGCATAAGGAGACACTTTATAAAATTAATTTGTAGATAATAAATAATTAATAACATAGATTTAAAAACACATTGGTAGGTAATATTATAATGTGTAATTCTTGTACATTTCAGCTAGCAGATATGGGTAATTCTCATTTTTCCAAAAAAAGCGTGTGATCATCGTTTTTCCCAGTGATGGTACATAAGTATCAACTTTTATTTTTGTTTTCCTTAAATATTAATAAAATACTACATATTCCATAAAAAAGCATTTTCAATTTACAGTAGCGTTATATTGTTTTTTAACATGAAATAGTCAAAAATGTCCCTTCCATGTGTGTGATCACTCCATTTTTATACGGTTTTAAATTCATAACTAAATATATCATTAGAATAACAATATTTTCTGAATGCCATCATAAACCAAGTTAAATAAACTATATAAATAAAAAAAACTACGGCCAAAACCTTAAAACACTCATATTGTAATTACTTTTAAAACATTGTGATCAATTTTTTTAGTCACCTCCATGGATGATGTCACGATTGTTTTTTAAATGACAAACAATTTGCGTAGAAACGAACGTCGCACGGCTTCAAAAAAAAACATCCGCACCATTTTACTTCAGTTGTCAGATTTTACCGGCGACGTAAGTGTTACCAGAAAATGTATTTTCTGTTGTTATTCTCACAACTCGTCGAGCATAAGTAGTCACTACTGTGGTTACTGTCAAAGGTATGTGCAGTTAAATTATAAACTTTAGTTTTGTGTTTCGAACGCGTTTTTGTATCGAAAAACGCTTGGCAAAATTTGTATAACCATGCTTGATTTGGAAGTTATGTTTGAACATTTAAGTAACGAAAAGTCGCTTCCATGGGCGTCACATCCATGGATCCGTGGATAAAAAATCACCCATGGAAGTGACCATGGATCCAGGGAAGTGAGTTTTACTTACGAATGGCTGGTATTTTGCATTGTTATTATTACTAGTAATCGCCCAATGGTCGAAATTCGACCTCAAATAAAAATATTAAATTATAACAACGCTTTTCTAATAATTTCTATTGATATTCTTTTATCAAAATATTGACTTTATTATTTTAGACACAATTCCTGCGATAGGCTCAGATTAATAAAGTCAAATGATGACATACTCGTACAATAATAGCAATACAAAAGGTCTAATAAAAGCTAAACTAAGCTGTGCAAATGTTTTCACAAAAGTAAAGAATGCTTGATAGACAAACTGATTTGTTATTTAAGCTCGGGCTGAAGCCAAAAAAATTTAATTTTATGTTATTTTGTTTTTTTAGTGTAAGGCTACTTTGTTATTGAAATTTATTTTCTTTAATAATAATCTTTCATTAAATTAAAGTAGCCTTACACTAAAAAAACAAAATAACATAAAATTAAATTGTTTTGGCTTCAGCCCGAGCTTAAATAACAAATCAGTTTGTCTATCAAGCATTCTTTACTTTTGTGAAAACAAAACCTACTATGTATAAGTAAATTTTATGAAAATAAATGTTTCTTTTTAGGGTTCCGTAGCCAAAATGGCAAAAAGGAACCCTTATAGATTCGTCATGTCTGTCTGTCTGTCTGTCCGTCCGTCCGTATGTCACAGCCACTTTTCTCCGAAACTATTAAAGCTATACTATTGAAACTTGGTGAGTAGATGTAGTCTGTGAACCGCATTAAGATTTTGATGCAAAAATGGAAAAATTGTTAAAAATTTTAGGGGTCCCCATAGATACAACTGAAACAAAAAAAAATTTTTTCATCTAATCTATGCGTGTGGGGTATCTATGAATAGGTCTCCAAAAATCATATTGAGGTTTCTCATATCATTTTTTTCTAACCTGAATAGTTTGCGAGAGAGACTCTTCCAAAGTGGTAAAATGTGTGTCCCCCCCCCTCTAATTTCTAAAGTAGGGGCATGATAATTCTAAAAAAAATATATGATGTAGATTACAAAAAAATCTACCATCGAAAATTGGTTTGAACGAGATCTATCCAGTAGTTTTTTTTATACGTCATAAATGGTAAACCTTAATATAAATTTCATTAAATCGACTGAAATATAAAAATAAATCAAAAACCTTTTAATTTCATAAAAATAAACCTTATTGCTGCTGCGTAACCCTTCATGGGCGAGTCCAACTCGCACTTGGCCGCTTTTTTAAGTTATTATACAAATTCATTTATAAAAGTAAATTTGTGATATTAGTTCACATATTTTAGTCAACTAATGACAATAAAGCTGATTTTTTAAATAAAAATTGCATTTTACTTTTAAGAAAAGTCACCTCTTTGTTTTATGTCACAGCTATGTATTGACTTTTTATATGGAATGTCATTTCCATGGAAGTTAGGTCACTACCATGGAGGGCACTTTTTTAAAACCCCTTAATTCTCTATATATAGAGGGCTGCAAGCTCGGAGAACATTTTTCCAATCTAGAACAAGACTCAAACTAGTAGAATCAACCATCAAATTGCTCAAAAAGTCGTTTAGGATTTTATAAAAAAATTTTGTACCAAAAATGAGAATTACCCATATAGCAACAAATAAAGAGAAACTAAATTCAATATCAAACTCTATGACAGCAATGCATAAGCGAGTACAGAGTTTACAGGTATGTTTAAATTTATCTTTTAATTAAGTATCTTACTCGTAAAGGATTATTTTTTTTAAAATATCCTTTTTATACTTTTGTTAAAATTAAAAATACAGTAGATTTTATTATGTATGGATGTTCTGTTATGCTTTTCTTGCTTTTTTACCAGAAAAATGTATTGAAACATCTCTAAAAAATCTAACGGTCTTACCACAAAAGATTTAAACACCTGTTGAACAGTTGTTTTGAGATCATTTTGTACTGAATTTTTCTCTAATCAACTGTTTAACAGGTGTTTAAATTTTTTGTGGTAAGACCGTATGTGTGTGATCACAGGCACGCCTTAGTACTAACACATAACAACTTCTTATTCTAGGTGAGAGCCGTCAATGTAGAAAAGGTAGCTAAGAGTCGAGCAAACCAGCAAAAACCTACTACTAGTTAGCTTTATAAGATAAATGTTTAAATCTTTCCAATTGTTTGTATGTGGGAACACTAAATTATTGTAACTTGATCAGAGAAGGCAAGAAATGTTCGATCGGTATATTATTTAATAAAATATATTATGATAATATTATGTATCCAGCTGATAACATTGCTTTTGCAAAGAACTGAAGATGTGAGTGGAAGAACACAATAAGTAACAGTAAAAAAATTGTGTTTTTTTGCTTAAATGGAGGCTTTAGGGCCGGAAAAATGATTTAAAATAATAAAATTGTACATTTTATCTGTAGCCAGATACTATAGCCAGATATAGATAGATAGCCAGGTGATGAAGTAGATAGGTTTGGTGAAATTATAAGGGAAAAAAATGAGTAAATGTTCTTATGTTACAAAATGTTAGTAATCAACTAATCATGTTTTTTTCAACTCACGTCTTCAATTATTATTCCTATAAATTTAGTAGTCTTAAGAATCTCTTTGCTCTTGACAATCAATACAGTAGACCCCCGCTAATCCGGCCCCTGCCTAATCCGGCGCCCCTTGTAATCCGACATGCCTATCACATAAACACAAACATTATTTTGCCCAATCTTTGTGTAGGTGCGTTTTTTTTTGGTACAATGCATGTAACGGTTGCAGTTACAACTCGCTGATAAGAACCTAGCTTTAGGAAAATGGTTTGTAGTTAATATTTTAAGGTGTTGAAATGTGTATGTGTATCGGCCAAGTGCGAGTCGGACTCGCGCACAAAGGGTTCCGTACCATTATAGAGCAAAATTAGGCCAAAAATTGTGTTTTTTGTATGGGAGCCCCCCTTAATTTTTTATTTTATTTTAATATTATTATGAAATATTAAAGTACACATAATATAACTAAGGAATTTGAGAAAAATTTAAGTACCTACCTTTTTTCATTAAGTATTGATATTATAGAGCAAAAAAGGTCAAAAAAATGACGTTTGTTGTATGGGAATATTAATTTTATTTTGTTTTCAGTATTTGTTGTTATAGCGGCAACAGATATATATAATCTGTGAAAATTTCAACTCTCTAGCTATTACCGTTCTTGAGTTACAGCCTGGAGACAGACAGACGGACAGACAACGAAGTCTCAGTAATAGGGTCCCGTTTTTACCCTTTGGGTACGGAACCCTAAAAATTTATGGAGTACACTATAATCCGACAAATCCGCTAGTCCGACACGGCAAAACGTTTGTCGGATTACCGCGGGTCTACTGTATTGGAAAAAGTGCACAGGTTAAAAATTTTCATACCTGAAAAATTGTAATAGAAGAATGAGAAGATAATTTGTTTTATTTAAGAAAAAAATCTTAATTAATAAATATGTTATTATTAAGTACTAGCTGTTACCCGCGACTTCGTCCGCGTTAGTATAGTAGATCACGTCCCAATCCAAGAAAAGACCGATGCCAAAGCTCCCAGCATGTTAATCAAACGACACTCGAAATTTGTATAGAAAAGATAGACAAAAGCTCATAGCATGGCAAGGAGTGAAGATAGATACAAAGTGTGAAGGAGAAATTTGTAGGAAATTTTATGGGCTTTCATTACGTACAGGATATTTTTTCTCTACAACGCACCGTTTTAGCGATATGAGCAAAAAACTAAAAATATTGAAACTTGAGCCCCTCCCCCCGCCCTAGGTGATATCGTCATAATATATAGCCTATGTGTTGACCCGACCTCTATATAATATTCGTGCAAAATTTGAAGTAAATCCATTCAGTACTTTCTGAGTTTATCCCGGACATACATACAGACAAACAGACAATCAGACAAACAGACAAACAGACAAAAATTCTAAAAACTATATTTTTGGCTTCCATATCGATTGTAGATCACGTCCCAAGTATTATTTTTCAAAAATATTCAATGTACAGAATTGACTTTCCTACGATTTTATTATATGTATAGATACATAATATTTTATCACATTCCATTACCTTATTGTGTTATGTTTATAATTTTTTAATCTTATATTTTTGCTATTGTTAAATAGTTTAGGATTTCTTATAAAACTTACGTTATTATTGTTTCAATGTTTTATTATTAATTACTCTTTATAACTGTATTATTATTACTGTTAAGTACTTAAAAAGTAATGTAGAGATACAGTTTTGACTATCCAGAAGTGTTATTATATTGTATACACTTAATATATTGTTGCGACGGCCGACGGCGAAAAATATTTTCACATACAAAATTGCTGATTGACAGCATAATATATTGTACAATTGTGTAAAGTCTAGTAGTTTGAATATTTTATATACTTATTTGCTAAGAGGCTCTTATAGTAATGTCATAATAAATTTTAAAGTTATTCATATTGGTGTCAATAAAATCTTTATATTCATTATATTTTATTTCTTTTAATGCACTACATTATTATAAAATAAAAACGCCACAATATATTTTTGTACTGATTTATTTGTCATTAAATTAATAATAATAAAAATAAATACAATCGCTTGTGTTAAGTAACAACCAGTTAATCATAACAGTAACTAGTTAAAAGTAAAACTAAGTAGGTAAAACTAATTTAGACAAATTCTAATGGGGTCTAATATAATACTAGCCAATCGGAATTTACTATTCTTTTTAAATGGGCAAAGTATGAAACTTGAAGGCTGTTTTAACTAACTTCCAAAAAAGGAGGTGGAATATATTTTTTAACTGATAAGTTATCTTAAAATCACTCTTTAAATCGGTAAATACTGATAATTACACTTAATTAAGTTATTTTCAATACAATGGATCAACATTTTCACTTTTAAAGTGTATCTAAAATACATTGTTTACATGCAAACTTACAGCGTAAATGTTTAGAAAAATACACTTAAGACCACACTTAAGACTCTATTCTTATAGGCTAAGTTTTATATTATAATGAGATACTAAAATACCTTAGATGTTACTTTTACTAAGACTAGTGATTGTTTGAGAATTCTGGTTATTCCACTAATGTACAAAAATGGCAGTTAATCGCAATCGTGTAAACTCTATTTAAAATAGCGAAAGAGTTATACTTTTTTTATTAATAAAAGGTAAGTTATGGTGCTGAAGAATAATCAGATGTTGGACGGTGGACCCTTCTTTATGGCTCGTATACATAAAAAGTTGTCAGCGATTGTAGATTTTTTCTAAAATATAACTACTGAACAACGATATCATTTGGACTTGTTTCACACATGGCATTTTGTTTACAAGCCCGTATTAACGCCACACTTTTACAGGGCCCGAAAGTTAGGGAAGGCATAGCAACTTTTGCAAGGGCTCGATACTTGCCTAACTTCTATTACACTGCCCTTTGTTAGGGCTTTATTTGGTCTGAGGTTAGGACAAGTGTCTCTGAATACAGTGCTGTAATATGGGCTTTAATGAGCTTATAATTTGATTTTCGAGAAAAGTACGTTTTTCGATTTGCTATATTTTGATACTAATATTTTTATAACTTTATACATAAGTTGACTATTTAATATTTTGTATGATAACTATTGAAATATTTAGATAAAAAAAATTAGTACTCGAACTATTTATACTGTAAACATATTTTACACAGGCTTTATCAAAACCTTCCAAAAATAGAGATAAGATAAGCATTCCTCAAATTCTTTTGTGATATAAAATCCGTCATGTATCACGCATTCCTCTGACCTTCACACTAATATTGTCACTAATACGTAAGCAAATAGGCACTGCAATTTTTAGGCAAAAACATACGCGTTTCATCGAAACTTCCATGGTGAGATTCCGGAAAAATTTAGAAAAAACCCACTTGGTTAATGATTACAATTAGATAATATTCTTTACGCTTGGAGTCATACAGGGGAAGTGAATCAAGGTATAGGCTGCGTACATCTTTGAAATCGCTTGTCTAAACTGGAGGGGCAATCAGCGCACGTGAAAAATAAAGCCACTATATTGTAAGTCACTCGCGAAGTAAGGAGTTTTCGTCAAGCGATGCACGGTCTATAACTACGGATAGAGCATACGGCAATAACCTTATAAAATACGGATTTGATCGATTAAAAGCTGATCACAGATTAACCGAAGTTTCTCGTGGTGTTGAGGAGGACCACGCCGTGCCTGGTGCGCACCACCTTAGTGGTGACGCACAGGGGCGTGATCAGGTGACTCCTGTGTTATTTCCTCTGCGCCTCGGTGACGTCGGCGAGGACGGTGACGATGAAGGACTCGATGCCGGACTCGTTGTCGCCCCGCGCGATCCTGAAGTAACCGTTCTCACCCCACTCCCGGCCCCAGCTGTTGGCTACGATCTGAAAGGATTTAAATTTTAAGATTTAGGCGTCGTTCGTTGGTAGATATATTTAAGGCCCTACGATCTGAAAAGTTTAGGGTTTTAAATATAGTTGGAAAGTAGATACGTTGTTAAGCTCCTTTAACTTGAAAACATGAAGACGCAAACAACTTAACCAGGCCTCTAATGGTCCATGAAAATAAAGTAGCTAGGACCCTGCGCCGTCCCCACTTCGACTGCTTTTTGCAAAGTACAGCTACAGCGTGATTTACGCATATTGTGTTTGTTGTGGGCTTTAGCTCTACATGGCTCTACTAAAGTTACTGGTAAGTCCCTCATAAGATTTAAAAGTTCTATGCCTACAGAGTACAGACAGCAAAACAGAATACACGTCAAATGGCAGATTTTTTCGAGTTCTGACCAATCAGAACCTACGTCCGCGTCAGTAGGTACACAACCATAAAGTTAATATACCTTGCGGAATAGGTATATTAACTTTATGTACACAACATACCCCACGTTCCACTTAACGATAAATGCTAATGGAACGCGGGGAATATAACGTTGGCTTAAAATTCACTTTTATAGCAATAATACCCTGAAACTATGCTCCTATACTATAGCTGCTGAATTCGTGTTAGATTATAGCACAGCCTGGATAATAGCAAGAACTTACCCAGTATTTCCCCTGGTAGTCCTCACCCCAGCCCACGATGCGGACGCTGTGGAGGCCCTGGTAGCGGTTGTTGCCGTACGGGCTGCGGCGGTAGATGCCGTCCTGGTAGTGGAAGAAGTCCTGGTACACGGTCATCACAGCTGGAAGGAATACATCATCATATTACCGATTGATTTTATTATACAGGTAACATGTAACAAAACTTAGTGATAATACTTTAGTGTGTATAATATAGAGTTCGCTGTGAAAGTGGCAGCACTGAAAGAGTAACTTTTTTAGGGTTCCGTACCCAAAGGGTAAAAACGGGACCCTATTACTAACACTTCGATGTCTGTCCGTCTGTCCGTCTGTCTGTATGTCTCCAGGCTGTATCTCAAGAACCGCTATAGCTAGACTTCTGAAATTTTCACAGATTGTGTATATCTGTTGCCGCTATAACAACAAATACTAAAAATAAAATAAAGTTTATTTTTAAGGGGGGCTCCCATACAAGAAACGTGATATTTTTGGCCTTTTTTGCTCGTAATCAATAATGGTAACCGCTACGCACTTGAAATTTTCACAAAATCCTTAATTTTATTTGTACTTTAATAATTAATAATAAAATTAAAATAAAGTAAATATTTAAGGGGGGCTCCCATACAAAAAACACAATTTTTTGTCTACCTTAGCTCTATACCGGTACGGAACCCTTCGTGCGCGAGTCTGACTCGCACTTGGCCGATTATTTTAATCTTTGTATGGAAAAATTCATGACGCGCGGGCGCATGCTCATAATCCATATTAGTAGTTAGTGCCCTAGAACAATTTTTTTGTGATTACTAACAAGCTAATTTTTTGTGAGTAGCTACATTTTGATAAGACGAACAACATTTTTATTTTCGAAAAATCTCGAAAGTGGTAGCTAACAGAGATAGAAAGGATTTCATACTTTGACTTGATGGTCCTAAAATATGGAATGTTTTATTTGTAGGACAAGGTTACTCTTAAATAATATAACTATTAACCTACCAATATACAAAAAATCAGCTGGTTAGGGTTCCGTTTTAGGGTACAGTAATCAACCAAGTTTTGTTGATTACAGAATCCTAAAACGGAACCCTAACCAGCTGATTTTTTGTATATTGGTAGGTTAATACTTAATAGTTATATTATTTAAGAGTAACCTTGTCCTACAAATAAAACAATCCATATTTTAGGACCATCAAGTCAAAGTATGAAATCCTTTCTATCTCTGTTAGCTACCACTTTCGAGATTTTTCGAAAATAAAAATGTTGTTCGTCTTATCAAAATGTAGCTGCTTACAAAAAATTAGCTTATTAGTAATCACAAAAAAATTTGTTCTAGGGCACCCTGACTATATTAATTTAAAAAAATTTTTTGCTCTTTCAGCGCCGCTGCTTTGTTACACGATCTGTATAGTGAAAGTCAAACTATAGCACAGAACATAATATATTAGTGATTTAGTAGTACCAAACTATAGGTAAATTTTAAAGAATTTAAAGCGTCATTCACAGTCGATAAATCTGGATATTATTTAGCTAATTCAATAAAATTAAAAAATAATTGTTAGTGATTGTACTCCGTAATGGTCATGGAAGGGTCCGGCCTTAGAAGCCTTGAGATTAGGCTTATGCCATCCCTCTTGTATTGTATGCAAATATTATTATGTTAAGAAGATAATGATGATATTCCGAAAATCTGTGACGAATGTAATGGCGTCAGCGTTGTATAATACTTAGTTATGGTAATGGAGCCTTAAAATAGAATGCTGTATACACCAACATGAACTACTGTTTAATACTATAACAAATAATTTGTAGGAAAATTTACCTACACACGAAAAGTAAACACTTCAATTTTCCAAAGCCTAGCCGCTTGAGTGCTTACTTAGCTAAGTAGTTAGGTTAGGCTATGTTTAAAAGTCGTGCCTAGAACAGTCAAGACCAGCTATACTCAACCTGCGGCTTTATCAGCGAAAGTTAAACCATTTTGAAATTCACGAATCACGTCCACCGGCAAAATAGTGCAATCTTTGTGAAAGTAGAGAAATTTATCCACTATCGCTGATTTTTAACTTCGTTATTTTTTAAGCCTAAAAAGTGTTGGTTACGACCCGCGACACCAAGGCCAAAATACGTTGGTGGCCCGTATGAAAATAAGGTTGAGTACCACTGGTCTAGACGTGACTAGTCGTCGCGCGTAGTAGTAGAGAATCAGTGAAGACACGTCTTTAATAGTTTTGCACCAGGCTTCCTGAAAGTTTTGACAAAAATTACTGGGCAGCTCTACGATGTTTTCAAGTCTATATTATTATATCTACCAAGTTGACATTTTTTACTTGTTTTATCACACAAGACATACGGCCACATTAACTTAATTCCTATTTATAATTAGTGTATGTTATATTGTGTTGAAAGGATGATCTGTCCAGACTCCAGATGACAAAATCCTTCCGTTTCGCGACAAGGATGCATATTCTGTGATGGGTCTACTCAGACAGTTCCACTTCCACCCACTCTGTACCATATAAGAGCGACCTTGGATTATTTCAAGTATGCAATATATGATAGTGTCATCACTTAACTACTAATATGGCGGCATTATCCTTACAGCTGGAGTGGCTTGGTCATATCTGCCCTTCAGTGTCGGTACAAGGTTGTGTTGACATACAATGTACATACAAACTATCTGGCTTGATATTATCAATAAGAAGTTAGGCAGTAGGCACCTACTTCAATTTGTTCAAAGAAAGTAGAGTCGGAGAATTCAGAAGGTATAATAGAAAAGTTCTTGTGGATATAATAAATAGATTCATTTGTATATTAGGTGAGTGTCCACTTCTGTCGGCATTCGTGGAGTACCTGACACATTTTCTTTAATAATTATTTGAGGATATTCAAGGAGGCAGAATGGCATAAGTTGGTGCTAAATTATCAATGTTTTATCATATTTCACATAAAATGTGCGTATTTGGCACACGTGTGGTCAATTAGTATGCCATACTCTGATTTTTTCGGTACGATCAAACAAAACAATTGGAACTAGGTTTTTTCTGTTTGTCGTCTCCTTGTTTAAGGACAGATAAGAAAAGATAACCATCTGTCTGTGTGTATCAAAGATAATATATCTTACAACTATCAAGATCAGTTGTATGTTATCACAGCTGTCCCTTAATTAATGAGTAACCGTTTTCAAGAAGGCAATATATAACACTTGAAGATCGCCGAGATCGTTGTCAAAGTTAGCTAATCCCTCGCTTTGTCCGAACTACGTAGAGATAAGTTGATAAATGATGTCATCTCTCGGACTATAACCATGAAAGGATCAATTAGATATAGCTTCTAGACCGTATTGGAAACTAAAATGGATATTTCTATCCTGACGTCATAAGTTCAGTGACTCGGTTATTGTTTACTTAATATTTTACACCTAACCTTGTGTAGCGTGCGATATTATCGATTAGATAATTTATCTCGACTGGTAGCGACCACAGAATATTGTTTTATTGGTGTTTTAAAATTTTATGATCGGCTACTTGGACTAGCTTGGTCCTATCAACTGATAACATTGATTAGAACAAAATATTATTATCTATTAGAGCTAGAGCGGTTTCTTACTTCGTCCGATGCGAACCGAGATTCACGGATGACGGATAGAACTAATAGTGTAATTTCTACGTCTACCCTTCAGGGCCCGATCTATCAAGTTTGTCACCCAGTCAAGAACTGTGTTCCTTGATCCTTCTTTACAACCAACTTCCAATAAGAAAAAGGTTTCTCAATTCGATCGTATATAATATTATTTTGTTCTTTTTTATACTATTCAGGAGACATCCCTACCTTGTACGGGGCCGGATTCCATGATGTCGAACATGATGTCCTGTTCCTTGTCGAGCCTGCCGGGCGGTCCCACCTTGTACCGCGAGGTGCGCCTGCGCACGGCCGGCCTGCAGCCGTCCTGGATGAGGGTTCCTCTGGGCTTGAAGGGACACCTTGTCACGTTCGCCGTGTAAGGGAAGCATTCCTTGTCGAGTAATCTGTTTAGAAAAATATCGAGTTTGTTATTTTTTCTCAAAAATATTGTATTTCAATGAAATAAAATTTTCGTATATTGAACTATGCAAGCAGTTATAATTTTTCTAATAGAAGTTTTATATTTTGGTTACTGTCGTTACAGAGATTACGAAAGTACTATAATAGCTGCGTGGGAAACTATAAGCATAAATGTGGTGCAGATATTTCATGGAATGTATACTTCCGCGTTGTAGAGTTTATGACTCTACTACTTGTACTAATATGCATTCTGTGACTCTACTTAGAAGTTAGAATGGTAACACAGAAATACTTCCAATGAACGTTTTCCATGTCGTTTGATTACATCTATCATTACACAATTGACAATACACAGGCTCTAAGATTTACGGTACTTGCAGACTCTCGCTTGCGTGCAGGTTCCTACTATCACCTGCAGATACTGCGGTGACAAGACAAGTAATCCAATATTTACCCCTCATTCCTAGCGAAGTTCCATGCGACGTCGATGTGGCCACCCTCGCAGCCTTTCTGTTGGCGACGATTGCAGGATAGTAGGCTCTGCGGGCTGAGGATCATCCTCTCGGCGCCGTTCGATTGAATTGCAAATCTACAACAAAAATCTGATAAATAGTCCGCTGATTTATTCATAGTTTAAAGAAGGACCAAAAACAGCAACGCGGAATTTCGATAAGCGAAATTTAAATGACAAGATAACCTCGCTCTGACGACTGCCATTATCCTGCTCCGGATCTTTAGTCTTTACCATAACCTAAACTACCTACTTGTAACAAAGGATCTCTTATCTGTATAATAGGGCAAACGATTGTTCAGATTAGCATATTTTAAGAGTTTTAAAGAGATCATAATGCGACGTAAGAATTAAAAATAAAGATACAAAGCCTTCGCTGATCGCTCATACAAGCTCAAGCGGTTTATTTTTAACTGAAGTGCTCTTTGCGTTTCGCGTATAAGCTGACGAGTGACGGAGGCGATAGAAAAGAAACTAAGTAGGTAGACGATATTGAAGAACATTTTAATTTAAGGCTTGCTTATAATATCTACATTGATTTTCTTCTCTTTAAGGAAAACATAATCTAAATATATAAAACTCAAAGGTGAGTGACTGACATGGTGATCCTATCAACGCACGGCCCAAACCACTTTACGGTTCGGGCTGTTTGGCATGCAGGTAGATGTTATGAGGAAGGCATCCGCTAAGAAAGGATTTTGATCGCTTCCACCCCCAAGGGGTTAAAATAGAGGATGAAAGTTTGTATTTACTTCTTAACGCGAGCGAAGCCGCGGGCAATAGCTCGTGATTATTATAACCGGTTTATAGATGCATAATGAATGCACTAATTGAAAAAAATTCAACTTGTTTTAATAGATACATTCACATAATTGATATCCTAATTAAAAATAATAAGAATCGAGCTTAACTGGTCTACTCATCTAGCCTTCTTACGTTTTAGGGTTCCGTACCCAAAGGGTAAAAACGGGACCCTATTACTAAGACTTCGTTGTCTGTCCGTCTGTCTGTCTGTCTGTCGCCAGGCTGTATCTCATAAATCTGTAAAAATATAAGGGGGGCTCCCATACAAAAAACACAATTTATGGCCTAATTTTGCTCTATAATGGTACGGAACCCTTCGTGCGCGATTCCGACTCGCACTTGGCCGATTATTTTAATTACACCAAGGATGCTGTCTAGTTTTTGCACGCTGTGAGACGAGACTGCTTTTATGTTATTGTTTGTTTGCAATTCGCATGATCACTTCTGCTTCAACTGCCGCTTGGTTGTTTAGGTCATTTTTAAACATTAGTTTCCTCTGGAGCCAGGGCCAGATTTATATTTTTGTGAATTGTGAGTATAGGGTGGTATAGGCTACTTTCATTTGCCACCCCTGTGTACGAAATCTGCCGCCATCCTAGGACGCTGCCGCCCATAGGTCATAGCGTATACTGCCTATACATAAATCCAGAGCTGTCTAAAGCTGAAGAAGCTATATCCTTACCTATCAGAAGCAATGGAAGCGATGGAGACGGCCCAGTCAGAGCCGCACCAGCCCTGGTCGACGATGGGCGAGATGAACTGCGGCCAGCGTGTCCGGGAGTCGAAGTTGTTGGGGTACGCGATGTCCTTCTCGTATCGGATGGGCACCATGCGCTGAGTCTCCGCAGTGAGGGGGAGTGTTCCTGTGAAAAAAAAAGTATAAGTAAGGAATACGCTACATTTATAGAAGGTGAATTTTAGTGGGTATGCTGGTAGGTATAAAATACGAAATTGTATTCCGTAAAGAACTTATGAAACTTCGTTGGCCTATGATAATAATTATAAGATAATAAGATACAGAAATAAAATAATAAGATAATGCAATGGGGCACATTCGTCTGTGGTTACCTGTGCGCCTCTGCGACTGATGCGGGATGCCGATATGCATACTTGCAGGCAGCTTTGCAATCAAAGTAGCAATCATGGTTTTCCAATTTCTATCGTGCTCATGGCCCAACGTAGACTCTCTGGTCTATATGATATTTGCCAGTTCGAGTACCATAACGCATTTTTTGCGTAATTTAAAGACTGATGAATGATGATCTAAATAGAAATTAGTGACTCATATAGGTACTAGATAGCTCATCAATAAAATATAATAACAGCCTGTTTTTTACAAATCTCAAATATTATGTTTTAATAACCGTGTCGATCAATAAACATATAATTTCAGACAACGCTTCGCTGGTACAGTTTTTACACACGTTGCTTGTATTCCAATAACTATAACTTCTATCCGATCTTGAGTCAGTTAATTGGAAAACAATGAAGAAAACACCAAAACTTATAATTATATCCCAGAGAACAATTTGACTGACGAAAACTATCACACATGGTATAATATAGGTATAGTATCCAATAGTATATTATATATGTTTTTTCGTGGAACTTAAAATTTGTGGTGTAGATAAATACTAATAACTGATAAGCATAATATTATGACTAGATTTAATGATAAGAGTCATCTACAGTGACCTAGTTGCGTAGATTTTATGTTATCATTTGTCAGTTGTCACCAATGTATATTTCCTGTAGCTCTGATTTTATCGAACCTGCGAAGACACCAGCAGCACCAGTTCTCTAGGAAGTTCTGATTTCTAGCAGGAAGCAATTTTTGAAGACCCCGTAACTGACACGTTTAATAATTCAAAAGATTTTATTAGCTACTAAGTAGTGCACCCTTGTCGGGAAACCGATACGAAAACATGTAGGTAACTAAATACCTCTATATATTTCGAATGCAATAATATTATCGAGTTGGTTCGTCGTTGTAAATGCATTTGGTATAAAGATTATTATAGCACAATATTGAACATACTATTTATCTGAAAACCATTTCACTCAAGAGTGCATTGTGCAGTCCAGCGGATTAATAGTAAAAGTAGAGCGATTAATCGCTACGTTTGTAAGAGAAAGTAGTACTAGGCAGGTTACAATAAAGTCTAGACTCTAGAATCTAGACTTTCATTGTCATGTACCGCTTAATAACGTTAGAAGGTTATCCTTTCACTGTGGGTCAGCATGTCGAATGCACATTGCACAGATTATGTTTAATGCTTAATCAAAGTAAGTACATACAATAGCCTCGAGCTTGCAACTCTCAACATTTAACCAATAACCATAACATTAAAATTTCTTAATTGCTTTCTGCAGTTCTATGTAAGCTGTAATAAGCAGAACCGTCCTGTAGGTGCTTCTCCACATTATTTTTCGATTTTGTAGCTTGCTCTCTTGCTTCTCTACCTTAATAGAATTTCTGTCATAATGGGCTTTAGGAACTTCTTTATTGTATAATTATTACGAGACTTTCGAATTAGTAGATGGCATTATAGAGGCTATTATAATTCAGCCTCTATAATGCTATCTAAAAATTAAGCTGTTTAGATCACCAAAATAATTAAACACGGAGAAGTCTAGTTAACATACCAAGTTTATACTTGATGCCATCCTGAAGTTTCTTGCCGTAGAACTGTGTGTAGTTCCTGGCCCTCCAGCCCAGGCCTGACCTGCTGACTCCATTCACCACCTCGTCGCTCATGAGGCACTCGTCCTTCTCGCAACTCCATCTGCCCCCGTTTGGATTATTCTCGTCTGCGATGCATTGGCTGGAAAGAAAAGAGTTGTTAGTTTCTGGTATACCGTATGTCTTATACAGGGTTAATATTACTAATTTTCTTTAATAACGTGCAAATCTAGTATCGCTTTAATCAATGCGGAACTTTTTTCACAGGAACAGAGTTATATAAAAGAAATATTGACATTTACATAAATTAAGAGTGATATAATATGGTGGCAGACGCCTTAATCTTGAATATGTATCATTTGTTAAATAATTAATTTGAATACCAATAAATGCCAAATGAAGTCATGTAGTCAATATAATATTACCGAATCGAGATATATAGTTGAGACTTGAGGTCAACAAAGGGCATATCATTTGTATGACCGTATCACCTATAGTAAATTATTTATTACTATACTGTCTGTTAAAGAGGTATTAGACAAGTCGGATTCTTAGGAATCTAATGATCGTACCATATACCATTGCATTTAATGCTACTTTGATCATTTCCTAATGACCGTCGTCTGTCGAGGTATATATACCTACCTCTATACGAGTAATAACGTCCGTATTTCCATTGAAATAATTATGTAACTTTAGCAGACGTTTTCTGTTAAAAATACTTAAAATAATTTTAATATTCTGCGGAGTTTATGCCAATTAATTCATAAATTCTATTTTATTCATAAATACGTCTATGTCTATTGTCTAAAGACTTCAAATTCTATATAAAAGTAAAATAACCGGAAATAATTTAAAATCATAGTATTTGCCAATTAACTGTAACTTATTAATGTATTTGATTATACTTGACAGAAGTTAACATCGAAATAATTGCTAGTGAGTGGAATGGAAGTGTTTATGTCCAAAGTGTGTGGTAAATTTGTAATTGCGACTATGAAACACCTGACTTACACGCAACGGTATTTTATATATCGCACTTTTTATTTGTAAAATTTTAAGCGTTGCAAAACGCTGATAGGTTAACCTTACTTTACCTACTACAATGACTCTAATTTTTAAGATTTTCTTAC
This sequence comes from Plebejus argus, assembly GCA_905404155.3. NCBI lineage: Eukaryota > Metazoa > Arthropoda > Insecta > Lepidoptera > Lycaenidae > Plebejus > Plebejus argus. The sequence continues at coordinate 7,098,034 of FR989927.1, read as the reverse complement.
AAACACTATTTTATAAGCTTATAAACAACTTCTAATACAAGTTGAGGTAACGATCAAGAAAGTAAACCTGATCGTAAAATGTCTACAATGTGAAGGTTTGCCTAGCGCCGCTAGAGGCCTATTAGAACGAAAATGTATATCTCAAAGCTTACGAATAATATCTGATTTATAAATTCCAACTATGTTTAAAGCTTACGCAAATCGATAGTTTAACAATAACATAATATGCAATTCAAAATCTAACAAACTATGAAAAAAATAGAAAAACTGTTGATCATTATCGAATCTTAAAAGCACAGCATAATTCACATAATGATGCTTCAGTGCTTATAGGTAATCATTGTTAATATCAAAGCGTTCACTAGGGCCGTTTTCCCATACAAACGTTGTCCCCTGTTTCCTCCCTGGATAATGCCGATAGAGTTATAATTTTTTTCCTGAATACCTATGGCCAGTTGACCACTATTAGCATGTCCCTATATTTTCTTTCTTCTCATAATATAATTATTAAAAAAGATATGAACGTACAAAAGCCCAAAAAAATGGCCATATTTTCCGCTGTGTTCAAACATTCTTTCTGGATAAATCTGGATCAATTAATTTGGCTAGATTAAAAAAAAACAAGCCTATCTTTAATCTTTCATGAAATAAAAAGCGGCCAAGTGCGAGTTGGACGCGCCCATGAAGGGTTCCGCAGCAGCAATAAGTTTTATTTTTATGAAATTAAAAGGTTTTTGATTTATTTTTATATTTCAGTCGATTTAATGAAATTTAGATTAAGGTTTACCATTTATGACGTATAAAAAAAACTACTGGCTAGATCTCGTTCAAACCAATTTTCGTTGGTAGTTTTTATAGTAATCTACATCATATTTTTTTTTAGAATAATCATGCCCCTACTTTAGAAATTAGAGGGGGGGACACACATTTTACCACTTTGGAAGAGTCTCTATCACAAACTATTCAGGTTAGAAAAAAATGATATGAGAAACCTCAATTATATGATTTTTGGAGACTTATGCATAGATATCCCACACGCATAGGTTAGATGAAAAACTTTTTTTTTGTTTCAGTTGTACCTATGGGGAGTGGGGACCCCTAAAATTTTTAATAATTTTTCCATTTTTGCATCAAAATCTTAATGCGGTTCACAGACTACATCTACTTACTAAGTTTCAATAGTAAGTATAGCTCTAATAGTTTCGGAGAAAAGTGGCTGTGACATACAGGCGGACAGACAGACAGACAGACAGACATGACGAATCTATAAGTGTTCCGTTTTTTGCCATTTTGGCTACGGAAACCTAAAAAGTACTTGAATCGGTTAAGTTTTGGAGAAGAAATCAGGGGACAACGAGTCGTTGATTATTATCTGTTCAGATTTTCGCTTCAAGCTGTAGTTGTCTCTATCGCGCTCTGCGTAGGGAGGCTTGAGGTTAGCTGGTACTTGGTAGACATTAATAGATTTTACAAAGACTTGTTTTTCATTTCTCTAGCCCTTGGTGTATCCTCGCACATTATCAAATAATTAAATTCGTTAATAAAGAATATTGTTTTTATTTGCAACAGTATTGAACGAAGGTGACTTTAATTAGCGTTTAAGTCCAAATGGTTTGTATTTATGTGATGATGTGACATCATAGAATAATGAATGCATAATCACAATAATCATGCATAATCTGCTAAATATTCAATGACACATGCCACATAAATTAATGTTAAATGTCTCACATCTGTATCATAACCGGTATATTGTTCCTCAATTACTTCCTACGGAAGACAAATATTATTTGCATCATACAATAAGACATATTGAGGTAAATGAAACTTAATCTTGAGTAATAGAGCAGTTCTTATTCTTAGAAAGTCTAGATAGTCTAGACTCTAGACCAAAATATCTACTTAAGATTAGCAGTCAACTTTCTTGGCTCCCAAATTTTTCCTCAGGTAATAATTCCTCTCCTTGCCTACTTTTTAGGGTTCCGTACCCAAAGGGTAAAAACGGGACCCTATTACTAAGACTTCGATGTCTGTCCGTCTGTCCGTCTGTCTGTATGTCTTCAGGCTGTATCTCAAGAACCGCTATAGCTAAACTTCTGAAATTTTCACAGATTGTGTATATCTATTGCCGCTATAACAACAAATACTAAAAATAAAATAAAGTTTATTTTTAAGGGGGGCTCCCATACAAGAAACGTGATTTTTTTGGCCTTTTTTGCTCGTAATCAATAATGGTTAACTATTAACTATTTTGTTCGTAACCCTCAAATGTAGAAAGCCCGTACATGCAATTTATACCTAAGTATATTTAAATATTATTATGATACTGATGCACAGCTGATTGTCCTTTGCCTACTGCATTGATTGTAGTGTTATTGTGGTTTGTATAATATCAGGTGTTGTATTTATTATAATAGTACATCCCTTGATTATTCGCACATTGTTTTTGGAGCTTATCTATACATATAATAAAATCGTAGGAAAGTCAATTCTGTACATTGAATATTTTTGAAAAATAATACTTGGGACGTGATCTACAATCGATATGGAAGCCAAAAATATAGTTTTTAGAATTTTTGTCTGTTTGTCTGTTTGTCTGATTGTCTGTTTGTCTGTATGTATGTCCGGGATAAACTCAGAAAGTACTGAATGGATTTACTTCAAATTTTGCACGAATATTATATAGAGGTCGGGTCAACACATAGGCTATATATTATGACGATATCACCTAGGGCGGGGGGAGGGGCTCAAGTTTCAATATTTTTAGTTTTTTGCTCATATCGCTAAAACGGTGCGTTGTAGAGAAAAAATGTTCGGTACGTAACGAAAGCCCATAAAATTTCCTACAAATTTCTCCTTTACACTTTGTATCTATCTTCACTCCTTGCCATGCTATGAGCTTTTGTCTATCTTTTCTATACAAATTTCGAGTGTCGTTTGATTAACATGCTGGGAGCTTTGGCATCGGTCTTTTCTTGGGGGGGGGGGCTTCGCCCCCCCAAAACCCCCCCCCCCCCCCTCCACCTCCCCAAATTTTGCTTCAAACAAAGCGGTGTTGCGGCGTTATACATCTTTTTTAAGAACAACGTTAAAAACTAAACTACCCATACGGTTTTCCAGTGTCGTTTGTTTTGGGGGGGCTGCGCCCCTCCCTTATTCCTCATGAAACTTTTGTTCATAATTAAAAGGTATCGTGGAGTTTGTATTGCGTCTTAATTATCCTTTGTAGGAACAAACTAAGTCATCTATACATATCTATACATCTATACATGTAATAAAATCGTAGGAAAGTCAATTCTGTACATTGAATATTTTTGAAAAATAATACTTGGGACGTGATCTACTATACTAACGCGGACGAAGTCGCGGGCAACAGCTAGTACATAATAAGTAAATAAATTTAGTTTGTTACTACACTAATCAGTAAAAATTGTAAACGTGTGTATTTGTGTTGCAAAATAAATATTATTATTATTATTATTATTATTAATGGTAACAGCTACGTACTTGAAATTTTCACAAAATCCTTAATTATATTTGTACTTTAATAATTAATAATAAAATTAAAATAAAGTAAATATTTAAGTCCCCCCTTAAATATTTACTTTATTTTAATTTTATTATTAATTATTAAAGTACAAATATAATTAAGGATTTTGTGAAAATTTCAAGTACGTAGCTGTTACCATTAATAATAATAATAATAATAATAATATTTATTTTGCAACACAAATACACACGTTTACAATTTTTACTGATTAGTGTAGTAACAAACTAAATTTATTTATTATCATTCCCCTGTCAGCTCTCGCATTATAACGACATTCATTATCTATTTTTATTCAAATTATTATCAATTTTAAATCGTTAGATACTATGAATCTAGAAAGTATCCTAATATTTTTTAGAATTTTTACATACATAAATATACACAACCCTAACCAACTTGAGAATGTCTCGCTATTTTTTGTCTCCTGTCAACCACTTAAGGCCAATAAAGAAGATTCAAATATCTCATATTTTATTCATCTTATACAATATTATATCCAATAATTAATCAAGCGATCCTAACGCATGAGATCAGCCGAAAGAATCTGATTCAGAAAGTGTCGTTGGAATTAGTTTTACATTCTGTGTTTATTTTATTTGCATACTTTGAGGTCAGGGTACTAGCGAAATTATGATGCGGTCATAGACAACACCAAAATCCTTGTTTTCAGGGCTACAACTTATAACTACACTGCTCAGTATTCAAAAAGTGTAGCGATAATAATTCAAGCAAAGGACAGGAAAGTAAATTGTTGAAAACGTTTAAGGCTTATAATAAAGTTAAAACCACTATAAATCGAATTTTGAAATCGATCCAGATAAAGTATTTGATAGATTATGTAGAAGAGTAACACCCACGAAATATGTTACAAAACAAACCAAATCCGAAGGAGTTCCAAATATAAAACACGTCACAGTTAACCTAGTACACTTGACTCACATCGAAAATAGATACACGTGACATCGTTAGATACTGCATAGTGCATTGTGAACTAGATGCTTTGAGTTTTTTTTTTTTCATATTAAATCTATGACCAGATGTCAATGCTATAGAAATAGAAAGTAGAGTTTTGCGTACCTCTCGTAACTTAGTTATTAGTTCAATAGTAGAGTTTTTGTCACAAGTTCCGATCTATACTGGAATACTTCGAAAATGAGATAACGTGCCCATTGCCGTTAAATTATTTAAGAATTTCAAAAATTGAAAAGCTCTCAATTTGTGGCTTGAGAGTCCCTTTAATTATTAATAGGATAACTAACATTATGCCATGTAGAGAGCGTGAAGATCTACGACTTAAGAAGCCATTGACTTTAAAAAGCGTTTAAGAGTCGACCAGAAGATGATGTGACTTAAGAGCGTTTACACCTTTCACGCTCAATTTCGCTTAAAACTGTACTTTTCAAACTTGAAAAAATCATTAACCACTTATCTTTATAAAAATGTTGGTAACTTATTTTTATAGGAAATTTCACTGTCTATATAGTTATCAGAGAAAAAAATACGATTTATAGAGTATTTGTACATTAAATCTCGATACCATAACAGAGGTTTTCTTAAATTCCGTTATAGTATCAGTTTCGAAGCCTCAAATTTACGAAACCAGCGACAGATCTAATTAGAAAAAAATAATAACCTGTTGACAAGATCCTTAAGCAAATAGTTATCAGAAAAAAATATTTCATTTAGGTATTTAACTATAAGTAATTTAAATTCAAAAAATGAGAAATATCAAGGATTTAAAACCTTATTTTTACCTATTTATCTTACTTATTTCAATATAATAATAGCTTCATATGATAGAAGAACACTTTAATTAAAAGTATACTTTTTAAATATCAACAAATACTTGGTTATTTTTTTTCTACAAATATTTTAAAACTTACTATAAATCGCTGCGCGCAAAGCAATTGAAATCAGACCGCCGCGAGGCTTGCTGGAGGGTGGACGTATCGCTCCCTGCTGCGCATGAACTCTGTTGACCTTTGTCGCGCATACTAGAGCAGTGAACATTTATAGCGTGATTGAAAAATCTTGGTTGTTTGGTTAAGTAAATATTTTATTTTGTTAGTAAGTAATAATATAATACATTTTATGTATGTATTTTTATGTCGGAAAATAATTTTACTATTAAAACACATTACAGAACTAATGGGAAACAAAACGAATATATTTTTAAGAAAGAAAAGAAAGCGCAAAAATGTAGAAAATTTGGAAAACTTTGAAAAGGCAAGAATGGCTAAAAGGTTGCTATTATCACTGTTATCCTTACTTCAACTTATTTTTTCATTTAATTACTTACAAATAACGTGTTTTGTGTGCTTTCTATTTGTGTTTTTATTTCAGGCAATATAAAAGTAAATCAACTGAAGAAACAACAACGGACAAAGATGAATGTGAAAACCAACACGAAGAAAAGGTGCCTTGAATTGTATTTGAATAGCAGTATTTTTTTTTGACCGACTTCCGACTTCCGAAATTAAGTACAGTTAATAGGTGCTGGTTTCATGCCTAAATTATATGTATCTGCAACTGACATTTATGTTATTTAATATTTAAAAAACTAAAAAGGGTGAAATTTTTTTTTTAACAAAAAATTTAAACCGACTTCGACCGAAAACAATAAGAATATTAGATGAATGTGTAAACCAACACTAAGAAAAGGTACCTTGAATTGAACGTATTTTAAATTTTAATGGCAGTTTTTTCTTTGCTATGCCGTCATTAATCATAATAAAATATCAAATAAATTTCCTTTTTTTTCAGAATCCTTTATTGGGCTTATAGTGGAATGCCTAGAGCGTAAAAATCATGCAAACCTCCGATTTCCGTAATAGTGGATGAAAATTGAAAAGAAAAAAGGAATATGTAGCTGATAACATAAATAAAAAAGTTTACCTATTGAAAAGCTGTTGTGCTTTTGATTTTTAAATAATTATTCTATACCATTTCAGTTACACTCATTTCTGCCTGCATTTCGTTCAGTTATGTTGCGAAATAAAAAAATATATTATCATTTTTTTAGGGTTCCATAGCCAAAATGGCAAAAAACGGAACCATTATAGATTCGTCATGTGTCTGTCTGTCTGTCTGTCCGTCTGTCCGTCCGTATGTCACAGCCACTTTTCTCCGAAACTATTAGAGCTATACTATTGAAACTTGGTAAGTAGATGTAGTCTGTGAGCCGCATTAAGATTTTGATGCAAAAATGGAAAAATTATTAAAAATTTTAGGGGTCCCCATAAGTACAACTGAAACAAAAAAATTTTTTTTCATCTAACCTATGCGTGTGGGGTATATATGGATAAGTCTCCAAAAATCATATTGAGGTTTCTCATATCATTTTTTTCTAACCTGCATAGTTTGCGAGAGAGACTTCCAAATTGGTAAAATGTGTGTCCCCCCCCTCTAATTTCTAAAGTAGGGGCATGATAATTCTAAAAAAAATTTATGATGTTTGAACGAGATCTAGCCAGTAGCTTTTGTTTATACGTCATAAATGGTAAACCTTAATCTAATAAATTTCATAAAATCGACTGAAATATAAAAATAAATCAAACACCTATTAATTTCATAAAAATAAACCTTATTGCTACTGCGGAACCCTTCATGGGCGAGTCCAACTCGCACTTGGCCGCTTTTTACCTCTCTACCAATCAAGTCCTTTCATTTGATATCCATATTGAGGTAGTAATAAGAAATATGTGTAATCTGCAATTTTTCTTACAACTACCGGCCAGCTACGGCGGCGGCCATCTTGAATTTTCACGATGTGTTTATAACACTGATCTCTATTATACAAGTACGCTGGATAGCTGATACACACCTGCTTTTTGTGCCTATTTGAAGCGGAATCAGCACCCTCATTATTCGGGTAGAGAACTAAATTTGACGTAACCACAACCTATAACAACAGTTGTCATCACTAGTATTAGTTCCAAGTACTCTCATTACTGCTATCAGCGCCAATATGGCGGCTTTCAAATGTCATTTTTACGTCAGATTTAGTTCTCTACCCGAATAATGGGGGCGCTGATTCAGCTTCAAATAGGCACAAGGAATAGCTGTCATTTCAAAGGATATCAGCTATCCAGCGTACTTGTATAGTAGAGATCAGTGGTTTATAAATTGTTGCGTGTTATTCTGATGTATTTAAAGCTATATTGTTGTAAAGTTCCATTAAAATCCATTCAGTGGTTTTTGCGTGAAAGAGTAACAAAATATGTCTGTAAATAATATAAATCCGATTTTTTTATTTTAATACAATGATAAACATTTGATAATAATTGTGTCTCACTATGACAATCACCTTATTGTACCTACATAAAATTACAACTTTGCCTAAAATTTCATATCACTCATTTTATGTTTTATAAAGTAACATAAAACATTCAACATAATGCATTAGTGGATTTAGGATTAATAGTAATAGTATGCTAAAATGTAGTGGTAAATCAATAATAATAAACCGACTCGCATCGACATTGCATCCGCATTCCGCACGGATCAAAATCTTTTGATTTGACTATAATGAACCAACTCACGCACACAGACGCACTTGCTTCTGTGTGAATAAAGTTGCACTGAATTACATGAAACTCGACATTATGCGTTCGACGTAAACGCTCTTAAATATTATGTCATAATAATTCTAAATAGATAACGATATACATAGAATTTGGTCACGTTATATCACGGCTAGACTTTAATAAATATGCTATTGACGAATCACTTATGGAGCAATTTGGTGTGTCGTGAATTCGGTCATGAATGACGTCACTTCTCAAATAGCGATTCATCTTCTTAATTGACACGGACCTTCCGCGATGTCAACCTTTACCGTGTCACGTGAAATATTGATCGATTTTTAAATTCTTAAGCATTATACTTTTTGTATTGATCCTCTAGAAATACATAAACAACAATATGTCAATGCCATTGTTTTAAGTCCCAACTTAACCTAAACCTTTTTCCTCGAAGTACCTAACAAAGGACAAGGATGAAAATCTAGGGACTAAATATAATTTAGTCCCTAGATTTTCTCTTCTCTTCTTTCCCTCACTTAAGCTGAGGATTCATGTTTAGGATTAATTCATAGAACCAAGAATGCCATAAATAGAGTTGCCTAGTATAGGCAGGTGGCACAAACGTCAGCGAATAGAAAGGAAACGGAATAATAGGTGTCTTGATTAGATAGTGGATATGCTAGATTAGCTTAATGTCAATGTTATATTTAACATTCTCGTGAGTTACGACAGGCTGTAAGAAAAAGGACGAAATAAGATTTCGAAACAGAATCTATACACTCGTCACGGTGTGCGTGGTTGAACTCCTCTGAAACGGCTCGACTGATTTTCGTGAATCTTAGCTTAGCGAGCATATCGGCTAGGGTGGAGGCTTTTTTTTATTAAATAAGGGGGCAAACGAGCAAACGGGTCACTTGATGGTAAGCAACTACCGTCGCCCATGGACACTCGCAACATCAGAAGAGCTGCAGGTGCGTTGCCGGCCTTTGGAGGCAGGTGGAGAATCGGACGACATAATTATCTACTTTTTATATTGATAAGTGCATTTGTTGAATAAATAATAGTAAATTATTACAACTCGAGACTGACGGCGATGGACGTGGCAATGGTGACATACTTATTTACTTATTTAAAGTAACTTAAATAAAATATTATAGGCGAAATATTATGTATCTACTTTATATGGCAAAACAAGGTTGGCCGGGACAGCTAGTAATATTATAAATTCTAAAGTGTGTCTGTCTGTCTATTACGTCTTCACGCCTAAATCGCAGAACCTTTCTTCTTCGAGGTTTTGGTACGAAAACATTTGATTTATCTTTATCGTGTGCCAATGTTTTAGTTTCGAAGGTTGACTGTTTTTTATCTGAAACTCTACTATCTATAATAATATCCATTAGCGTGACAGAATCGATACATTTGTACTACAGAGGGATACAATTACAATATTTTAATGCGTCAATGCTATTGGCCTAAAAAATTGTAAAATATTTGAAAACAATTACAATGTTACTTCCGTAATTTGAAATCGTCCTTGAGTTAGGTCATAGGTTGTTACTTACTTACAAGCTAGGTTTTAGGCTTAAAATAATTGCAAAGCTAAAAAGTTTAGTGTTTTAAGCTCAAATACTAGAATCTTTAACGAATTAGACGATGTTCTTTCATAGGCCTCAAAAAAATCTCCGTCAGAAATTCTTGGCGTTTGGGCATACAATATTTTCAAGTAAACAAACACTTAGAAAATCACCCAACACCTCACTTTATATCTTTTGCCATATGAATGTAAATGTAAGGAACATTACGGTAAATTCCTGTGCGTATTAGATTCGGATTTTATTTGTTCCCTTCAAAATATTAGCGGGAGAAACACCTGAGCTACACAAAATGCATGTTAAAACAAACGTGGCTAAAATACGGCCGCAACCTCTGGAATACATTAACTTGAACATACTTCCTACATGCTGCGTCAATCTTCAAAGGGACAATGAATATCACAATTAATTATACAAAAGAAAGTTAAGTATTACTTAGTACACCTAAGTATCTAATAAGTAGTTAAAAGTAAATCTAGGTACAGTTAAACAAATGGATCTTCAAATCAAAACCACATAACCATATAAAAAATGAGGCAAGAAAAATTAAAATTGCTATTGATTTTACATTATTACAGTATTTTCACTATGGGTGAATTGCACCAGAAGCGTAGTTAAAGTTAAGGTTAAGGTTATCGTCAAATATGGCGACATTTGCTAGGGATTTGACAGTTCATTTCACATTTTTGTTATGGTTAAAGTTATAGTTAAAGTAAGCCGGTGCAACCCACTTTAGTGTTATTTGTACAGTAGTAATTTCCTCAGAAGCACTCGCTATTGTATAATTACATGAAAACCCTGCCAAATTCTGAAATGAGGTACAATTGGTATTTTTGTGAACAATTTTTAATATTATTTTTAAATATGACAGCGGCCATGTTAGAATGGCGTTGAGCCAGAGCAGATTGATGGCAGATCGAACTGCACCTGGGTCACAGCTAAATATAAGCGTGCTCTCACGAACAATGCACCTTGAATGCCTTTCACAATCGCAGCGGATATTCGCTATTCACAAATATTTCAATATTTTAGAACTTCGTCCAGAGAAAATTTAATTAAACTAAAAGTTGACGATGATTGTAACATTGCTATAGACCAGTTGTTCTTAAGGTGACGCCTTGATAATTTGGCTGTAGCGATGTCCATATTATTTCTCAGCAATGACTAAAGCTAAGAAATTAAAGTTCACTGTCAGTATTCATCATGTCTTTGTCTTTGAAATTTGAATTACCCATAGCATAACACGATTGGTCAACTTTTATAACACAGAATAATCAATCAAAAAGACCTCTGTAAAAAAGGGATTCCTATTTTGCCAACAGAGGAGAGTGATATAATCTTCCAAAAGTACATAAATTGGTTCTAGTATACACTTTAATTTGCCCAGCTTGTATGAAATTTATTTATGGTTTTTAAATTACGCGACAAAAACCATTTTGTCGCTACGCCCTTTCCATTTTTTGCTGTTCCATTGCTTGTTTTCTATGAGAGGCCGGGCCAGCCTCGCATAGAAAACAAGCAATCTAAAACACATCCAACACGGTTTTTACTTTAACATGGCGTCACCTTAACCGAAGGTCCGCGGACCACTGGTGGTCCCTGAAGGCATTCCAAGTGGTCCGCGAAGCCATACTAATAATACGTGAGAATTCAGAAGTTAGTAAAGAGTCAGTCACAATAATAACATTAAATTATTAAAATCTGTAACTTTTACATTTTTGCCAAATGAAAAGAGTGCTAACTTTATAATTATTTATAGTTGTGCTTGTTTTTTTTATCAAACCACCCTTAATTTAGGTAAGCCAACAGGGTGGTTCCCGGCAAGACAAACATTTGGTAAGATGGTCCTTCATGACTAAAAGTTTAAGAACCACTGCTATAGACTGTCGAACAACAAATTTAATATAATAATATTGTAAAAGGGTAATTGAACAGGTAGAGACGAAGGTATTTTGGAGAGAGCTAAAGTCAGAAAAATATATACTGTTTAATAATATTAAAGAAAGGAACATTAATTCATAATTTGATGGTCAAGGAACACACGAACAATATTTAAGAGTAGAACACTCTAACTGATCAAATAATAAATAGATCGCGACAATCGACAATTAAAATGCAGTGTGACCTAATAGCAATGATTAATAGAAACATAAAAAAACTGGTCAATTCGTAAAGTCAACCGCAAATTATTTCGTCCCTGAACCCGTTCGCTTTTTTGGCCAATTGTTTTTAATTTATCGTCGTCCATCTTTGCCACTTCATTGATTTGTTGATACGTAACAGTAATTACTGACAATCAGTCAATCGATACTTTTATTTGAGTGTTCGAGAGAGATTTTAAAAGTAACACTCACGTCATACCAATTTATGCCGAAAGGTTGCAGTGCAGAAAGATTTTGTAACTATCTGTAATTCTTTCACAAAGGACTTTCAACTTATATAAGTTTACTGTCGTGTTTATCTTCATTGGTGCTCTTTTAACTTAATGATAAATAACTGTATAAAGGTAAAGCTGTGTAACTTCAACTAATTATTGTGCTCTAGACTAATGACTAAAGCTCCTTCATATTTCTAAATGAAATGGCTAAGATAAAGCTGCGGATAACGCTTTGCCTCTGACTAATTACAGACTTTAATATCTCTAAATTATTTGCCTCGATAAATATTATACTTCCTGTTTGCATACAAATTGGCCTTACTTATTAATTCATTGATAACTTTATCAGGAATCAAGTGTAGCAATACCTACGCTTAAGTCTAGGGTGAGCGGGTTTGCGAATGCTGACACGTAGGAGGCAAAAGGAGTCAGAACTACTTTTAATTCATAACCAAAATAATTGCTATACTGCAATTATCCAAAATGTCGCCTTTCCTAATATGTACGACTATATTCTCGTGTAGTACAAGAACCTGTGTCCGAAATTCTAATTGATCACAAATAAAACTTTAGGTTTACGTGCTAAAGTTGCGTCACCTTGAATGAATATAAAAATGCCGATGTAACTAGGTGAAAACAATAAAAAAAGAAAGTGAATTTAAACGAGATCTGTTTTAAGATCAAAATACCTATAAACTAGAGCTAAACGTGCTGCAGAGTGCAGACCTAGACGCTTTTTCTGAAAATTATCAAGTCGTTAAAACATCAAACAATTCTGACCTCGTAGTCAGGAATTTAAGAGGCATTAATAGGACATGCAAATGAATGCAAAGACGAAATGAAGGTGAGTGTGGCCTTCGATGCAGATAAATAAAATTATATGGGTCAGGTAGGGTGGCAATTTCTTAGACAAACAATAATTTGACTGCGTTCTGTTAACTGAGATTTTAATTCTAGACCAAAAATATATAACAGGCGAGAATTATTGTGTGCCATCAAAGAAAGCGATTCGTAGGCAGATGACGGACCTACGCGACGTCATTTGGTCGGGTTATATAGCAATAAGCAAATCAATATTAGTCGTAATCTGTCGGCCTGGCATATTTAACAATTTCACAGGTCCGCCAACTGCCTATGAATCAACTTAGTACCTACAAAAAAGAAGACATGATATTATCACTGTTAGTTGTTCCAGATGTACTATCAGAAAAATAATAATTACAGATTCAGATGTAGGACACACGTGATTTGTTTAAGCTAAGCTGACAGTTAATGACTAATAATCAACAGAACGCCCAAATAATATTGTTCACCAAATCAATTTCTCCATGGTACATATAGAGCAAGCAGTTTGAGGCTTTTTACCCATACGAGACTCTTCAACTGTGATCTGCCGCCTAGACGCTGATCACCTAGCGTTTTACGTCTTGTTTCCAAATCTCATTCGTTCTATTATGGTCACCGCAGTGTGATCTTCTTGGAATCTTAATTGGATGTTTTGATATAAACGTGTGTTAATCCGCACAACAATAACTTCTCATTTTGTCGCTTTATTAAGATTAATGCTTGTTTCGTAATCGAAATGTTTATTATCATATTCGTAACGAGCAATATTAATCACGATGGCCAATGAAACTTTTATGTAAACAATACGAGTACGTTACACAAATTGCTCAAGAATGTTGCTTCAAAAAATTGCTGAAGCTGTTACAATCACTTTTTTCTGTACTACCAAGATATTACCTACAATAATTTAAACTCCCGCAAACTAGAACCCAAAGAGTCTCAAGTCAAATTGCGTTAGATAGATTCGCATAAGGCATCGCGTTGGGAGTCCCAACTTTTTTGGGACTTGGTCATCGCAAGCGCCATGGCACTTAATTTAATAAAGGCCGTCACAGACTTAGTTATAATATACAACGTGAAATTTTAGTGGTTGTTTTTCCGCAGCAAAACGATTTACCTATAGTAGTACCTACTATCGAACCATGCATGTTTTTTTTTGAAAATACAAAATATTTTTTATGACGTACTATGGAAACTTTATGCCGATAGGCGCGAGTTACTATGGAACCGACCGAATTTTTTTTTTTGATTTGAACAAAAAAAACTTTACAAATCTATTGTAGGTACTACTAAGATAGAATCATTTTACTGCGGGAAAACAACCATTAAAATTTCACACTGTATATTAATATACCGTACTAAACACACTGAGACCAGAAATATATATTATAGCTGAGTGTGTGGTCACGAGAAAATTGTATAGAAAATATATAGTAATATGCCTAGCTATAAATATATTATAGCTAAGTCTGTGACGGCCTTAATTCCTATACATTTTCAGTATATGAATTATGACTTCGCTTTTGAAATTAGAATGTAATATGACCACAGAAATAAATCAATATGACTAATTAAATGTACCTACAATGTGATGAATTGATGATGCTCCAACCGGAGAATTAGCAGGTCGGATGTCTGTCAGTACGAATATCGACGTTAATGCCATTAAAATAAGATTCATATTAGCGCGCCTTGTACAGTGGCGGTTACGACGCTCGCCGCGTTCTTGATATGGCGAAAATGTATGAAAAAATTTGAGAAATTTTCTTATTTTTCTTATAACTGGAAAAGTTGTTTATTTTTATACAACATTTTTAGCGGACTTTATAGAGGACTAATTAATAAGCAACAATTTTTTTGTATATTTATTTTCCTCAGTTCAGTGTATTTAGATATTAAGGTACCTAATCAGACCCCATTTTTTTCATATTTTGCGATTATTGTGATGGTTAAAACGTATTTTATGTGAAAATTTTGTATGCGGCTATAGAATTTTTATGGTACAGTCGTGGAGATGAATATATTATCTTTCATTTGAAACCAAAATATCCTCGCAGTTTGATTCCTAATTCTTTAATAGGGTACCGGAAAATTGCTGATATTTGTAATAGCGTCCTTAAATAACGGAAAAGACGTGAGGTGAAAAACAATTGAAAACATCAACCATCTTGTAACCATCAATGACATCAATGTTTATAAATTTAAAAATGTAAATATAGTCATAGAGAATTAGTGATGACTCTACAGATGAAAAAAATTGTGACTAATAAAGGTGTTTTTCTTTTACGCTGTGTTTTGCATCCATTAAAGCCGTAATTAGCATACCACTAACACGCGTCTCGACAAGTAGTAGTCTATCAACAACTTCAAGAAAAATTGCAAACAGATATAATGCTATCTGTATGAATAATCATCTAGTAACCATGAGGGTAAGTACAGTATCGGAAGAAACGACTCCTCTACCTTTAAAGCTACTGCTATGGTCACTCACCATGTGTTACAGTTGTCCTGTCTCTTGTCACCAATCTCGTAGAAGTCGTTGTGGTGTCTGCAGGGCTGCCTCGTGAGCGGCGGCGGGGGCACTATGCCGAGGCACACCGCCTCGTAGTCGGGGCAGCAGTCGTCGTGTGTCCGCGACCGGTTGCAGAACTCGTCGCAGTAGCAGATCGTGTCTATGGAAAATTAGTATGTAAGAGGAGATTGTACGTGTTTCGTGTTTATGATTCTTAGAGAAAAATAATCGGAAGAAGAGATCTGTGGTTAGGGTCTGTAATGACACTAATGACGTCATTTACAGCTGTGGTCTTCGGCCTGATAGAGTGTACTACCTCGCTCGGTAGACGCCTCAACCTCAAGCATACTCCCACTTAATGACGAAATAATGTTCGCCGGATCATCTTGTTTATAGCTGACTTGTTTATAGCTTTTAGCTGACTATTTGGTAATGGCAATGCCTTGATACTTTTTCTTTCAAATATCTCAAGTCTTACCGAGTATTAACACTGTAATACTTACCAAGTATTCTATGTGAGCAATCATCTTCTCTGTTCTTGCAACATCTGTTGTCAATAGCGCAGTACGGTTGGTTCTCCAGCCCGGGCCGCCAGTACGCGACCGCAGCACTCAGTGCCGCAAACAGGAGAAGTAATCTCGTTCTGCGAAAAAAGAAAAAAGTTTAGGTACTTGGAATTCTTTAAAACGATAGAATCTTTTACTAGGTAGTAGTCGAGTTGCAATAATATAGGCATTGAATAACATGACAATTAGCATTGCGTACATAATGTCATAATATCGCGATGATGCAACCCGATTTTTAAATATTTTTAACTGACTTCTAAAAAGGAGGAGCCATAGGCCATAGCTATGGATATTTAATCTATATATATATAAAACTCAAAGGTGACTGACTGACGGTGATCTATCAACGCACGGAGCAAACCACTGGACGGATCGGGCTGAAATTTGGCATGCAGGTAGATGTTATGACGTAGGCATCCGCTAAGAAAGGATTTTGATAAATTCCCACCCCAAAGGGTTCAAATAGAGGAAGAAAGTTTGTATATAATAATATTTCTTAACGCGAGCGAAGCCGGGGGCAAAAGCTAGTTATTTATAAAACTTTAATGCTATGAATATTATTAAGGGCCCGGGTTACCCTCGAAATTTTCATACATTCTTAATACCAAAATCATTTTCTCATACGAAAATATTTAACATGTTTGAGTTATTTTTCAGCTTAAGATAGTAATTACCTAGGGTACTGAACAAATTTTTTTTACAAAATATTTAAATACTAAAAAAAAACTGTGTTTAAATATTTTTTAGTAAATTTACTACTAAATATTTAAACACCAAAAAATAGACAAAAACACTAAAAAATATGTAAATAAATAATAAAGTTACTACAAAATATTTTTTATATAAGTAAATAATAAAAAATATTTTTTAGTTTCAATATTTTGTAGTAAATTTACTATTTATTTATATTTTTTTTAGTGTTTTTGTCTATTTTTTGGTGTTTAAATATTTAGTAGTAAATTTACTAAAAAATATTTAAACACAAAAAATTTTTTTTAGTATTTAAATATTTTGTAAAAAAAATTTGTTCAGGACCCTAGGTAATTACTATCATAAGCTGAAAAATAACTCAAACATGTTAAATATTTTCGCATGAGAAAATGATTTTAGTATTAAGAATGTATGAAAATTTCGAGGGTAACCCGGGCCCTTAAGAGTTTAACTGGGATTAGGGCTAAGAATGAAGGATGAGGTTGAGAAATAAATAACTTTTACACTTTCAGTCAGTACATATTTAGTATTTTTGTGTGAATTCCTTAAATATTGGGAATATGTTTTCACTTTTCGTAATATTCATCAGTTTCCAATATTAATGGTCGACACAGTAAAAATTAACATAAATTACAAGACAGAAACATCACTTTTGACTTTTGTTATAAATTATAATCCATTAATGAAATGTATGCCATTATCCGCGATTAGCGTAATTTATGTAGTCGTTAAACTTTACAGACTAGTAAACACACAGAACCCACACCCGTTTCAGTTACTTACTTACTTACTTACTTACTTACTTACTTCGTTATACATAATATACTGTACTTATGTATAATATAGTGTATACAATGTTTAACGAATTGCACAATTAAAAATATTATAATAATGACTAGCTGTCCCGGCAAACGTTGTTTTGCCATTTAGAGTATTTCTACTTCATCAGTTGATACAAAATCTTACCCCCTCTTTTGTCCCCTAAGAGGGGGGGGGGGGATTTTTTTACACCAGATGTTGAGTTGGAAGAAGACAAATATATCTGCGAATACCGTATTCAGTGATTTTCGTGTGATGCTGGAACAAACATACAGACAGACCGACAGACAAAAAACTAACCACATTTTTGGCTTCTATAGCGATGTAGTGCCACCCCCTGCTTATTATTTTTTGAACATCTTTAATGTACAGAATTTTCATTTCTATAGATTTATTATAATATGACGTAATATTATAACGGTTACGTTTATTAGTGCAGTGAAATAAATAAGTCTTCAATTTTACTTTATATATCCTAAGAGACTGCTATTTTAAGAACGGTTGAACGACCGATGAGTATATTAAATTGGACCTTTTATTGGCGTATCAATTATTATTATGTTCTTCATTTCGTCATTAAACATCATAATAATATTTAGTTTTTGAAAAAATTGTAATTAGTATTCAATAAAAGTGGACGCGAAAAAACTGTTGTAAAAATCACATGAAATTACCTGAGATACAATCTCTCTATTGGTTTATTACTCTACACTGTAGAGTTTAGTGTCTACAGGCTACAGCGCAGTGACCTATTTACACCATTCGAGTCGATAAGATTGTTTGTAATAATTTTTATTGCTTCTTTTCATAATACTAAATTGTTTTTTTTTTGGAAAACATAGAAAACTGAGCCTACTTTTCCTAAACCAACTAGGTACCTAACCTTCCATTTTTTGGACCCTTATGGGGACCTACAGGACAATAATCTAAAAAATATATCTAAAAAATAAAATATCAATTTTATACCGTTTTACGACTACCATAAACGTTAGCGTTGCAATTAGTTAGCTCATAAAAATGTGCGAGCATATCGTGTTTAATTAATTGGCGCAGTTCACAGTTCACACTAAAATATAAATCCGACAGAATAAATGTGGGGTCATAAATTTAATGAAGACGTTATTACTACGCATGAAAAAATATAAAAAAAAAGCGGCCAAGTGCGAGTTGGACTCGCCCATGGAGGGTTCCGCAGCAGCAATAAGGTTAATTTTTATGAAATTATATTATTTTTGATTTATTTTTATATTTCAGTCGATTTAATGAAATTTAGATTAAGGTTTACTATTTATGACGTATAAAAAAAACTACTGGCTAGATCTCGTTCAAACCAATTTTCGTTGGTAGTTTTTATAGTAATATACATCATATATTTTTTTTAGAATTATCATGCCTCTACTTTAGAAATTAGAGGGGGGGGGGGACACACATTTTTCCACTTTGGAAGAGTCTCTCTCGCAAACTATTCAGCTTAGAAAAAAATTATATGAGAAACCTCAATATGATTTTTGGAGACCTATCCATAGATACCACACACGCATATGTTAGATGAAAAAAATTTTTTTTTGTTTCATTAAGTTTTACTATTTATGACGTATAAAAAAAACTACTGGCTAGATCTCGTTCAAACCAATTTTCATTGGTAGTTTTTATAGTAATATACATCATATATTTTTTTTAGAATGATCATGCCTCTACTTTAGAAATTAGAGGGGGGGGGACACACATTTTTCCAATTTGGAAGAGTCTCTCTCGCAAACTATTCAGGTTAGAAAAAAATGATATGAGAAACCTCAATATGATTTTTGGAGACCTATCCATAGATACCACACACGCATAGGTTAGATGAAAAAAATTTTTTTTTGTTTCAGTTGTACCTATGGGGACCCCTAAAATTTTTAATACTTTTTCCATTTTTGCATCAAAATCTTAATGCGGTTCACAGACTACATCTACTTACCAAGTTTCAATAGTATAGCTCTAATAGTTTCGGAGAAAAGTGGCTGTGACATACGGACGGACAGACAGACAGACAGACAGACAGACAGACATGACGAATCTATAAGGGTTCCTTTTTTGCCATTTTGGCTACGGAACCCTAACAATATCATCCGTTTCTTAGGATATTGTTGTAATTCCTAATTTAAATCTACTACGCAAATGATAAGGTTCCAACTTCCAAGTTAAGGCCGTCACAGACCTAGCTATAATATATATTAATATATTTATAGCTAGGCATATTAATATATATTTTCTATACAATTTTCGCGTGACCACACACTTAGCTATAATATATATTTCTGGTCTCAGTGTGTTTAGTACGGTATATTAAGGTATATTAATATATATTATAGCTAAGTCTGTGACGGCCTTAAATCACAATAGTTTTGACAAAATCCTCAGAACCGAGATACATTATCAACACATTCATCACTGGAGTAGTAAATGACAAAACTGAGATTTACGATCAGCTGTTGGGTGTTTGTTAGTTGTCTTCGTAACAAAACCGATTTCTACTCCATTTACGCAATAAAAAATGCTCAAGAGAGAATCTGGTGTCAAACAAAATAACATCACAAACGGTCTATCCATTTCTAAGCTATAAGTACGTGCTTTATCAGACTGTTAATTTAATGACGAGTTTAACTTAGACCCCACACATATTATGTCATATAATCTACCAAATTAAAATTAAATTGTTATAATGATATCGCTAACTGTGACGGTTAGTGCCGAAGTCTAAAGATAAGATCGATAGGTTAGCAAATCACAGTTTGTGTACACTTTGATATTATTTAGCGATTATTATCGATAGCTAGTTTATCGCTTATCTACCTTCCCTGTTCCCTGTCATTATTTGCGTTAAGTTAATATAACTAGTTAAAATATGCACTAATATTATTGTTGCATAATCTGTTTCTTGTCCTACTAGAATTCAGACCCCAGATTTTCATCCCCTACATTGGTTTGTGGAAAACATTTAAAATTCTTTTTGGAGTAATTATTTAAGGAAAAGAGTTGTTACACTACAGTGCACGTAGTGTAACTTCTCAATACAATATTATGTTCTACTTGTTGGTGCCCGTAATTCCGTTGCGCCAAAATTTAATGTATCACGCCTTGGTATCACGCGGGACTCGTAGATACATTTTTCCGGGATGAAAAGTGCCCTATGTCCTTTCACGGGACTCAAAGTAATGTATGACCGAGAGAACCGACTATGCCTGGAAAATCGATTCAGCGGTTTGGGCGTGAAAAAATAACAGACAAACACACTTCTGTATTTACAATATTATTAGTAATTATAGTAGATTAAGAAGTTTCACTGCACTATAGTGTTGATATGAGCTCATGATAAAGCAACCGCTGCGCTGTTATGGCCCGCTTTAATTAAACAACTGCACTTAAAAGCAACCACGAAATTATTCGAAATACCCTCAAATGTATCATTTCGACAACCATCAAACAAAAGAAAATATGGTTACCTATTTAAAACCTTTGTTTTATCTACTTTCGGTGTTTGTATAACACCAAAACAGTAAGTATCACTAATGTTTGTTATGAACAGTGTGCACACCTGTTAAAGCATGAAAAATGGTAATACCTCAACATCTATTGAAGACTACTAAACTAGGCTAGCGCAGGATATTCAAAAATATTTAACATCTTTGGTTCTTCTCTTCTTTAAGTCAAGTTAATCTAAATCTATCAGCAAAGTCCAAAGAAATCATAATATAAATTAAAAATATCGAATCAGTCCTGAGAAAGGACGTAATTATTATAATTTATAACATTTACCCCAGGAAAATCCCTCTATCAGTTTCTACTGATGGTACTGATAGAAATTTTTCCTGAAACCAGGCTTCTGCCTGGTTCTCGCGTAAAAAATTCCAGCGCTACCAATTTGCCAAAAACAACAGCTGGTAATTTAAACTCTCGTAACAAAAATCAGTGATGCAACATCTTACTGACAGTATATTCAATATTGTATTTTACATATTGGAGTTTGAATTACAAAAGAATTTGAAGGTCGACCCTGAAACGCGTGTCGTTTTACAGCGATCAACGTTATCAGTGGAAGCCTGCTTCGGAAGTGCTAACGTATTTCTAAAGTAAATATTTTGTCTACGGACGGGCGCTTGGTTGCTTAAAATAATATGGTAGTTACTACCTACATTTATATTATTAGCACTTGGATTTGCAGAAGTGTCGTTCTATCAATCTTTTACATCCTCCGACTTTATAAGGTAGAGCATCCTATAATCTACTCTATATATTTATAATATGATACGAACCGATTTTATGAAGCGATTCACATAATTTTAGTCTTAGAAGAATCGTATTAATTTAAATTTTAAACAAACTTAGAACGGCGAATTTTGGGAAAATTGAAAGAAAAATAATTATAAAAAGACGACCATGCAATTTTACCATTTTTGCTTCTGCTTTCACTTGTCTTTATTCTTTAGACATATGACAGAACAATGTGTTTATTGATCTATATTTAATATAACTTAGGGCCTATTTCACCACTTCCTGAATCCTGATAAAGTGCCGAATAGAATATTCACGACTTTTTTGACAGATTTTTTTTCTCCATACTATATTCTCCATACTAATTCATCTGTCAAGTTAATTGGTGGATAGCCTATTCGGCACTTATCAGTTAAGTAGTGAAACAGGCCCTTAGTATATTATGTTGGCACTATTTATTATTTTATTTCGCAGGTATAATTTTATTTATGCCGAATATACAATACTGGGAAAATCCAACGGAACAACCGACATGCAACGTCTTATTAAAATCTAACCTTTCATAAAATCGTTACACTGATTTATTTACAGTCGATATTTTCTAAAATGCCATGTTTTATTATTTTTCTATGGCCATGCATATTCAGAGTGCATGTTCGCAATTTCACGGCTCAGTTTAGCAATTTTCATTTCGTGTTTCGAGCGCTGATTCTGTCGAAGTTCGTTTAGATGTAACTACAACAGCGTTGGAGGCAACTTAGTTTTCTTTCAGGAATTAATTTATTATTGTATCGAAGTATTTTTAACGCTACAGCAATGCCATCAAAATAAATAAGATTCCCAAAAGAACAGCACTTTACAAATAAACGTAGCTTCGCACCTGAATGAAGGAATCTGTAACCACTGACCGTTTTCAGTCTGTCAAGTGGTATCCCGAAGCCTTGGCTTCGTTTACGATAGGTGTATTGTTTTTATTTCCTTGCTATTTTTAGTTTTTCAGCTGAAGTGGTTTTATAACTGACCTGACCTAAATATTAAAAAGTCCGTTGCAAAAGTGGGCTATAGTGCTAAAAGTTGTTTTTCAGACTGAATTAGGACCAACATGTGGCCCATTCAGTCGTCAGTTGAACTCCATTAATCATTCAGATAATGTCTTATAGTGTTTGTGTTATCGTGATATGTTTAAATCATAGACAGTTTTAATCCATTCACTAGTATCCTGCGAAATTAGTTAATATTTAGTATTATTTTTGTGTGGTAAATGAACCACTCATGTTACAATCTCATAAATACTTTACGGTTAATTTGTTCACTTATTTTTTACTTTTGGGTAACACCTGGTAACTATGTCATAAAGTTTAAAGCTACAAGATTAAGATTAAGCCATTAATTAAGCGGTCGTTGACTTGACCGTCGAGTTTTTGTTAATTTTTAATCTGGACGTGAGATGATCGACCGCCTTCAGAGTATGACGTTAATTAGCTCATAAGAATGGCGCCAGCTTATCTCTAATTATGTACGAAGGCCTTCGCTAGAAATAGTTTCAAGTGTTAAAAACTTAAAATAGTTTTTGTCTTACTCACAGGAAAGATCGCTTCATATTTGCATCATAATGGATACATGCGCTTACATCACTTGCTTCAGTAATTATTATTGTCGATAATATAAAAATAAATCTCGAAAACGTAGCTGAGCCGATTTCGCTCCTTCTTAAGAAGGTTCTTACGGAGAGAAAAGAAATCTAAAATTACGTGGAAAATTAGAAAATTTAGGAATATTTCACCTTCTATGCGTACATATTATACCTAGTTTACAGAAGTTCCGATATACGGCAAGTAACCGCTTTTGACAATTAAAAATTAGCAATGAAGGGAAGTTCGTCGGGCCCGCTATATAAATAAAACATAATCCTTTCTTGGACTGAGATTTGAAAGCTATATATTTTTTTGTATTCCGCACATATATCGGTTGCAAGAGAAAGCGAGAACATGGCGCCAATATGCGCAGGCGCCACCTTGGATTACGAGATTAAATATATTGGACAGGTAAAAAACTTGATCCGTGCTCTTAATTTTTGAACCGTGTTAACACGAATGTTAATCGAGAAAAAAGAAATAATTGATTTTTAGTTCCGATTCTTTTCGATGGATTAATTTTCGTACAGACACCCCGGGGATCGCGACCATAAGGTTGATAAACACTGAGATCGGGAACTTTGAAGTCGTTTTATTTTTCTTTTTTAAATTTTAATATTAGCTGGCTAGATCTTACTTTGATTAATGTTCCGAAGGGTTTATAATCGCGTGATGTGAGTAAAATAAATAGAATGCAAACGGTTCGTTCGCACATATACATTAGAGATTAAAGGGCGCCGCGCTGTTGAAACCAGTAGCATACAATATTTTATGGAATTTTAATGCTGGCCGCATATTAATATTAATTTACATGTCACATATAATATTAAAGGACTGCTAGACCAAGGCGATTCCTATAAAACGTTAATTAAAAATAATTGTGTTGACATCATATTATACAAATATACAGTATTACGTCATACAAGAAATCAGTATTTTTGCTTTGTAGTATTTTCTCACGTCTTGAAAATTATGAGATCGTCTCAAAATTTTCTGGCCAAAAATAGTTTTATACAGTAAGGCAACATTTTAACAAGAGGGTTTCTGATTTATATTTTTTTCAGGGTTTCGGTTGGTTATTAAACAGTAATTTACGTAGGACTAACTATTTATTCGCTGCCTTCAAAAGTGACCGACTAGTCGTCGGCTAGTCTCCAACACTCCATATCTCATCTAAAATATAACTAATAAATATATAGCTTTATTAAATCACACAGCAGAATTCATGTTACGGAAAACCGACGGCGCTAAATACTGATCATTGTACCGCAAAAAGATCAACTGCAGGGGGTGAGTATGGCCTGTCAATAAAATATGTTATTTTCGATTTTATCAAATTACTCTGAAACCCCTGTTTTGTTTACAAAGAAATTTTTATAGGAGCTAAAGTGATATTTATAGACTTTAAAAACCAACCTTTGGTGACGTGCATGTTGATCGTATGGGACATGTCAGAGCTACTGTAACAGCAGTATCTACAGCATTAAGTTATTACGCGTATGTGTTTGGGAATGTTGATGACGAATTAAAAACCTTTTGGAGCTTATATATATTATATTATTCTAGAATTTATACATATCCATTATTCATACTAATATTTTAAATGCCAAAGTATTTCTGTATGTCTGTTACCTCTTCACGCCCAAATCGCTGAACCAATTTTGCCGAAATTTGGTATGTTGAAGATACTTTGAGCCCGGAAAAGGATATAGGATAGTACTTATTTATCCTGGAAAAATGTACGGTTCCCGTGCGATAAACGAATTTAGGCGCAAAGGATTTGCGGGTGTCATCTAGTCTAATATAAACCTCATTTTTAAAATTCGGTTAAAAGTGCAGATTCATCGCCCGTCGTTCCTCTGTTGGTAGTTAGGACGCAAGTAAATCCAACCAAGGGCAGATGCGTGTGTAATCTAAATATTTCTCTTATCTTTTGATTACATGAAGTGTTTTCGGTATATCAGCGATAAAGATTAATCATCGATCCAGCTAAGTGCGAAAACAAATAGCAGATACATAAACAAAATATATTTTGGCATGCGCTACAAACTCTACATCAAGAGTTTTCAATTTTCGGTTTTTTTGACAAACACGCGTTGTATGTACTCGGCATAGTTATAAAGTTAACATAATATTATATACGACTCATTCATCTGCATATCCATACTAATACTAATACTTACTAATACTAATATACTAATATTATATAAATGCGAAAGTGTGTCTGTCTGTCTGTCTGTTACCTCTTCACGCTCGAACCGCTGAACCGATTTTGCTGAAATTTGGCATGGAGATACTTTGAGTCCCGAGTAAGGACATAGGATGGTTTTTACTCTTTGTCCCAGATAAATGTACGGTTCTCGCGCGATAAACGAATTTTGGTCATCTAGTGATAAATATATTATATTATGTAAAGTAGTCAAACTATAAGGCGATATCTGAGGAGAGGTTGAAATATTTACGTTAGAATTTAATTTGATACTGTCAAAATACACTTATATTGTTATTAAAATACTTCTCCAATTACCACGCTTAAGTACATTGTATAGTACAATCAAGATAAATTAAAGGAAAACAAATCCGTAAAGCAATTTTATCAGCAATATTAATTTTCTTATTAATTTCAGTCCAGCAATCCTGAAACTTTTTAATTACTTGTTAAAAAAGTTAAAATAAGGCTGTGTTTTTACTTGTAAATTAATGTTACAAATAAAAATAAAGTAAATTTAAGTATAAATTAATATAACATTAATAAAATAGTTTCTAACATAAAATATTTTCTACACTACAATATTATATTGTAGAGACTGACCTAGAAGTTGCCTAGAAGGCTCTATATTCATAGTAACTTTTCATGAACAAGTTCACACGGATGTTGGAACATGTTTTGACGGTCCACGACACTGACCAGTATTTTAATGTAAATTTTCTTTTAAGATGCAAAATTACTTACATGCTTTCCATAACTTCGTATGCACAGCCGAGGAGACCAAAATTGTAAGAAAATGCAAATTTATTTACTTTTACAAAATATGAAAAAAGTCTTTTCCACAGATGTAAAAGAGAATTATCTTCCCATTGTAGGTATTAAATGTTTCAGTAAAAAAAAGTTTTGTATTTCGAATTACGAACACTTCGCGCGGCGGATTCGAATGGCGCGTCGTTTTGGCGTGCTCGTCGGAATTGAACTGCGGTCGCCGTTGTAGAGCAACACCTTTAATAAACCGATGAAATAATAGAGCTCATATCAACATAATATTATGTTTACCGCATATATATATTGTACGAGCATAATATCTCAATCCGTACTCCGTGATTCATTGCTCGGGCAGTTTACGCATTTTATCGAGAATGCCTGAAGAATTCCATGAATGGACACGATTGATGACTATAACAACAATTATTATTGTAAAGATAAATTTTCTTAGTAACGAGGAAAATCAAGCAATAGACTGAAGAATTTTGAAAGTGACAATGTAGACAAAATAAATTCCTACATGACAAGATGATTTAAAGACTGAAAAATTCTTGCACCTTCATAATTTATCCCATTTGTATGAAATAAAATATATAAAGTAGGTACAATAATTTTCTAATTACAAAAATAGAACTATTAGCCATGATAAGGGAAGCTATTATTGTATACATTTCCATAAACTGTGAAAAGATTTTTCTGTTCAACTCATAAAAGAATAACATTAAAAAACCTTGAAAAGTATGAAATAATTCTTAAGATAGTTTTCAAGCCTCGCACGTAGAGTACTTACACCGTAGAGTTTCGTAGCATCTTACACGACACTTCTTCAAACTGTCTTAAGTTGGTCGTTAAAATGCTACAGTAAGTCAGTAGGAAAAACTTGACTTTTTACTTTGAGATAGTAGACCGTAAAACAAGCATTTATATACAAGTTGTTTGAAAATATATCTCGTAAATTAGTTTGTTATTGTTGAAACACTGAAAATAGACTCGACAACCCCCCTGGCAGTCGGGTAAAAACAGTTAACAAGCACTCTGTTATAGAGGAGGGCATACTCCAACTATTCTGTTAACCTTCTTAAATGTGCGTATTTATTGATCAAATATAATTCCTAACTCTCAAATTTTTTCCTTACTAATCTCTATTATAATTTTCCCTACATAATATATTGGCTTTATTTGGCAAATCGTTCCTTAAAAAGCTGTTTTTAACGCCCCATCATTAAGTAAGGTGTCTCTGCAGTCACCTTATTGATGATGGTTAAAGATGACTAAAACGCTACTTGACATCATGGTTGTGATAAAAAACATCACAATTGGCGAATAAATGGATAGGTGCTGTTATTCGGAATCTTTCGGTAACGAACCGTGAAACTAATCTCATTCGCACAATGAAAATAATTGCACAATAACGTTGTAACCAGCCACATTTAACTTTTCAGGGGTTGTGCCAACTTTAGAATATTTTTATTAATATTTGATCGAAAAATGCAATACTTTTATTCTATTTTTAAAATTAGTTTTCCCGCGGCTTTGTTCGTGTGACCATAGGCAACTTTTTTTTTTAATTTCTAGCTCTAACCATTGGGCGGTGATCTATCAGTCTTACCAATTTTTAGGGCTCCGTACCCAAAGGGTAAAAACGGGACCCTATTACTAAGACTTCGTTGTCTGTTCGTCTGTCCGTCTGTCTGTCTGTCTGTCGCCAGGCTGTATCTCAAGAACCGCTATATCTAGACTTCTGAAATTTTCACAGATTGTGTATATCTATTGCCGCTATAACAACAAATACTAAAAACAAAATAATATTAATATTTAAGGGGGGCTGCCATACAACAAACGTGATTTTTTCGGCCTTTTTTGCTCGATATCAATAATGGCAATAGCTAGGCACTTGAAATTTTCACAAAGGCCTTAAATGTATGTGTACTTTAATAATTAATAATAATATTTAAATAAAATAAAAATTTAAGGGGGGCTCCCATACAAAAAACACAATTTTTGGCCTATATTTTTTGCTCTACGGTACGGAACCCTTCGTGTGCGAGTCCGACTCACACTTGGCCGATTTTTTACCTTCATATTACACAAGTACTTATTTCTTAAAACATATAAGGCTTGTTACATAGACAAAACATTAGCCTCGCTTAGGTCAGAACGCTAGGGAAAGACCATATTTTATTTATCTATAAGAATAATAATTTAACAAGAGTAATAACATTTTCTTTGCAAAAACATGGCTAGCTATAGCATTATATAGCATATAGCATAGCTATATAAGCTATAGCATTATTAGGTGTCATATAATATTTGGCGACATAACTGATAAGTAGTATGACGCGGCTGTACGTAAGAATGAGACACCACGAGGGTTGCCAAATCTGGGATCTACCGTCGAAACAGATGTAGGATATATGTATTTCTATATCCAACTTTAAAAATTAAAAATATATAATAATATAGTACTTTGTATAGCGAGCGACCCGCTCAATTTTCACATAGGTAAAAACTGAAAGCCCACTAATTAATATACTACATAATATTATGTTGAGTAAATGATCAACGCGATCTCTGTTTATCAGAAAGTTTTAATCTGCAAATTAACTATTAAGTAAAAACATTTTATTTTAATTTTCATGTTTGGGATTATTGTTAGAAGCGGCAGCCCTAAACAGTTGGCAAAATGATGCAGTGAAGTCACATCTTACGCCACGGTTAGTCATTGCCTATAAAAAATTCATGTCCACAGTAGGGTCGAATCCGATGAACCATCCGCGTCACTAACGTAATAAGAAGTACTTTCTGGATAATATTCAAAATATGAGGTACTTACCTCGATTCTAAAGGAACATACTCTAGAATCTAGATCAATCATCGAACAGGGAACAAGCTACCTACTTTTATTATAAAATACGTCTTATTGAATAGTACTGAAAAACATTAACACTTAAGCTGCCTAAGACAAGGAACCGTTTAAGACGTTAATTAGTATTGTTGACATCTAGATTTACCGTTTTAAATTGTGCTTGTCAAGAAAAGCACTATTTAACAGTAAAAACTGTAAGTATCAAAAATAAAAGTACTAACGGCCGTACTCATGATGATTAAAACTTCAATTTAAGGACTGAAGAGTTTGATAGGAATAAGACCGTATGTCAAAATCTGCATTTTTAATCACAGTATTTGTCTCTGAGTGCGGCAGTCAGTAATATTATACTTCCTCTGGTTAGCTCTCTCAGACTTTACGTAGAGTCGGTGCCCCTATAGTACATAGCATACATCGCGCACGGCGATTGGGGTCTGGGGATATCGGCCGGGGTATGGTATGTGGGACTCCACTCCTCGCGGCAGAGTTGCGGGTTGCGGGTACGATAGATCATAGAAGAACACACCGCAACGATCGCCCACAAGTAATATTTTACCTAAGTGAAAAAAGTAAAATAGTATGTATAGTATACAAGCAACAAGTTTGTTTCGTATTTAAATGCTTACTACGTCAACATAGTTTGCCCATTCATACTTCTATAATCGTATAAAATATTATTTATAGCGCAGCGCAATCTATTATTATTAATTCATTGAATCATAGTAATGGTTAATCAGCTTAGTCATTATATTCTAGCTCTGAGACATCTAGTAGTCAAAACTAGGTGAGCTACAGCCTACACCGTAAAATGACAAATAACAAGATTCTACTGTATAATATAAGACTCTCGAAAAAGTTTTGTGCTGCAAATAATTGCGCGAAGTTTTATACATTTAGATCCAATATCTACCTTGTTTCAGATATCCAAATTTTCGCGAGTATTCTTGAATTTCATTAAAGGAAATGGGAACCTTCCGTTGCAGTTGGACCATGATTATTGTGCTGCTGTCTACACTCTACAGTCTACAGCGGGGGTTCAAAAACTGTGCGCCACGGTGCCCCAGTGGGCGGTGCGCCGTGAGTCGATCCTCCACACATCCTCCATCATTTTTCGAAACCACGAATATTAAGTATATAATAAAATAATATAATAATATGAATTATACAAAGAAGGCAGATAATTAAATATTTGTTTATTATTATTTAGCTGCTTAACCTAACTATAATCATTAAAGGTGTTTATTTATGTGTCTTTTTGTAATAGCTGGGTAAAGTAGGGCGCCCGCGCCGTGACAAAATTGAGACGTGTAACTGCGCCCGCGCCGCAGGCTTAAAAAGATTGGGAAGCTCTACATTACACTCTACTGTCTGTATAGTGTATAGTACTCTCAGAGAAGTTGTTCGATGGTGGTACCGGGAGGCGGGAACAACGTTAACTGATCGTTTTTTCCCCCCGACTTAATAACGTAGGTCCGTGTGTAGGTGTTTGTGCCGTGGGAGAGCCATGCTTCGGCACGAATAGGCTAGCTCGACCGGAGAAATACCACGGGCTCACAGAAAACCGGTGTGAAACAGCGCTTGTACCGTGTTTCGCCGAGTGAGTAAGTTTACCGGAGGCCCAATTCTCTTACCCTTTTCCCTTCCCTACCCTCCCTTGTATTTTTCCCTACCCTTCCCTATTCCCTTCCCTATTACCCTATTCCCTCGTAAAAGGCCGGCAACGCACCTGCAGCTCTTCTGATGCTGCGAGTGTCTATGGGCGACGGAAGTTGCTTTCCCTCTTTTTTCATATATATGTGAATAATTTCATATATTGTAAAAGCCTATATGAATCTACTTTTCTGATATTACAATCGACATCATTCATAAGTCGTTAAAGCCGAAAGTTCGTAATCGGCCAACGCGGAGAGGTCGTACCTATAATACTGCTGCCGGGTTTGCGAATACCATTGTCTACACCTCATGCCACAGAAATAGTCGGTTTGTTGTAAACATTAATTACTCTCATTGAAACCGAACTCCGCTGGTTCCCGGAACAATTGAGATGGAGTTTACTATGTCACGGCCACGGACATTAAGTGGGACAAGAACTCTTTTGGAAATGTCCCATTTAACTACAAACGATTCAAAACATTCCATTTTGTAAACATTGCCGACCGTAACAATTATTTTTGTATCAAGGTTTGCACATTTTAAATACCTAACTTACCGAATACTACCTACCTAAAATACCAGTAATAGTATTTATTGTAAATTGTTATACATCTAGATAGGGTTGTATATTATACAAATACTAGCTGTTGCCCACGGCCCCGTCCGCGTGGTTCCCGTTTCCCTGGGAATGCCGGGATAGAAAAAAATTGGTGTCAAATAATTCAAAGCTTTTTTTTATTAAATAAGGGGGCAAACGAGCAAACCTGATGGAAAGCAACTTCCGTCGCCCATGGACACTCGCAGCATCAGAAGAGCTGCGGTGCGTTGCCGGCCTTTTAAGAGGGAATAGCGTAATAGGGGAGGGTAGGGAAGGAAATTTGGTAGGGGATTGGGCCTCCGGTAAACTCACTCACACACAACAAAACACAAACACAGCGCAAGCGCTGTTTCACGCCGGTTTTCTGAGAGAACGTGGTATTTCTCCGGTCGAGCCGGCCCATTCGTGCTGAAGCATGGCTCTCCGACGTGTGCTTACGTGGGAGACTTACTTAAGCTTAGGGTGGGTTGCACCATATGGCGTCCATAATGGACTTTTACTAGGGATTTGACAGTTCATTTGACTTTTTGTTATGGTTAAAGTTAAAGTTATAGTTAAAGTAAGCTGGTACAACCCACTCTTAGTAAAACCAAATCCCCCCCCCTCCCTCCCTTTAAATCAAAATACCCAAAACAATATTTAAGTCAAATTTCAAATACGTAGCCCATTCCAAAAAAAAAGTATCAAAGTTTGACCCTTTCAATAATTAATAATTATATAAGTATAGATAAAATTTCTGGCAAAAGGCAAACCAAGCAAGTGCAAATAGACATTAATAATAGATATGCAAAAAATATAATATAAGAAAACAGACGCAAGGAATAAATTCGTCTGACCAGGGTTTGTCGGGGTCTTCGAAGTCAAGCCTAGCTAATAATTATAGTTTTTCATCGAAAACTACCCACTAAAATCTAAATGCATCATCGTTGAATTCAAATAATTTAAACACCCATTACATGTTTACATATTTTATATTAAAGTATTGTACACAATGAAAAGGCCTACAGAAAACTTCGCGATGGTACATTATGTCTATCTCTTTGGATATCCTTATTCCCTGCACAATAACATTCTTTTGTCATTTACTTTTAACTACAAAATATAATGATTAATGGCAAATTTTCGAAGCGATTTTAACCAATACGGCATTAATCCTTATCTAATTATTTTTTTTAAATACAATATTATTGATTTACCTAATATAGATCTATATCGCCCTTTACAACATAATATAATTTAAATAAATATTTTCGAAGATATTACAGATTTAAAAATTGCGGGACGTAGCTTTTGCGGCGGTACCGACTAATCTGTGTGTACCGACCAATGCGGGCCACGGGTAGTAATGAATTTAAAATATCAAAACTACCTACTGAATCGATTTTAATCATTTTTTCAGTGAGTGATATAGGCTATATTATATTTTATACCCGTGCGAAGCCGGGACAGGTCACTAGTTATTAAGATAAGTTGTAAAAATAATCTCGTAAAAATATAAGAAACAAATATACGTGACTAAAATTAATAAACCTTTTAACTTGAGAATTACGTCATTGTTTATCAATAATCTCGTTGAAGTCTTTTATATCGGGTTTGTAAAAGTGTTCCAAATTAGGAATAAAATAAGTTTAGTACGATACGAGAATTGTCGCGTAAATATATTAAATAATATATTTGAAGCCTCAACAACAATATTTATTTCGTATACAGAATAATACAGAATAAATAATATCCTATATACTTAAAGTAAGAGTATTTTATATGGTTTAAAATTAGTTTGCACATAAAAACATTTATTTAAATCATATTTTTATGTGCAAACTCTTTATAAAGTACATAAAAGCAATTGACTCAGTCGTTTAAGAAAGAAACTCAATTCGCATAATGCAAAACAATATTTTTTACGACTGTTATGAACACTGATTGTACTCAATAAATGCAACATCAATTACTCAGCCCAATTTTGAGTTAAAAATTCATCGACCTCATTTGAATACGTCTGATGACTGATCTTAAACGGTTCGTATTAAATCTGCGACAATGTTGCCATAATATTGCAATGTACCTAACTTTTGTACAATAACATCCTATGGTTATCCATAGTCCATACTGACAATGAAAATACGAATGTATGTTATTAATTAATGTTCACTATGTCTGTATTTCTGCTATCTCTACCTACTCCTACCTATAACTACTCTGTCGTGGAAATGTTGCAGTAATGTAGCCTACATTGAAATGGGAACCACCGCTATAAGCTGAAGTCCACGCGGACGGAGTCGCGGGCATTTTAACTGACAAGTAACAACATTGATTAGCGCGTGGATTTATTATTTTTAATTTTTATTTTTTATTAATTAAGGCTCACACTGTTTTTTTTGAACTGTCAAAAATAAAATACAAATCAATGACAAGGTTGATAAAGATCGTGAAACATGACTCCCATCGTAATTTGACAAGATTTATTACCTGTTACAAGTTTACAACAGCCCAGTCCTCCAAAAATCAATAAAACAGTATTTATAACCCGTGCGATTAAATACACTGATGATGCTTTATATTACATATACAAAATATGTAAGTATTATGTTGTTATATCTTAATATCAAGAAACCAGAAATCTACGTTCGTGGGATTTTGGAAAAAAGTGTACGGTCTGCAGCTATTCAACCGAATAAATTTATAAAGACGTCTCCTGTTTTAGAAGTCGTTTAAAATTATGTTGCAATAAAAATTACTTTAATAAATGTACGCCACAACATCTTACCTAAATTGTAGAACCAAAGTAGCTAGTGCAGTGGACTACAACCTTATAGTTATAATTCGACCTCCCTATAGGACGCAAACATTAGCAAGCAGACGGCTCCTTAGGCCGAGCATCCATTGTAGAACTCTAGAAGTTATTTGTAAGAATTACATTTATTTCTATACGAATTAAGCATTATTTAAGTTAAATAGACACGTGTTGATTTACGTTACTGTGTCTTAGTTGTAGCCAGCATTACTGGACCAGTTGGCCAGTTGTCTAGCATTGTCCAATGTAAACAATGGAACATGCAGGATACTGGAAAGTGGCCAGGATCATAGCACGCTTAGATTCATCATCCAACACTAGATTCTAGTGACGCTGGCACGGGGCACCCACTACTATGTGAATGAGCCTTCAGACTTAGCATTGCCGCATAGAGCAATATTATTCTCATGATGTAGCCACATGTGGATTACGAGAAATTATATTGAGCACAAGGACAATTAAATAACATACAAAAAATATATTTCGCGCCATATCCACTGAAAACAACTGTGGCCTCAATTCTGCGATGCGCTAAATTTATTTTTATAAAGGATGAGTAAAGGTATTGGGAGCAGAAGCACCTTGGGACGTTAATTTTGTGGATTTACGATCGATCGGATTTATTACTTTCACACTTTAATGCTTATGTTTTTATTGGGAAATCAAAGTTATTGCTTTATAATTAAGTGTGAAGGAATGTTAAAGCTATTGATCATCCAAGTCTTCCGTAAATGAAACCTTAATTAGCTCTTCGTACTTGGGTTAACTTAACCATTGCAGACTGCGGTATGTTATTACTTATTTACTACAAGGCGTGGTCTTTAATATTTCCTAGTAACGATTTAATTTTCCCCAGCCTGAAATGACATTTTGTGTACTGTTTTAACTAAGAATACATCTAATATATAAAATTCTCGTGTCACAGTGTTAGTGCGCGAACTCCTCCAAAACGGCTCAACCGATTTTAATGAAATTTTGTATGTTCATTCGTTAGGCTCTCAATAGTAGGTTTTTATCTACTTTTATATTATTGATAGTAGAAATAATTTATATGCTAAAACAACGTATTCCAGGCCAGCTAGTGTAATGAATTTTCTGATCTATCCAATGGTTTACTGACTGAACGTCACATATTTTGTGAACGCAGCATTTCCCTAAACGTGATCATCACAGAGTCACGTAGAAGTTCAATCTGCATGTTTGTTATTAGGTATACTTATCTAACAAATTGAAGGTTATTCCGCCACTTGTGTAAGTCCAAAGGTCGATGAGAGAAATTAACAATTCTCACATTATTTGAGAATTTTTCAGTCCTAGGTCGCCGTATGACATTAATGTTACAAAAATTACCATAAAGAGAGTCGGAAATGTAATGTAATAGTCACTAAAGGGGGTAGGGCGGTACCTATAATCATCGTGAGTAGCATACCTCGCGGCCTTCACCCAAAGTTTTGTAGAGACTAGTCGAGCGCACACCGGAATAAACTTTCGCCAGTGCGTCGTTCGTGACCATTACCAATCTGCAACCCTTCAAGGGCCGCGGATTACACTCCAAAAAAAACAAGCTTAGATCTACTCTAATATTATAAGTGCGAAAGTGTGTCTGTCTATTACCTCTTCACGCCCAAACCGCTGAACCAATATTGCTGAAATTTGGTATGACTCGTAATCAAAATATCTTTGTGTCCCGGGAAAGGGATATACGGAAAATATCTACGGAAAGTACAGTTCCCGCGCGATAAACGACTTTTGGAGCAAGGTTGCGAGCGTCAGTCATCTAGTCTTTTATATTTTTCTTGGTATCCAATGTTCATTGACGAAACGCGAGAGTTAAAAGTGTAACAAAAAGTGTATTTAACTACTCACACTGCAATTTCTTAAAAATAAATTTAAAAAATAAAATTTGGGTCCTAATATCCGAGGTGAATGGTGACTACGTATTCGGATTTGGTATGGGTGAGAAATGCATTCCATCAGCGTTTATAAATAGTCCGATCGTTGGCTACAGAGAGGTCGTAAAGCTTCAGGTGAACCGGCAACTAGGACCATTAAATTATTTACCTCTTCTGGAAATGGAGTGTTATATTTTACAACTATTCCGCACTTAGAGACAAGTATAAAAAATAATTAATTAAAGACGTGAGTGGAAGAACACAATAACTAACTGCAGTAAAAAATACCGTTTTATGCATAGATAGAGGCTTTAGGGCCGGAAAAATTATTGGAATTAAAAAAAAAGCATTTCATGTGTAGATACATTAGCCAGGCGATGAAGTAAATAAGTTACAAGGTTTGTTCAAATTATAAGAAAAAAAAATGAGTAAATGTCCGTATGTTACAAAATGCAGATTAGTTATCGTGTTCTTCAACTGAATTTATTGTTTTAAACTGTTCAATTTCCATGCTTAGCTGTGCTAGCATAAAAAGGGTTCCTTTCAACAGAAAATGGCCAAAGTGACAACTAAATTTGTAACTTTTATCCTAAAATATTATGTCAGTATATTCTCGTATTTACGGTAATCATGTTATAATAATTATTATTGTCTGCTATATTATATTAAGAATCAAGAATCGATATTTGACCACACAGAAGTTTGTTATTCTGGCATCGGACAGATAAAAGGAATACGAAATGCAGCGCTCGATATTCAAATGCATGGGATGTCCTTTAAATTCACATAAAGACACTTTGGAGGTTATCTTACATATATACGATCAGATTAACATGAAATGACGTCACAAGTCA
Source organism: Plebejus argus (assembly GCA_905404155.3). Classification (NCBI taxonomy): domain Eukaryota; kingdom Metazoa; phylum Arthropoda; class Insecta; order Lepidoptera; family Lycaenidae; genus Plebejus; species Plebejus argus. The sequence continues at coordinate 7,061,016 of FR989927.1, read as the reverse complement.
CGCCATAATATGCAGGTAAGTTTTAATCTGAATGACAATGGCGTTGAAATGATTTCATACAGGCGCTCCAAGGTGACGTATCGTTTGTTGTTATTTACGTAAAGATTAGCAAAATATTGAAAAACCACACTGTTGTGTCTACTAACGTAATTCGGATATTTGCTGTATCTTATAAATAATATCATCAAATATATTATTAATAATCAATTATGTCACTTTTAATTTTAGTACTCGTACATCCAAAAAGTCTCTTCTACAAAAGTCTTAATATCTATGCTATAAAGTATTATATATGTAATTAAGTGAATATACTAGAGAATCAGTCTTATTCATTTATAGAAACAACCAGTTCACGCAATCAGTGGTTTCAGGTATAGTTAACATAGCTTTAAATAAAGATTTTTACGAATGTTACTAGGTACTACATGACTGTACAGTGTACCATCGAAGAAAATTTACAGGCAGTTGACAGGCCAACGTCGTTTGGTCGTATCATGTAAATTTAATGTTAATTAGCTTTGTCCACATTGTGCCTTCTTTTTGTTCATCAAGGGCATGCGTTATAGCGCAGTCAACAGCGAACGTGAGGCATGCCCGTGACGCGCGTTAAAATCGTAGCGCTCGCTATGACACTTTTCTTTCAACGCGGGTGGATTTTGACGCATTCAATTATTGAATATGTCAAATGAAAGTTGAATAAAAAGAAGATGACGAAAATTGAAGATTGCGATCTGTCGGCTGGGATTGACGTAACGCGACCAATCTACGTAGGTCCACCATCTCACATCTGCCTACACTTCTCTCGTAGCCAAAATGGCAAAAAAGGAACCCTTATAGATTCGTCATGTCTGTCTGTCTGTCTGTCTGTCCGTCCGTCCGTATGTCACAGCCACTTTCCTCCGAAACTATTAGAGCTATACTATTGAAACTTGGTAAGTAGGTGCAGTCTGTGAACCGCATTAAGATTTTGATGCAAAATTGGAAAAATTATTAAAAATTTTAGGGGTCCCCATAGGTACAACTGAAACAAAAAAAAAATTTTCATCTAACCTATACGTGTGGGGTATCTATGGATAGGTCTCCAAAAATCATATTGAGGTTTATTATATCATTTTTTTCTAACTTGAATAGTTTGCGAGAGAGACTATTCCAAAGTGGTAAAATTTGTGTCCCCCCCCCCCTCTAATTTCTAAAGTAGGGGCACGATGATAATTCTAAAAAATATATATGATGTACATTACTATAAAAACTACCAACGAAAATTGGTTTGAACGAGATCTAGCCGGTAGTTTTTTTTATATGTCATAAATGGTAAACCTTAATCTAAATTTCATTAAATCGACTGAAATATAAAAATAAATCAAAAACATTTTAATTTAATAAAAATAAACCTTATTGCTGCTGCGCAACCCTTCATGGGTGAGTCCAACTCGCACTTGGCCGCTTTTTTTTGGTTACCTAAGGACGCTGAAAAGTAAGTAATATAATATGACTCATGCAAAGTATTATTTGTACTTTGAATAGGTACCTTTTACTACATTATGTATTTTTACATTTTTGGGTAATGCGTAATATGTACTTGGTTATTATACATCAAGAAAAATTATGTAAAGTTAGACAAAATATCTTGTGAGACTATAGTGTGTGTTTCACCGACTATTTTCGCACTTAGTAAATGAATCAGATGAATAGTTTACGGCTGAGTTCTAGACTGCGAATGCTCTAACCAGAAATGTACGTATCCTTTGTTCCGACGAAAATAGACCTATATCCGCTGAATCTTACTTTAAATATAGCCTATTTAACCAAGGACTTCTCTATTTTGCGTGCAACCAATTCAATATCTACTACAAATTAAGACCTACGGCTATCTTTATATTATTTACATTTTAATTCCTACGGCACATAGTACAATCATTTAATAGTTTTACCTGGATAGTTTTCCGGGAGTTTTGAAAATTGGTGATTTTAGAGATTTCGACGTGCTCTTTTCGGATTTTCACTTTGCCACCTCGTATCTTTGCCGCTCGCGCCACCATATTGGAAAAAGCGGCCAAGTGCGAGTTGGACTCGCCCATGGAGGGTTCCGCAGCAGCAATAAGGTTAATTTTTATGAAATTATATTATTTTTGATTTATTTTTATATTTCAGTCGATTTAATGAAATTTAGATTAAGGTTTACTATTTATGACGTATAAAAAAAACTACTGGCTAGATCTCGTTCAAACCAATTTTCGTTGGTAGTTTTTATAGTAATATACATCATATATTTTTTTTAGAATTATCATGCCTCTACTTTAGAAATTAGAGGGGGGGGGACACACATTTTTCCACTTTGGAAGAGTCTCTCTCGCAAACTATTCAGCTTAGAAAAAAATGATATGAGAAACCTCAATATGATTTTTGGAGACCTATCCATAGATACCACACACGCATAGGTTAGATGAAAAAAATTTTTTTTTGTTTCATTAAGTTTTACTATTTATGACGTATAAAAAAAAACTACTGGCTAGATCTCGTTCAAACCAATTTTCGTTGGTAGTTTTTATAGTAATATACATCATATATTTTTTTTAGAATTATCATGCCTCTACTTTAGAAATTAGAGGGGGGGGGACACACATTTTTCCACTTTGGAAGAGTCTCTCTCGCAAACTATTCAGGTTAGAAAAAAATGATATGAGAAACCTCAATATGATTTTTAGAGACCTATCCATAGATACCACACACGCATAGGTTAGATGAAAAAAAATTTTTTTTGTTTCAGTTGTACCTATGGGGACCCCTAAAATTTTTAATACTTTTTCCATTTTTGCATCAAAATCTTAATGCGGTTCACAGACTACATCTACTTACCAAGTTTCAATAGTATAGCTCTAATAGTTTCGGAGAAAAGTGGCTGTGACATACGGACGGACAGACAGACAGACAGACAGACAGACAGACAGACAGACAGACAGACAGACAGACAGACAGACAGACAGACATGACGAATCTATAAGGGTTCCTTTTTTGCCATTTTGGCTACGGAACCCTAAAAATGACGCTCAAATACAGTTTTTTGAGAATAACTCCGTTCCAACTCATTTTACGATAAAAATAGTTATGTATATGTCGGAACAGGAGAGGCCAGAGCAGGAGTATCAGGGCGTTCTTGGTCCTCGGACATCTTGATTTGGGGAACAGACAAGATTCTTGGTGGCTCTTCTCGGTGGCTATCCTTTGGTAAGCTCTCGAACAGAATGTGTCTGAATCGTTTTAGTTCTCGAAGAAGTTAACACCCAAGCCCGCCAAGAAGCATGTCCAAGCTTTTTCCAGCTTGCGTTCCACCAATCATCACAAACTTTACCTTCCGTACCAACTTAACAAAATCTAACTTTACACAATCTTTCAGATCTGATTGGCTAAAGTGAACAAGTGAACAGGTTTGCCAACATATCAACGTAAAGATCATAATCAAATTCGCAACTATAATCAAGCTTTACAATATGGCTGAATTAGTTAAAGAAAGTCAAATTAGTAACTGTGTACAAGCTCACCAATCATGATCAAGCTAATGAATCAAATCAGTAACCGTATTCAAATTAAAAATCAAAATAAAAGGATGTTAACATCAAAACACCTTCCGCATGGCGCTTCTTGACATAAAGCGCCCTCTCTTAGCGAGAATTGCAACTAATGGTTAATAGTGAATAATTGAAAGTGTGCAAACTCCAGTCAGCAGATGGCGCTATATGTCTCGATCCGACATATATATATAGAGAAAATTTCCTACAATTTGTGTAGTAACCGTTTTTTTTTATAAAATTAAGAATGCTCCAACCGGAGAATTAGCAGGTCGGATGTCTGTCAGTACGAATATCGACGTTAATGACATTAAAATAAGATTCATATTAGCGCGCCTTGTACAGTGGCGGTTACGACGCTCGCCGCGTTCTGATATTATGGCGAAAATGTATGAAAAAATTTGAGAAATTTTCTTATTTTTGTTATAACTGGAAAAGTTGTTTATTTTTATATAAAATTTTTAGCGGACTTTATAGAGGACTAAATAAGCAACAATTTTTTTGTATATTTATTTTCCTCAGTTCAGTGTTATTTAGATATTAAGGTACCTAATCAGACCCCATTTTTTTCATATTTTGCGATTATTGTGATGGTTAAAACGTATTTTATGTGACAATTTTGTATGCGGCTATAGAATTTTTATGGTACAGTCGTGGAGATGAACATATTATCTTTCATTTGAAACCAAAATATCCTCGCAGTTTGACTCCTAATTCTGTAATAGGGTACCGGAAAATCGCTGATAATTGTAATAGCGTCCTTAATAGTTTCAACGTACGAGAGCCGCAAAGTCCACTCCAACACGCGTTTTGGCCAAATAACTCATTTCCACACCACCATGAAGGTTTAAACTAAAAAGTCAGGGAGCCCTAGAACAAATTTTTTTGTGATTACTAACAAGCTAATTTTTTGTGAGTAGCTACATTTTGATGAGACGAACAACATTTTTATTTTCGAAAAATCTTGAAAGTGGTAGCTAACAGAGATAGAAAGGATTTCATACTTTGACTTGATGGTCCTAAAATATGGATTGTTTTATTTGTAGGACAAGGTTACTCTTAAATAATATAACTATTAACCTACCAATACACAAAAAATCAGCTGGTTAGGGTTCCGTTTTAGGGTTCTGTAATCAACAAAACTTGGTTGATTACTGTACCCTAAAACGGAACCCTAACCAGCTGATTTTTTGCAACTGATAAAATAGAAATACTTTAAATGGCAAAACAACGTTGCCGGGACAGCCAGTAATTATTGTGACGTTAACATCCCGATTCCCAAAGCCGTTTAGTAGTAAACAAATATCTCCAAGATAAATGAGGTGTTGCTTAAATATTTCCCTTAATTGATTTATGTGGACGGTTTAAAAGTGTCAAATGATTACGTCCTGACATTCCTCCACTTGATGTAATTGTTCGAAGAAATTGTAACAAAGTATCAACAGTTTTAAGTAGGTATATAGAAAGGTTACAAAAGGGCATCACGTTTGAGAGGGCACCAGCAGAGGCACAAAACAATCCGTTCTCCATCACGCCTCACCCTCACGTCACCAAAAACCACACCAAAAAAACGTTTATAGAAAATGTTGTCAGGTGGTAAAGGTTTGAATAAAGATTAAAGATCGATTCTAGTTGTCATACGGATAGGGGCGCCCACATGCATGGATTGCTTATAGTTATAGGGCATCAAGTAGTCTTAATCCGTCACTGCCTCTGGGCCTCAAATTACGTCAAAAAACTAATTAGGTATTAGGTATTAATAGTATCAGCCCGATTGGTTTAAAATTGACAAAGTTTCATACAACTTTTTTTAGGGTTCCGTACCCAAAGGGTAAAAACGGGACTCTATTACTAAGACATCGATGTCTGTCCGTCTGTCCGTCTGTCCGTCTGTCCGTCTGTCTGTCTGTCTGTGTGTCTGTCTGTATGTCTTGATGCTGTAACTCAAGAACCGCTATAGCTAGACTTTTGAAATTTTCACAGATTGTGTATCATATCTGTTGCCGCTATAACAACAAATACGGAGGGCTGCCATACAACAAACGTGATTTTTCGGCCTTTTTTGCTCGATATCAATAATGGCAACAGGTAAGCACTTGAAATTTAGACAAAGGCCTTACATTTATGTGTACTTTAATAATTAATAATAATATTTAAATACAATGAATATTTAAGGGGGGCTCCCATACAAAAAACACAATTTTTGGCCTATTTTTGCTCTATAACGGTACGGAACCCTTCGTGCGCGAGTCCGACTCGCACTTGGCCGATTTTTTTTCTAAATCCTTTCTTAGCGGATGCCTATGTCATAACATCTACCAGCTACCTGCATGCCAAATTTGGTTTAGTTCGGGCTGTCCGTTGATAGATAACCATGTCAGTCAGTCACTTGTGTTTTATATACATAATTATTAATTACATACATATTATATTATATACATAATTATTAATTACATACATATTACATAGATTTAGATTTAGGTGGGACGGTAAAGCAAGATTATGTAAGTACCCAAGGAATAACATAGTTTACTCTTGTTGTTAGTTTAGTGAGTAAGCTAAAATACTCTGTACTAGTGATGCGCCGAATAGTGATTTGGCCGAATAACCGAATACCGAATATTCGGCCTTTACCGAGCCGAATATTCGGCCGAATTATTCGGTTTACCATTATTTTATTTTGCCGCGTAAACAGGTTCTATCGTGTACTCTACGTGCCGCTGCTGGCTAGCTCGGAGCGAGCCTTCTCTCGCGAGCGCAATGCAATCGCAATTATTGCGCAATAATTGCTCCAAAATCGCAGTTTCGTATCACATACCAGCCAAAAAAATACGATAGCAACGAGCGACAGTACTCCCTCTGCTGAATAATCAAGGAACTATAATTACATTTAAATCGCTAAATCTCCATACTTAGACCGATAGCTCTAGGTTTTTTGGTTTCAAAATTCTAAAGTTTCTGATTTTTTGCGTATAGGTTTGGGACCACTAGGTAAACCTAAAAAATGATTTTGTGTCATTTTGGTCGACAGCTTCCAGAGATATTTAGGTATTTTGTTTTTTGGTCGCTATAGGCCGAAAAAAATATTAAAGTTTAAAATTTAGCTTTTGTGATATTAGCAATATCACAAAAGTAAAAATGGTGTAAATAATGTAATATGGTTTATTTTATTGATGTCTGTTACTGTTAAAGTTTTGTGTCATATTCATCCACGGGTTTTGAAGAAATTTATATTTTTGCTATCACTATTTGCTATACTGTTGCATTTATTTCGTATCACCTAAGCTTTTGACAGCAATGCGATGGCAATCGGCGAGCAATTTGAACTGTTAAATTATAGCGATCAGTGATCACAACAAAAGTGATTTTTTCCGATTGCTTGTTTGTCGCTGAGTGGTTAGTGGTGTTTTACGTAAAATTTTAAACTATAAAACGTATTTTTATAACATTGGTGCACACAGTGCTCGTATTAGAAGCCATTCCTGAAGAAGAAAGCCAGAAATACAGTTAAATAAGACCTCGCAATCGCAACCGAGCCCAGGCACTGGAACTGTCTGACTGTCTGTGAGGAGTTTAACACATTGACAAGAAAAACAATGATTAACATCTGTGCAGTGTTGCGAAACATTTGCAACAACCATCGCCTGCCAGTAACGACGATTTCCAAGTGCTTCAACAAGTTTAGAACCACACTTTAGCCATTTCAGGATGTGTGTGTGTCTCAGAAAAAGTGAGAACCAGGTTTTAGTGAGTGGCAGACCGCAAAGAACTTGCAGAGGTTGTGATCTTTATTGTAGTTTTAAATAAAACTAAGTTTTGTAAATATAACAGAGCGCAGTTCATTTCGAGAGATTTTTACAAATGGAAGTCTCAAGACAATATGGAGTCCGGATATGGAAATTGACTTGTCTGTGGTCATAGACTAAAAATGTTTCTTTTTTATGTGAAAAAGCAATAAGCTAAGGTTCAAATTTCTATTACAACATTAATGAAGTGAAAAATAAAGCAGTAAAACAGTGTTATTTGTTTCATTTGCATGTAGATTACTATTAACTATTAAGTTATTGTTATTTGTCTTCATGTAAGTAGAATTAAATGGAATACATACCTTTAATACTAAAATACATAAGAAGCAAGGTTTATTTTAAGTAGTAAAACATTTTCTTTAAATGACTAATGATTTTATGCATAATCTCCAATATAATGAACTGTGCAACAATAAATAAAAGATTTCATGTATTATTTAATAATAACAGAAATATATTAAAACCAATGTTAAAAAGATTCATAAAGTCAGAATACTGCTTAAAACCCATCAATCCTCCAGCGGCAGGCGGCTGCCGCATAACAATTGAAAATCTATTGTGTGTGGCGTTTGCGACACCCACAATGGAGAGCTCAAACCTCTTATGCATAATATTAATTTCTTTATTAGTTTTTCATCGCGATGTTTTATAATAATAATAATAATCATTTATTGCAAGTATCCAAGACTCATATAAATAGGTACAGATCAAATTACATTAATAAAAGTCTGAGTGGATTCCTTTTCGACGGTTTGAGCATTGCACTACCTACCAATTTATCTCTAAATGCTTTGTTTATTTAAAACATTATTGTCTTTTTTCTGTTTTTTATTTTGTTTTATGAATTTGTTGTTTAAAGAAAAACACACATTACTTACATAATATAACAGTTATTATTTTAGCCTGTATTCTGCATGCATATGACAGCAGTGACTGATATACAGGTTATCAGGGCGTTCACAGAGCGCGGCCAGCATGCCGTTGGAGCTCCCCCGCATGCGCTGCACCAGCGACGATGTTCGCCTGCGCATTGTGGCAAAGAAACAGTCCACTCGTGCGCACGCGAACATCGCCGAAGCGCTGCACCAGCGGGGGAGCCCCACCAGCATCCTGAACGCGTTATTATATTGGACGCGAAGGGCACTGTAGGCCCTTTGCGTATATGCTGCCCAGAGGCTGCAAGTGTAGAAGGATGTACAAAAAGCTCTAAACAACGTCATTTTTACCTCTAACGAGCATCTCGCAAACCTCCTAACAACCATATTCGCCCTAACCGACAGTGCCCTTCGCTCCCTTTCGATATCAGTATCGTCTTTCAAAGTGGACGTCACAATGTGTCCTAGGTATTTGAACTCCTCGACTCTAGCTAAAGGAACACCATTGAGTAAAAGAGTCGGCACTGTATCCACCTTTCTGGTACCACCGTGAAAGACCATGTACTGACTCTTTTTACTATTGTATATCAGCCCATGCTCCGCTGCGTAACGCTCACAAATGTCAAGTAGCTTTTTGAGACCACAGACCGAGGCACTCAGCAAGACCATGTCATCCGCATCGCATAGTTTATGTTATTGAAACATACTCCATCTATATAACAACCGATATGCTTCATGCTGAGCTCCTCAATCAGTCCATTTATATAAAGGTTAAATAGGACAGGTGAGCTTAACCCCCCCTGTCTCATGCCACATTCCAGCTTGTAGGGATCTGACACCGCACCAGCCCATCTAACAATATTTATTTGATTATCATACCAATATTTAAAAGTATTAACCAATTCATGAGGTATATTCGACTTCCTCATCTTCTTCCAAAGAATGTCATATGACACGAGGTCAAAAGCCTTCGAAAGGTCGAGGAAGCAGGCGTAGACGGGCGTTTTTCTTGTATTATAATACTTGACAGCACTCTTAAGACACAATATTGCGGACTCGGTGGGAAGGCCAGAACGAAAGCCGAACTGCGCATCATGACATCTAATATATCTGTTTAAATGTGTATTAAGAATGCTGTCAAATACTTACTTTTGCAATGATAGTTGCTAGCGAGATGGGCCTGTAATTAGAAATATCTGATAGGCTTTTCGTTTTATTTTTCGTTACTGGGACCACAACAGTTTTCATCATATCGTGAGGCAAGTAAGAATGCGATATACAGAGATTATACAGCAAGGCCAAAACTCGCGATATATGAGGGCCAGCATATTGTAGGTGTTCAATGCTTAATCCATCGTGTCCGGGGGATTTTCCCTTGGATATTGATTTGATTGCCCTCACTACATCAGAAGCCCTAACGTTTACCTGTCAGCTATCTCTTTCTGGTCACTCGTACCATCCACAGACACCGGAAGACCAGGGCGGCTTCTCAGCCGCCTTAAATAGCAATATTGTAAATATTAAAATGTAATGTGTAATATTCATCAATATTATTGGACTTTAATTTTGCTGCCTAGTGCCTAATGTTGTGTTACATGATACTTAGGAGCTGAGCCCTGAGTGACATAGGCTATGTATGTCCCACGAGCGAAGCCGGGGCGGGTCTAGTTTTTAATATTTTGAAAAAAATAAAACCGAATATATTCGGTAACTGAGCCGAATAATTCGGCCGAATACGAATAGTGAAAAACATGCCGAATACGCCGAATACCGAATACGAAACGAATATTCGGCGCATCTCTACTCTGTACCCTAAAACCCAGTACCTACACCCAGTATACGTGCAGCTTAGTTACTAAATATTCGTCTTAATGGCATAATAAGCAGGTTAGGTGTTACTGTCTTTATAGGTACCCCTCAATCGAAAAAAATGCGTTTGCGCTTAGCGCACCCGCGTATTGAATATTGTACCTTCCAATAGAATCGATCACATTCATGTATAAGTAAGTGTGTTGGTGATGTATGCGCTTATGCTTATTTCTGATGGTGTACCTGTGAAGACAGTTATAACTATTTGACCCATTTTTATACTTACTGTTCCATATGTTAGTCTTTCTTAGAAAGACTACTGAACCTCATATCGAGGATCTAAAATCTATGACACACTTCTAATTTAAGCGGGAATCCCGCGTGTTAATGGTTTACAGTTCACCGTATTATTAGAGTTTTTAATTGGACGTTAATAAAGACGCAATAGAAAGGGGAAAACGATTCGTCTCATTTCGCAATGGCACATAAACAAGCGAGCGCAAAACACACTCGAAATAGTTGGGATTCTCGATTCGAAAATAACGGCCGCAAACGAAATATCTTAATTTAGCCCATTGATACGCGCAGCAAATCCGGCCGTTACGCAGATAAACTGCAAGTGCTCCTGCGAATGGCTAGTGCAGACTGAATACCTTTTCGGAAAGATCTTTGTAGGCTGTAGCGTTTATTAGGCTTACATGCAGTGCCGGTTTTAGCACTACCAGCGCCCTGGGCGAGATTTTTTCAGCGCCCATGGTACTGGTGGGTGTAACAGGAAAAAATTGGCACCCTTTTTGTTTGCCTTCAGCGCCACTATAACTACTTAATTATGTTATATCCTCCTCTAAGGCTAAGAACTCACAGTTGAGAACTCAGTGTTTTTCGCCCGCAGCGGGCGCGATTGTTTGCGGCTCCCGCTGAACCGTCGGGCGGGCGGTGATCGCCTGCAGCCTCGGCAGTCGGCACTCGGCGGTTTGCGCCCGCGCGCTCTGCGATAGTTTAGCGGGCGATAATTCGCAGCGCCGTCGCGTAGTATTGAGATCTACACTAGAGCCGTAGTAGGCGATCGTAGTAGAAACCGCCCTCTTGCGATCGCCCGCAGAGTTTGCGGGCGCTGATCGCGACCGCGGCGGCTGCGGACCCGCGCCAATCAGTGGTCTTGTGAGTTCTTTCTGTATCTCGGTGACGCGTGTTGACTACGTAGCTTAAAAGTTAAAATGAAAAATCATAGTACCTACTAATCGCTCGTCTGCGCACCCCCGCAGTCGCATACCACAATATTAATACCCCCTGATGGAACACCGATCGCTTGAGCTAAGGCCTATATTTAGAATCGAACAATTTAACATTGGCATTATAATCTCGTTAAAGAAACCAGAGCGAGAGGTGTTTATAGAGAAAGACATTTTATTTAAGTATCACCGATAATATTTTCTCGAGGTGGATACGATAAAAGAATAACTAAATCACTAGCTATAGTAACTGCCACACGTAATCACACGTTTTGTAAATTCACAATAAATTCTGATAAATTATGACATCATAAAATTATCAAACGTAGCACACATTATTGATCTGGGGATCCGTGCAGAAAGTTGTTGAAATTCTTAAAAATATTATTATGTTTTATTGAAATTGTCATAAATGGTAATAATAGTGTGTATCAAATGCTTGCAGAGGAAAGGTGGACTCTCAAAAGAGAAGTAAGCTGTAGAATTCTCTTTTTACGCTAGAGTAGAGATTGTATAAAAGTGCATTAACATAGAAAAATAAAAATTACTATGATACGGACATTTCAATAGGCGTGATACTTTTTCCGTACATTGTAATTTGTACCATAAAAGTGCTCAGGTTGTGGGATATACTAATTACTAGGGCTAGGGATATCTATTGTAATAACACTTTAGGGTGTTTTTTTATCCCCTGTAGGATATTGTATAGAGTTCACTGTAGTAGTAGCGCATAAGTCTCTACAGCATGGCTCATGGGTAATACATTATACGTTTACAAGGATGTTTTGACTGTATGACACAGTTTGGCGATAATGAAGGACTCAAAAATTAACAAGCGATTATATCTGTATCAAAATATAATAATTAACAACGCATCAAGTATGGATTTAGTCGGGGAGCAAAGTAACGATTTGGTGCTTTGTGAATGTGGGGAAAAATCTAGAGACATCCTTGTCATACGCACTTGAGGTACTGTATACAGGGTGAGCCAAAATGTTTTCGTTTTCGCTTCGTTATAGAATCGCCGATGAAAATGTATGGAATTGACATAAGCGTTCGTTAATATGACGTTGACGTTCCACTCGTCTTATGTCAGTTCCATACATTTTGATCGGCGATTCTATAACGAAGCGAAAACGAAAAAGATTCGGCTATAGGCCCAGGGTAGTCTTTGTCATCTACAATATTGACTAAACTATTTTTAGTACAATTTATCATGAACAAAGAAATCACGACAATAGTTTATGCGAAGACCTAAACGAAACCGCATCCGTTTTGCGGTTATGCTCCAGACAATACCATTATAGAGTCTAGATTTTATTCTCGTGTTGCATTCAGATTTTCCAACGATGCGAGGACGTGTAGATGTGTGATGGAACAGCCTAGTTATAGTCGGTAACCACAGACTACTAAGTAGTTGCTACGTCCGACTAGAAACCTCATTGTAAAATAAAATTGGAAGTCGGTAAAAAAATGCTCCAATATGCAATGCAATCATTCATAAATCATAATATAGCAGCGTTTCCCAATCGCCAAGTCGCGACCCAGTACCCCGGGCCATCAGATAAAAACAAAATACCGGATCGCAAGTCGCAACGTTTCGTCCTTTCCGTCACCACCATTCATGGTACCAAAATTTGTGACTAACATATTATTACGCGATACCAAAACTTTATAATAAGTACGTAAATTGTGCGCAGTATAAAATATCACTAAAACAATAATAATTGTGTATTATTTAAGCGTAACAAAGCATTCAATGGGTGACGAGGGGGCAGTTTGAAAATTAGTGGGCCACGGCATGACAAAGTTTGGGAAACACTGGTCTATCGTAAACATATTTTATTACGTCGCAACTGCACATTTTTATGGGACAAAAATTAAAAAGTACCTACCTATCCTATGTAATTGGGCTAAAGTCCCTTTCCGGGGCTCAAAGACAAAAGTAGACCTATCTCCATACCAAAGATTACAAAAATGATACCAAATTTGAGCAAAATTGATTCAGCGTTTTGGCCACGAACAGGTAACAGATAGACAGACAGACACTTTCGCATTTACAATATTAGTATGGATTGTAAAAAAATATTTATCATGCAGCATTTATTAACTGTACTGCGGTGATTTTATTTGCAATTTGTAAGTGGGTATATTGCTTTTATTGTTTTCAGGCATATTTATTTCAGAAAGACGCGACGCCTACAACCATTTCAAAAGAAATATTCCTTTTTTTTAATGAAATAAGGGGACAAACGAGCAAACGGGTCACCTGATGGAAAGCAACTTCCGTCGCCCATGGACACTCGCAGCATCAGAAGAGCTGCAGGTGCGTTGCCGGCCTTTTAAGAGGGAATAGGGTAATAGGGGAGGGTAGGGATGGGAAGGGAAGGGAATAGGGTAGGGGATTGGGCCGCCGGTAAACTCACTCACTTGGCGAAACTTGGTTTTCTGTGAGGACGTGGTATTTCTCCGGTCGAGCCGGCCCATTCGTGCCGAAGCATGGCTCTCCCACGTTCATTTCGTCGGGACATTTCCCATAGAATTCAAATTTCATAAAATTTAACAATTAAAATCTAGTCACTCTTTCAGCGCTGCTGCCTGCTACTTTTTATAGAGTTTACTTTCTCTAGAGAAAAAACACAGAATTGACGTATATTTTTACTATCAGAGATTTCTTCCACTTGTTATACAATTCCTCTTCTTTGAGAATATTTTTGTCTTTGCCTGCTTTCGCTCTATAACGGTACGGAACCCTTTGTGCGAGAAGCCTACTCGCACTTGGCCGATTTTTTCATTCTTGTCAGTGTTGGTGCAAGTAAATGTATTTGAAATAGTCACTATTCGTTGCATTAGCACATAGATGGTTGCAAATTGCTTTCGCCATCTTTTCTTTTGGTGCATTAAAAGCCTCTGTGTCTTCAAAGGTGTTGGATATTTCTAGATATGATCTTCCCGTGTCATCGTCAGGATTTTCATCCAAAAAATAACTGAAACGTAAAGTAAGATTAAAGGTACTGCGTCAAACTGCATTTTATAGTTTCAAAGGCGAAGTTAGATGACCAAACTTTATGGGATTTGACTAGGCTTTATTTTTCTATCTTATACAGGGTGCAATAAAACCTTCCTGCCAATTTTTTTCCAGGGCTTAGGTATCATTACGAGAGTCCATTTAACAAAAAAAAATTGGTTGTTTAATTTTTTTTGATGACATATTTTATCCCATTTAAAATCGTTGCAGAATGGTCAATCACGGCGGTGGGTGTGATCGGGGGTGACGCGGGGGGAGGCGCGCGAGCGGGGGCACGTGAACGCGCGGGCGACGAGTAGTGTCCATTAATTGTAGTGTTTTTTAGGATAACTTTCGGAAGCTATTTCTCAACATTTTAGTACTGAGTGATTATAAAAGAAAAAACACGTGTATTTTTATTTTTAACAAGGATCAATATATCAAAATTTGGCAGGAAGGTTTAATTGCACCCTATATACAAATGGAGTATATTTTGTTTAGTTTTTTTATTTCATCGGGATTTTTGTCTATGTCATAACTCATAAGTTATTCATTAAAATTACGTTAAACAAATTAAAACTTTAAATTATATAGGTACATGGTAGCAATTATAGACTAAGGAAAATACTATAACGTCTGCAATATAGGTACTGGCTGGTATTAGGTAAATCAGTTTTTAGTGAATTAGAAAATTGAAACCATCAGGCGCTAATCGCTATTCAATGGTTATCTATAATTATAAAACAGACCTGTTTCCAAAAAAAATATTTTATACCCATCACGTTGTTTTTAGGGTTCCGTACCCAAAGGGTAAAAACGGGACCCTATTACCACTATTACTAAGACTTCGATGTCTGTCCGTCTGTCCGTCTGTCTGTCTCCAGGCTGTAACTCAAGAACGGTAATAGCTAGAGAATTGAAATTTTCACAGATTGTGTATATCTGTTGCCGCTATAACAACAAATACTAAAAACAAAATAAAATAAATATTAAAGGGGGGCTCCCATACAACAAACGTGATTTTTTTAGCCTTTTTTGCTCTATATCAATAATGGCAACAGGTAGGTACTTGAATTTTTCACAGAATCCTTAGTTATACTTGTCCTTTAATATTTAATAATAATAATAAAATAAAATAAAAAATTAAGGGGGGCTCCCATACAAAAAACGCAATTTTTGGTCCAGTTTTCTCTATAATGGTACGGAACCCTTCGTGCGCGAGTCAACTTGCACTTGGCCGATTATTTTTAACTCACCTTAAGCAGTTCTTTATGTATGCAAAATAATTAATAACGCACTGTCCATTAATGCTTATAAAAGAAGACATCTCCGATTGGCTGCTCATCTGCGTTGGGGTACAGTCGAGGTAAGTTTCCACCGTGCTCTCCGGCAACGTCTCGTCTTTGGGCTTTTCCATTTTTAGAAACAACTTCCTTATCAACGTGGAAGTCACCACCGGCATCTGTTTGTATATTATTGCCTCGTCTGTGATTTTGTTGTAGTGTAAGTCGTGGTGCAAATCGACTGAGACCTCTCTCTTCACTTCAGTTAAAATTGATTCTAAATCCAATTCTTCTGATAACTCAAGTATTTTTTTACATAACGTCTGTATGAACCAGGACCCATCTATTTCGCTCCTGTAATGTTAGATCATACATATCACAAACTATATAAAATTATTGCTAATTAGTAATTACTATAGGTAACTACAGTTGAATCCGAATATGTATTGGGAACATAGGATTTATGCGATATTTATACATTTTTGTATTAATATCGGTGCCATACCTATACCTACTAGGTAGGTACAGATAACAGAATGTCATTTCTTAATACAAATTCTGGTCACTGTTTAGTAGACAGTCCAAAACAATGCTTTTAAGCTGAATGTTGATCTTACCTTACAGACGGACATCCAACGTAGGAGCTGTGAAGTATCAGCATATCAGACTCCGCAGGGAGAGTATAGGGCTCGACTTCCACGTCATGGTCCAAACGATGATGTAAAGACCTCATGACAGGAACAGAGGGATTTAGTCGTAAACCACGACAAGCCTGAAAATTATACGTATGATGAACGTATCACAAAATTTCAGAAGCTATAACTAGCCGGGTCGGTTAGGTTAGATTTTAGATATCCTCTTTTAGCATTTTACGCAATTCGACCCCAATAACGGGGTAAAACGGGGTTGGAACTTGGAACTTGGAAAGTTTTTACGAAAGACAAATGTTTTTAAGTAAATGACATTATAATGGAAGTCGGGTATGCTTTGAAGATGGTGTGTAGGTGCACTAATCTTTAGAAATTGATCCCCTTTTAGGTTAAAGTGAGGGATCGTAGTTTGTTAGAATATATAATTTACTAGCGAACCGATCATCCTTCTTCCTTAAATATTGGTTAATAAACTGTACATTTACCTGAATTATCAATAGCTTAGGTTTTGTCACTAACGTAGGTTTGTCATGTGTCTTAAAGTAGTTAATTAGTTCCATCTCACTATATTCCCTATCCGCCGCTCTTAGCAGGCCATCTTTGTTGCCGTGTGTTAGAACAGCAACGGCTACGCAACCGTAGTCTTTGAAATCTTTGGTTTTAACTGGAAAATTAACAATTATTAATACGATATTAAAAATTAAATTCTTAAATTCTTACTATTGTTATGAAAGCAAGGTGTACAGCACCTTGCTTACTTGCTGTTAAGATGAGACTGCCAAGCGACACGACGCTGCAGCGTAGCGACGCGACACGTCTGCGACAGTCTGACCTTATCTGGGGGCACGGCAGTGCCCCCGCCAAGTCGAGCAAAAAAGCGGCACGGCCGTACCATCCTTTTCTCGAACCAATTCAGGCTCTTTTCGACACCCCTATAACTTCGTTGTGGAAAAAACAACAAGCCTGAATTTTCAGTTGCTAAGTAAGCATTGTATAAACATGGTATATTTAAAATTTCATTCAATTTGAACCAGTAATTTAAGAACTGTAACTTGTTGAACTTTCATAATTTTGTCACTCAGTCACTCGCTGACTGACCGATCACCAAAAGTCTAAGGCACTTCTAGCAGACATAGAACCTTGTAATTTAGAATATAATTAGTGTCTAGTGTCTAAATCAAGGGAAAATTCAAACATTTCAAAATTTCTGTCCAGTTCTCTAGTTTTACTAACTTCGTAAATAACTTTGTAATCCCATATAAATGTATAGGATTAAGTTATATTTGCGGTTTATGAATCATTGTACCCGTACCATCGATATCTCCGGTATATCATCGGTAGATAGTGTTTAGTGTCTTAATCGCTGGAAAACCTAAACATTTAATAATTTCTGTTCAGTTTTCTAAATACACCGACTCCCTAGCTTTTGCCTGCAGCTTCGCGTAGGACTCTACAAAAAGATGTGAGATCCCATCAAAAACATCCTGTAAAAAAACCAAGTCTCGCAACTCAGTTTTTCTACCGTAAAAAGTTGTGAGATCCATGTGATACCAAGTCGGTGAATTTATTCAGTCCCTACTTAAGGGACCTTCAGTCTCAAGTTATTACGTAAGTTCTTATCATATCAATATTAAAAATCTTTCACGTTTTAAATAAATAGATCGACTTGGACATCGCATGAAAACACAATGTATGATACTGTATACTAAACAATCTAATCATGTTCATGTTAATCATCTTCTTAAGCAGAAAAAAAGTTGATTTTTTGATGGCTTAAACATTTTGCCGCATTGCATCATCGCGATTCGCGTCTCATTATAATGACAAATTGTCAAAGCTGGTGTTATAATTACTTAACCGCCGTACTCAGAGACTTAATTATGATTTACGTTCAATTTAATGAAGAGTTTGACAGATAATGTATGGGGCTTATGTAAAAAAAAAAAAATTACTTACATTGTAACTAATGTTCCACTCTGAGTGCAGCAGTCAGACTTTTGTTTAGAAGGCAATTTATGTGTACTTACATATTTCTAATTGTTCTATAATCTCATCCTTTTTCAAATCATGATGATCGTGGCATTCGAAGTTATATTTAGAGAACGTAGCAATTAAGGCTTCTACGTCTTTTTCTGTACCATCTCTCGGTGGATAAGTTGTGAAATTCTTTTGATTAAAAATCATCAAATAGTTTTTGTCAAAATTCTCCAGTTCATACGTTTTAGCGTTTTGGTGTAGTGCTCTTAAATTCAGAACTTCCCCTTTTATCACTTTTGGAGGCTCCTCGTATTCGTTTTCTATTTTTATAACTTTGTCTTCAACGTACTCATTAAAAACAGGATACTGAGGGCCAACCTTCATTCTTCCATCGAATTGTAAATCAGCGCAATCACTGTCTCTAGATTCATTAGAAGCAATAGACACACTACTTGCATCCTCATCATTCTTATTATTTTCCTCTTCACTTTCTGCATCATCAATAATATTTTGCTGTTCTGGATTCCTGTCTTCTATTTCTGACTTGTTTTCTGCTCGCTTAGATTTTGTCTTTTTACCTTTCTTATTTTTTTTATTTTTTGTTTTCTTTGTTTCTTCAAAAATAACTTCAAATATTGTGTTCATTTTAATCAGAGACGTTTATTTCGATGTAATGCAACAAACCAATCTGTAAACATTGATATTTGTTATCAGATATCGATATCCTCCTGTAATATATCTTATCTATGAGATAACAAAAATATATAATCGCTTATTTTTCATTAAATAAAATTATATTTAACAGAATATTATTTACGAGCTTTTGCCCGCGGCTTCGCTCGCGTTAAGAAGTATTATTATATACAAACTTTCTTCCCCTATTTGAACCCCTTGGGTGGGAATTTATCAAAATCCTTTCTTAGCTGATGCCTACGTCATAACATGTACCTGCACGCCAAATTTCAGCCCGATCCGTCCAGCGGTTTTGGCTGTGCGTTGATAGATCACCATGTCAGTCAGTCACCTTTGAGTTTTATATATATAGATAGAAGATAGATTTACATCTATTTCTGTGTGTGTGAACTTTACGCGAGACCATCCGTACTAATATTAAAAATGCGAACTGAGTCTTTCTTTCTGTTACCTCTTCACGTGAACCGATTTTGCTGAAGTTTGGTATGGAGATACTTCAAATACCAGGATAGGACGTAGGATACTTTTTGTTCCGAAAAATGTACGGTTCTCGCGAGATAAAATAACTTTGGCGCAATGGAGTTGCGAGCGTAATCTGGATCTCATATTTTTTTAATTAACATCTATTAATACGATATTTTTACCGTATTTTTACGACGACAAAATGTACATAACCTGCGCGAACTTTAGGACAACCTCAATAATGTAACACATAATACCGGCTTATAATCAAGGACCAAGGTAAACCCCTTTCGGATGAGTCAGTATTTCGATCACTTATGATAAAGCTCTATATTATTATATCCACCGAAGAATAGATATCCGGTATACTTTTATCACTAGATAGATTATATTAACAACAAGATTTCATCAATATTTGTAATATCATTCAGTCTTTGAGTGCTTTATCCTGGATGATGTCATTTTAAAAATATCTGCAACTACTCACAGCTTGGAAATTTACATATCCATATTAATATAAAATATATATGAGATAATAGATACTAATATAATGCGAAAGCGGAAAGTGTGTCTGTCTGTTTATTACCCCTTCACATCTAAACCGCTGAACCGATTTTGCTAAAAATTAGTATCAGGATACTTTGAGTCCTAGGAAAGGACACGTGATACTTTTTACCCTGGCAAAGAGTACGGTTACCGCGCGATGAACGTATTTTGGCGCAACGGAGTTGCGGGCGTCATCTAGTGAAACCTAAAGGTAAAACTTTAGTTTAACCTTTAGGTTGCAAGGGTCAGGACTGGCAAAACAAACTATGTAAAGACTTTATTTTGATGGAGGAATCAGAAGAGTATGTACGTTACCTCGATTTGCTGTATCTATCTCTATCACAATACACGTGCCAGCGCAGGGTGAAGCGTGATGGCAATAGTTTCTTCGTTCAAATTTTAGTGTATTAGCGTTACCAAAAATCATTTTCATCAGATTTACTTGCATTTCCAGATTTTAAGCCGTTAATTGCTGCCCTCAATGTTTAGTTTTTTTAATAATCCTAATTTATGACTATCTAAATTCTAAAGCTAATTAAAGAAGCTTTAGAATTTAGATAGTCATAAATTAGGATTATTACTACTCTCGTTACTAACTAGTACTCGTAAAGCTATCTCAATTCTCAAGCGAAAGCTTAACGACAACAGTTAGGGCCTGTTTCACCACTTTCTGATTAAGTTCCGGATAGGCTATCCACCAGTTAACGTAACAGATAGAGTATGGAGATGATTAATGAGGTTATTGTATATGTAAGGCAGGAGAAACAAGCCAAATTTTTGAGCGAACGAGGTTTTGACGGCGACTGCGGGAACTCTAAAGGACCGTTGTTTTAGTAGTGTTATGTACTCAGAGGAGCTAAGGATATGCTTGTGCATAGCCACACCCAGTCCTGCTCTTAGTATGTAGAGTTTCCTAACACTTAAAACACGAAATTCTTGGTACAGAGCAGAAGTGGGATATCTTCTCCTTTTGTTCAGAGCAACTTTAAGTAAAGCACGCTGCGCTCTTTCGGCAGCGATAAGGGTGGTAGACGCTGCACCTCCCCATACAGTTATGCAGTAGTTTATGATAGACTGACAAAGTGCTAGGTATATGGTTCTTAGTAAGTGAGGGTCCACTGCGTTGCGTAGATTTTTCAGAACTGGTATTATTTTTAGAGGAAGAGGAGTTTTATGAATAAGGCATCTGCGGTACTGAATAAATAATATTATTGTAACAAAAACATCGTAAACGTTGCTGAAAACTCTAGTAGTATAGAATTGTTCGCTCTGGAGTCGACCACTCTAATTAATAATTTATAGATAGTAAAATTGTATTAAACTAATTTATATTAAATGGGCGTTTTGTTGTACAGGCCAATTTGATCTCAAATATCTGAATTCCAAATTTAAATGTAACTTTTTCATTTCTTTGGTACATTTAAGTTTCCAAAACAGTCATTCATTTGTTTTTTTCTTGATTTTTTTTTGGAGTCGTTCATATCGCACAATGGAAAAATTGAAATATCGCTTTATTTACGAATATCTACCTAGTTCTACCGTGGCACGAGTACTGCAGAAACAGCTCGGTTTCAACGTTTTCGTTCTGGAAATTTCGACCTTCAGAACAAGCCCCGTGGACGACCCGAGACCAAAATGAATAATGAAGAATTAAAGGCTATTGCGGAAGCGGATCCATCGCAAACCACTTCAGAGTTAGCAGCATTCTTCGGTGTAAGTAATAAAACTGCTTCCACTTGAAGCAAAAATAAGTAATTAGGAAGATAAAAAACTTGAAAGGTACCTCATGAATTGAGTGAAGCAAACCAGAAAACACGCGTCGACTGCTACGTTACATTGCTCAACCGACACAATAATGAAGGAATTTTAAATCGGAAGAAAAATTTTAATAGATTTTTTTCTTTCGATCACCTTCTCCGACGCGATGTTCAAAATAAGCGTAGAGCTAGGCTACGCGTCTACGACGAGCTACGAGTTACGACGCGCCGGCGGCGGCGGCGGCGGCGCTACATCGACTTATAAAAATTGGAAATTACAAATTATTTATGTAATTATGTATAAAATATATACAACTAAGTATTTTGTGAACATTTAAAGTGCCTATCTGTTGTCATTATTGATATTATAAAGCAAAATATAGCAAAAAAATCAAGTTTGTTGTATGGGAGCCCCCGTTAAATTTTTAATTTATTTTGTTTTTAGTATTTGTTGTTATTTGCGGCAATAGATATATATCTGTGAAAATTTTAGAAGTCTAGCTATAGCGGTTCTTGAGTAATTACAGCCTGGAGACAGACAGATGGACAGACAGACGGACAGACATCGAAGTCTTAGTAATAGATGGGTCGAGTTTTACCCTTTGGGTAATTTTATTTTGTTTTCAGTATTTGTTGTTATAGCGGCAACAGAAATACATAATCCGTAATAAAAATCAGATGTCTATTGCGATTCTTGAGATACAGCCTGGAGACAGACAGTCAGACAGACAGACGGACAGACGGACTGACTCGAAGTCTTAGTAATAGGGTCCGATTTTTAACCTTTGGGTATGGAACCCTAAAAACTAGGATAATCGAAGATCTGTAGAGTACCTGGTGAGTTGGTAACCCTGATTAGAAAACACAAGAGCCCAACCAAACTACATAATATAATAATTAATTAGAGATCGACATGCCTCTTTCACAAAAAAATATTCAACTTGGTGGGCCGCTTCATTTGATGTCAAAAATCAAAGGTCTGAAGTATCCGATGAAGAACCCTCAGCTGGTCACAGCTGTATTAGAGATATGGTAATGCCCCTTCAGCAGAGCCGTAAGTAGGGCGGTGCCACTTGTGCCCAGGCACAGGACGTAGACTGTGGGGGACGCAAGAATGGCCAGACCAGGCAGGACTATTATTTTATCGGTTTGCTCCCAATAAGTTCCCGCTGCGCCCTTAGTGCGCAATTCCAATAATGTACGTAAAAATATGCAGCCGAACGTATGCGGTATGACCTCCTCCTTTTTGAAAGTCAGTAAAAAAAAACTAGGGCGCAAAAAAGGCTATTTACGGCATTGCCCCTCAGATCTGATAAAGTTGCATACGTTGCTGAACATTGGGACGAAATGCAAGTGTACACGTATGATGCTGATGGTGACGTATACACGAGCCATCACGAGATCCATCAGAGCAATCCTACACGTGCGATATGATGAAACCCACTGCTTACGGCTCAGCTTAAATTAATCAATATGCCCACGTTTCTGTATAGATTTCATTTCTTTTTAGAGATAAACAAGCAGCTGTATCGAGACTTGGGTAAGTTTTTTTTACAGAATATTTAGGTGGGATTGTATATTTCCGGCGCGTCAGTGACACGACCTTGAGTGAGGATATTAATTCATAATAATTAATACCTAATAATTAATACAATATTTACATAATATAATATTGCGGTTTTTGTTTTCCTGTGTGTGAGATAAGGAGACGTGGCAAAATTTGGTATTCTTCTTTTATTTTGGTAATCTTTATTCTATACTTACAAATAAAAAACGGAACCCTTATAAGATTCCTCTCATCTGTGTGTCCGTCCGTATCACGTCCGTATGCTACAGCCACTTTTCTTCGAAACTTTAATGCAACTTTCATGCACAATCAAACAATAGATAATGAATAACAGCTATAGGTACTTACTTACTTACTGTTGTAATTTGGCAGTAGCTGATACCTATTGTACTTAGTATGTACCTAAAATGCGTGATTATTTTTCTATTTTTGTTTCAAAAATAGAAAATTAGTTTGAGGACATGGGAAATACTTTAAACTAAAACTAAAGGTATGTAGGTATATATTTCTATGGATTGGTCTTCAAAAATAATATTAATGTTTCTAATAAGTATGATTTTTTCTAAACTGAATAGTTTGCGCGAAAGACATTCTTTTCATTTAGGTGAGTACGTAAATACAATTAACTAGCTGTTGCCCGCGAGTCCGTCCGCGTGGACTTCAGCTTAATATAGCACACGGTAGTTCCCGTTTCCATGTAGGCTACATTACCTGCAAATTGTAAAATTTCCCCGACAGGTTTGCTTCCGCGGTACGCTTACTTCAAACTTCAATGTTTACAGACAGACAAACACGTCACACTTAAAACTTTTTGCGTCGGGGCCGGGGTTGCAATCTGGGGTCGACCATCAACTCTTCTTACAACTTACAAAAAATCGTTATAGAATCATTATCCTTAGCACCTCATAAAGAAACACGTTTGAGTTAGCGCTTGTGCAATGTAGGTGACGTACAGCACCATCTGCTATGAATCTTTGGAACTAACTTAATTTGAACTTTACGCATAAACACCCCCTTACGACCCCTTTTTCCAGTTAAAAAGTAGCATATGTCCTTTCTCAGGCTTTAGATTATCTGTGTGCAAAAAATTTCATTACAATCGGTTCATTAGGTTTTGGCGTGAAATCGAGATTCGAGACAGACAGACAGAGATACTTTAGCATTGTTAATATTAGTATAAATATAGAAGTAAGAATAGAATATAATAATATGTTTTACTTGAACTTGACTTTGTCTAGATTATGCTCAACGAAAATGAAAAATAAACGATATCTAAACTTCCTGCTAACTTCTTTTGCGTAGGCGGTAGGAGAAGAACACGTGTAAGTTGTAACGAAATGCCTTTTATTTATGCTCATCACAAATTGAGTGTTAAACTGACCAAATTTCACACAAACGATAATAATTATAATATTATCTTTTTGACTGAACAATTGTATACTACTAACCTTCTCCGAATTTCTATTTTCCCCGTTGTTATGACGGAGCTCCCTGGTGCTCCAAAGAAAAAAAGAAAGTTTTTCAATATGCGAACTGTTTAATTATTATTATTTGTTCTGGTTGTGAGGATGGCCGCAGCGCGTGCGTCGTGTTAGCAGGTCGTCGTCCGAAAGGCTCAATAGTCGCAAGTCGCAACTCGCAACGTGCTCACCCACCAAACCGCAGGTGTGCAAAAGGCAAGGGGGGGAGGGGAAGATACCGGTTTGTCCGGACTCCGGTCCAATGAAACGCTGGAAAATCCAATTGAGTTTGTATTGACATTGACACTCACATTATTTATTATAATATTTAAAATGGAACGGGAAAAACTACGGTCAAGACCGGTCTTGACCGTAGTTTTTCCCGTTCCATTTTAAAGCTTTAGCGTTAGCGTTTGTACGGCTAGTGGAAGCTGTGAAACGCGGCCTGGGGGCTTCTATGATGGGTCGTTTTGAGCGTTTCCTGAGCGAAAATGACGACGTCTTGAGTACTCTTGAGTGACTATATATTCGCCGCCATCATAACGATCGCGGTTGCCAAGTTGAACGGCGGAAGGGGGCATTTTCAGCGTTTTATCATTTTTATCGCTAAGTGGAACGCCTCCATAAGCGTACTTTTTATTGCACAGGGCGCTACGAATATGGGTCTGTCTACGACAGGGCGATATAGCACCGGCATAAGACATTCACTTAAATTTAAAATTTAAAAGACGATGGGCAAAAATGTACATGGAACCTGGGACCATCCGGCATCCATCAATGGCAATGAAATATGTGTCATCGGATAGGTCCCTTGAATTGGAACAACAATTATTGCTAAGATACATTTGTTATTATAGCTGTCCGTTCCGAGTTATGAGACTTATAAGTTCAGATAATATAAAGGTTACGTTTACCCAAGGCTACCCAAGGCTAGTGTATCGTTCCCGTGGCCCCGTCAAAAGGCGGCGTGGCGGAAGATGGGGGGGGGGGTTTTAATGGGTAGGTATACCGTGGTCTCATTAACTACGGGAGTCCCACATCACCGCTCGGGTCGCCCCCTGCGCCTGGGTGGTATGCGTAATGCATTTCCCCCTCCGGGAAAAAAAAAAAGGCTAGCCAAGCTTCTTGATAACCCAAGCTTTTTATTACCTAGCTTATATTCTCTGAAAGTCTGCCCTCCTGTTATTTACGACATTCAAGAAAGTGAAGAAATTAAAAAGTGGCAACGTCGTAGTGTCATCCCTTCCAAATCAATCTAAGAAATAAAAGCGGCCAAGTGCGAGTTGGACTCGCCCATGAAGGGTTCCGCAGCAGCAATAAGGTTTATTTTGATTTATTTTTATATTTCAATCGATTTAATGAAATTTAGATTAAGGTCCCGGGTTACCCTCGAAATTTTCATACATTCTTAATACCAAAATCATTTTCTCATACGAAAATATTTAACATGTTTGAGTTATTTTTCAGATAGTAAGGTCCTGGACAAATTTTTTTTACAAAATATTTAAATACTAAAAAAAATTTTTTGTGTTTAAATATTTTTTAGTAAATTTACTACTAAATATTTAGACACCAAAAAATAGACAAAAACACTAAAAAATATATAAATAAATAGTAAATTTACTACAAAATATTTAAATACTAAAAAATATTTTTTTAGGTTTAAATATTTTGTAGTAAATGAATCTTATTTATGAAACTTATTTTATTGTCATTAACGCCGATATTCGTACTGACAGACATCCGACCTGCTAATTAAAAAGTTGGAGCATTCTTAAGTTTAGATTAAAATATTTTTCTTGTGATAAAAAGTAATGTCATTTACCAATACAAGAATTTTTGTTTTCCCGCCATTACTTGACACTGACCATGGTTTTATAGCTGAAGTGCCATAATAACCAGACCTGCATTAAAGAGCAAAGTCCTACCAAAATCACTCTGACATTGGCAACTCACTGAGGCCGCCATAATAAAAAGAAGAAGAAGAAGAAAAAAAACAGCTGATCTGTCACTTTTGGCAGTTGACATTTGACAATAGTCCAATTGCACGTTTCTTGTGATTTCTGTGAAAATTATTTTGCATTTTTAGAATAATTAATAAAAACATATGTATTGTGGTTATAATGTTACGGATTCGAAAAAAGCTTAATCGATAAACTAACATAATTTTATACATTCTGACTAGGGAATCAAAGCGAGAAAGTGAAAAATGTTTAATTACAAATACCTCGGTCGAGCGCACCTCGAAGGTTTTGATAATTATAAAGTAAGCTAAATTACGTTCAATACTTGTATTAAATAGCTATAGGAAGACAATATGTTCATATGTATTAAGCAAATAATATATTTGCAATAGGAACTTACAAAATTTGATAGAATAACTTAGGTACTAACTACTAAGTTTAAAAATAACTAAAACACCAATCGATCATTTTACGCAATATTTTTACCTGCAATTCACTGCGGCTAGAAAACATTACGAAAGAAATAGCATAAACTAAAATATAATATGTGAAATATATTATAATATTATAGTGAAGTGATAAATGCTATAATTTCATACCTTTCTCTGTTAATTTATTTTTTGACTCAAGGCCGTCACAGACTTAGCTATAATATATATTAATATGTTTATAGCTAGGCATATTACTATATATTTTCTATACAATTTTCGCGTGACCACACACTCAGCTATAATATATATTTCTGGTCTCAGTGTGCTTAGTACGGTATATTAATATATATTATAGCTAAGTCTGTGATGGACTTTAGGCTGAGGAGTGAGGCCAAACAAGCGTAATTTTAAGTCGCAGAATTTCGGTCGCTTAAATTATTTTTTTCATACTAATTTAATGATCCACAAAATTACGCTCGTGTGAATGAAGTAGGAATTTTCTATGAAACTGAATGCAGCAGAATTTTTGCCCACCAAAATTCTTTGACTCATGCTCACACACTGAAACAGGTTATAGAAACTGATACCTAAAATCTGTTTCTATTAATGCTTTGTATATTTTTACTGTTTATGGGTATGAGTATTTTTTCATAAAGATATTGTTTTCATTCACAGTATATGTCAAAAGACACAAGCCCGCTCAGTGTATATGTTATGCACCCGTTCTGGAACAAAGTTGTGGAGGTAAGTTAGAAACATTCAATTTACTATAATGTTTATGTCTCTTACTTAAAAAAACGACTTTCATACATAATTCAAATAAAGGTTTTATGGTATAATGGGGTGGAGTTTTGTGTGATAGTTAATATCCTATATGGAAACTTCTTTCCAAATGTACAATTATACACAACGTACATAATAATTTTACTATGTTATGATTCTGAGGTTTTGTTATTAACCCATCAATCCCAAGCAGCACCCCGCTGTCGCATAACAATTGAAAATCTATTGTGTCTTGATTCCCACAATCGAGGTATTAATCTATGAATTGTATTTTACTTTTGTGACAATGGAAGATACTCAAAAAACATAAACTAAAATTTGCAATAAAATTTTCACAATGGAAATGTTAGTTAACATAAACCTTATCTTAGATCATGGGTGTTTGCTGGAGATAAGGTTTGATAAAGTAATATTAAGAGTAGGTAAATTTAATGTGTGCTTGTCCTATTTGAACAGTTTGCCTCATCTGTAATTTAATTAAAATATTTTACAGTAAGTAATTTTGAAATCTTCCAAAAATAACTTTACTGATTTACTCTAAAAAAGTTTTTATTAAATAGGTATCTATATTTTAACCCGTCGATAGTGGAAAAACGGTTGCATGTGACCGCTTGGGGCTTGATGAATTAGTAATAATCTTTATACAGGGTGCAATTAAACCTTCCTGCCAAATTTTTTCCAGGGCTTAGGTATCTTTAGGAGAGTCCATTTAAAGAAAAAAATTGGATGTTATTTTTTTTTCGATGAGATATTTTATCCCATTTAAAATCGTTGCAATAATAATTATTGTAGTGTTTTTTAGGATAACCTTCGGAAGCTATTTCTCAACATTTTAGTACTGAGTGATTATAAAAGAAAAAAATGGTGTATTTTTATTTTTAACAAGGATCAATATTATATCAAAGTTTGGCAGTAAGGTTTAGTTGCACCCTGTATTATTGAGTAAAAAAGTAATTAAACAATAATATTAAAAATATTTTCTATAGTCTAAACTCTAAACTCTCTACTGCACTTCAATAGTAAATTTACAATTTTTAGTTTCCATTATTATGTATTCATGTTTGCAGATTGTTCCAAAATGGGTGGCACCAAATGTTTTGACGTTTGCTGGATTCCTTCTCACTGTTCTTGACTTCTTGTTGCTCTCATACTACGACTATGACTACTTAGCTGCTAGTTCGAGATCGCAAAATGAAACTACTACTGAACCATTGAATGGCCATGTAGAAGCCATACCACAGTCTCTTTGGTACTTGCTGGCCGTCTTTCTTTTCTTGGCATATACTTTAGGTAATATGAACATTATAATATTATTCGTATTACTAAAATAATTTGCGAAAAGAATATTTTGTTTTTTAATGTATAAATGTTCTTAACCAATTTTTTTTAAATCATGTTGTATTTTTATGTCAGATGGCATTGATGGCAAGCAAGCACGGCGCACACAAACCTCAGGACCGCTGGGAGAGCTATTTGATCATGGCCTTGATTCATATTCAGTCTTCTTCATACCAGCATGCCTATACTCAATATTTGGACGACTGGATTTCTCCATATCCCCAATAAGGTGATATTTAAAAAAATCATTATATAAACACTAATATTCTTAATAGCTATAGTAAATAAAGAGTCATATTATACATAATTACATATTATACAAAAAATTATGAAACTATTCTCACCTCAGCTATAAATTTCTGGAATCTAGAGTCTAGACTTTTATTTTTCTTGCAGAATGTACTACATAATGTGGAATCTCTTACTCAACTTCTACATAAGCCACTGGGAAAAATATAATACCGGAGTTCTGTTTCTACCATGGGGCTATGATTTTAGTATGTGGGTATGTAAACTTTTTATAGCATATTCTGTTAGTTCTTGAATTTCTATTTTAACAGGTATGTAGAGTTTATACTTACGTATTCAATTCTTTTCTGATTTCTATAACAATATTTTTACGATAAAATTTTTTCTTTTCAAAAAAAATAATTTGACAGACTTCGACATTTGTGTTTCTATGGACTGGAATGAAAGGAACAAGGTTCTACAAGCGCTACCTGTTTGGCTCTTACACTCTGGCAAATGGATTTGAGTGGCTCATATATGGGACAGGAGTTTTCACAAATCTGCCAGTTGCTGTGTACAATATTTACTTGTAAGTATAGTTTTATTATGACATATCAGGTTGGTTCATGCATGATTATTGTAAAATCAGCTTTTGTTTGTTTTAAATATATTTTTTCACAACTACCTGACAAACAAAGTTCTGTTTTAGTTTAGCTTTGAACTGGTTTAGATGGTGATGCCATTATAACCGAGCTACACACTGACACCGACAACTGAATCTCGGGTTCGGATCAGATCTGCTTCGGATGTAATGCGACATTGCCCTCAAAGTTAATATAGCAGAAACGAGGTACTATATTCTGAATCACTACACCTTATCCATAATTTCAGATCGTACAAGCTGCGCACGGGCAAGATGCGTTCGACCTGGGAGGCGCTCCGGCCGCTGTGGTCGCTGCTGAGCGTGTTCGCGGTGAGCTCACTGTGGGTGCACCACTCCCAGCGCCTGCCGGACTGCGACCCCAGAATACTGTTCCTGCTCATCGGCACACTGTTCAGTAATGTTGCGGTACGTGAATGAAAGATTCTCCTCTGGTAATGAAAGCGCGTTGTCTAAAGAGGGAGGTGACAGGCAACACGATGAAAATCTATAATTTGTGTCAAATGTTACTCGTTACCTGGGCTTGATATTATATCCTAGCCATATTACGTAGGGACGGCCTTGTTTGCGCGGCATCGTGGTGTTTGCGCATTCACCGATGAATTCCATTTCACTTTTTGTTGTCTGATTAAACATTCCACTTCAGTGTCGTCTGATCGCACACTCAATTTTAGTGGCGTCCGATCACTCATTTCACTTAAGTGTTGTCTGATCACACGCTCCATTTCAATGTCGTCTGATCGCACATTCCATTTCAGTGTCGTCTGATCACACACTCCATTTCAGTGTCGTCCGATCGCACACTCCATTTCAATGTCGCCTGATCGCAAACTCCATTTCAATGTCATTTGACCGCGCATTCCATTTCAATGTCGTTTGATCACACACCCCATTTCAGTGTTGTCCGATCACACACTCCATTTCAATGTCGCCTGATCGCAAACTCCATTTCAATGTCATTTGACCGCGCATTCCATTTCAATGTCATCTGATCGCACATTCCATTTCAGTGTTGTCTGAGCACACACTCCAATTCAATGTCGTATGATCGCACACAGCTCCATTTCAGTTTTGTCTGATCGCACACTCTATTTCAATGTCGTCTTATCGCACACAGCTCCATTTCAGTGTCGTTTGATCGCGCACTCCATTTCAATGTCGTCTGATCGCACACTCCATTTCTGCAGTGTCGTCTAATCGCACACTCCATTTCAGTGTTGACTGTTGACTGATCCCACACCACACTCCATTTTAGTGTTGACTGTTGACTGATCCCACACTCCATTTTAGTGTCGTCTGATCCCACACTCCATTTCAGTGTCGTCTGATCGCACATTCCATTTCAGTATTGTCTGATCACACACTCCATTTCAGTGTCGTATGATTGCATACTCCAATTCAATGTCGTATGATCGCACATTCCATTTCAGTGTTGTCTGATCAGTGATCACAAACTCCATTTCAGTGTTGACTGATCGCACACTCTATCTCAATCATTGTGTGATCACACTCAATGTCGATTGTCGTCTGACCACACATTCATTGTATGATCACACTCAATGTCATCTGAGCACACATTCATTGTATGAGCACACACTCCATTCCAGTGTCGTCTGATCGTGAGCCAGATGAGCAACCAGCGTTGCGAGGCGGTGAACTGGCTGCTGTGGCCGCTGACGGCGGCGGCGAGCGTGTCCCTGGCCTTCCCGCACTACGAGCTCGTGGCCTTCTACGGCCTGACTGCGCTCACTGTGGCCGCGCATATTCATTATGGCACGTGCGTGGTGGGTATTACGTTTCTATTAGTTAAAAACTGTTACTGATAGGGGCATAATGCATGCATTCATTCATTCATAATGCATCCATAATAATAGTTTTCTTTGTATATTGTAACTAGTTACTCTCTGCGATTTTGTGTGCTTTAATAACATCGACTCTTTTTATATACTTTATCAAAACAATAAAAAAATATTTTATTGCTCATAAGCTACTTTTTCGACAATGGTTTCTTTCCGGCAAATATTAATTATTTATCTTATTTAAATTGCAGGTCCGACAGATGTGCGACCACTTCCGAATAAGCTGTTTCCATATAAAGCAGCGTGCCGATTGACTCCTAGACGACAGTGCGTGCTAAATAACATAACATTATTGTACAGTCTGCAAAAAATCGTAGGAATGTAAGAAAAGTATTTTTGTACGAGTAATGTTAGCTAGGACATGAGCTCTTGATATTTTTCGCCGTAAAAAACGATACTTTAGAATATCTCTCGTAGAATAACTCTCTTTAAAATTAAAAAATGATAACTAAAGTGCCTGTTTATGATTAAGATTTAAAGCTTTATTGATCCTAGCGTATTTTGAGAAGCCGAAAGATTTTTTTGCCGACTGTACTATTACATGTTCAGAAACATACATTACATGTCAAACAATAAACAATAGACATAGATGTTACGAAGTAGTATCTTAATAGTTGAAATGTTACATAGCAAAGAAAAATGTTATTCAACATTTGCTTAGAAGTCATTACAATTTTTCGGGCATCAGGGGAGAACGAATAAAAATAACTACTAAGTCCTATGAGTTTCAAAATTAGAAACAAATAATTTATTTGTGTCTATAAAATCTTTTGATTTGAATTGCTTTTCTTATTAAAATTTCGTTGTATGTTTCTTTACTTGTTTAAAATTGTTATATTATTGAAAAGATTGTGTATTACAAATGACCATGATATAATAATGTGTTAAAAGAATTAGTCATCTTAATGAAAAGCTAGGATATCCAACCTAAATACTATATTCACCATCCAAGACCATCTAAAGTTTTATTTTTGTGTACACATCTTTTGTCGCTTCGTAGCACGCATTGTCACAGTGTTTATAATGAGACTTTTTGTGTTTAAGTGCAATTAATTTTGCTTAGTATCAATTTTTATATAGTTATTATTTTTTATTATTTCTTAAGTTACTACGAGATTACATATTTGTATTTATAATTTTGATACCTGATTGGGAAAAGCGAATTGGGTTTTTAAGTTAACATGTTTATATTTTTAGGATTCCGTATTTATTATTATTTGTAAGAACCTGTTGTTGATTGACAGTATTGAATAGTATTTCTAATTTCTACCATGATTTTTAGGATCTTATTGGTCATGTGTCAATGAAAACTTTTTTTCTACTTGCCTCGAATTTCTTGATAAACGGGGCTGCGCACATACTATTAAGTTATGGTTGCTTTACATCAACCATAATGTCTAATTACTAATTTGAAATTTCTTACTACCTACTTGCCTTCTTATCATGCCAGCTGCTTGTAGTTGTGCTATCAAATTGAAGTCTTTTTATAATATAATCTGTTCAGTGTCCCTGCTTGCCAGGAGTGCATTTGTGTGCTCGCTTGTATTACTGCATCTACCCCGGTCACCGTGAAATTCGAGGCAACGGCCTTAGAGCATCGTGTTCTACTCATTAAACTTTATAGCACATGCAGTGAACAAAAAGCCATAAGTTAGGCGACATAGAACAAAATATTTATGTTCAATCATGCACCTGTTGTTTACATATTAATAACCCAGTATCTTTTATGCCTGTTTTAAAATGAATCAATTGTTCGGACTGCACTAAAATACCAGAACCACCTATCCATTGCTGGGAGCCAACAATTGTTATTACCATACCTCAATAATTATTGTAAAATTTACAATATTATTGCGCGTAATAAACATTATTTATATGCTTAACAATAAACATATTATACATACTTAATCATAAATCGTCCATCCCTAAAATAGTGAGTGACTTTAGAGAATTTATTTTTTTATATTTTCTCTTATGATCACTGATCCAGTATTTAGTTTAAAACTTTTAATTTTTCAATAGTTTGTTTTTCTCCAAGTGCGAGTTGGACTCGCGCACGAAGGGTTCCGTACCATTATAGAGCAAAAACAGTAAAAAATTGTGTTTTTGTATGGGAGCCCCCCTTAATTATTTATTCTATTTAAATTTTATTATTTATTATTAAAGTATAAATGCAGTTGAGTATTTTGTGTCCATTTCAAGTGCCTACCTGTTGTCATCATTGATACCGAGCAAAAAATGTTTGAAAAATCACGTTTGTTGTATGAGAGCCCCCCTTAAATATTTAATTTGTTTTTTTTTAGTATTTGTTGTTATAGCGGCAACAGAAATACATAATCTGTAAAAATTTCAACTCTCTAGCTATTACCGTTCTTGAGTTATGTACCTACAGCCTGGAGACAGACGGACAGACATTGAAATCTCAGTAATAGGGTCCCGTTTTTACCCTTTGGGTACAGAACCCTAAAAACTAAGGAAGAGAAACTGTAAAAAAAATTGTACCACGAGTCTACAAAATGCATAATATTAATTTATGCATGTGTTCACTGTTCTTTGAGATGTGACAATGATAATTATTATTGTCAACGGCTTTATGTGAGTGGTTATAATATAGTATAATTTCGAATCGTTGCTATTGCCATATTGTAGTGTGCGAAAAGGATCCAAATTCAAAACGGTTGAAGTATTGGCATAGTAAAAGGTATTGGAGTTTAACGTAGGTTACAGGATTTCTCATCTAGTAAGATTGACGTGTAACTGATCGTCTAACCCACGGATTGATGGACTGATAATTTTTTAAATATGTACTTTTTATAAGCATCAGATTGATCGTGTAACCTACGTAATACATTTCCTTAGTTTTTATTATTCATAGGATTAAGTACATGATTTTGACTAGTAACATGTAGGTATAATTTCCTCTGATAAACAAAAGGTTTTCAAGGACCCAAAACGTCCAGTAACTCATCTTTTAAAATGTTTTTTCATGAAAATATATTTTCCACTGATTGACGAAATATAAGTAAGTCGTTTGAAGTCGTCTATGGAAATGTTATAATTAGTTCCACTCAATGGACGTGACTTGGGAAAAAGCGCTTACAGACGAACGGCATGTTTCGGCGGCACGCGTCGGCGGCAGTCGACGGCAGGTGACGGCACGTGTCAGCGGCAGTCGACGGCAGCCGTCTACAGTTTATCACGCTTGCAGTTGTGACGTAATGCGTAAAGGTAAGCGTCCACAGATCTGTATCGTACGCAACGGACAATTTTTTCACAGTACGCCCACTGTATCGGCAGCATACGCATAATTACCGACTAGCTAGTATATTTATCTCCTTATTAGTCCAAAGTTCCTCAGTCAAAAATTTCTGCTTTCGACTTTTCCATCCACACCCCCTTTTTAGGTTTCCGTAGCCAAAATTGCAAAAAAAGGAACCCTTATAGTATAGATTCGTCATGTCTGTCTGTCTGTCTGTCCGTCCGTATGTCACAGCCACTTTTCTCCGAAACTATTAGAGCTATACTATTGAAACTTGGTAAGTAGATGTAGTCTGTGAAACGCATTAAGATTTTGATGCAAAAATGGAAAAAATATTGAAAATTTTAGGTACAACTGAAACAAAAAAAAAAATTTCATCTAACCTATGCGTGTGGGGTATCTGTGGATAAGTCTCCAAAAATCATATTGAGGTTTCTCATATCATTTTTTTTCTAACCTGAATAGTTTGCGAGAGAGACTCTTCCAAAATCCAAAGTGGTAAAATGTGTGCCCCCCTCTCTAATTTCTAAAGTAGGGGCATGATAATTCTAAAAAAAATATATGATGTAGGTTACTATAAAAACTACCAACGAAAATTGGTTTGAACGAGATCTAGCCAGTAGTTTTTTTTATATGTCATAAATGGTAAACCTTAATCTAAATTTCATTAAATCGACTGAAATATAAAAATAAATCAAAAACCTTTTAATTTCATAAAAATAAACCTTATTGTTGCTGCGGAACCCTTCATGGGCGAGTCCAACTCGCACTTGGCCGCTTTTTGAGCATTCATTTACTAGGCTAGTCAGTAATCCGTACGCTGCCGAATGCCGATACGGTGGACGTATCCATTTGATGCAAGACGTCCGTTGCGTACGATACCAACCTGCGTACGATACCAACCTGTGGACTCTTACCTTTAGGCCGTATGTCAGAACTGGGGGCCTACCACCACCTCTTCTAAGCGACACGATGTCGACATCCACGACAGATGACTGATGAGCAATAATACATAAGCGATCTTGAAAAAATTGATATTTCACTGCGGATTTAACAATGTTTTGCATTTTTTTACTGTTTTTTAGTAAAATTATATTTGAAAAGTCAGTAGATACGGTAAATGTTAAGTAATCTTATAACAAAGTGTTCTGGAAACATGATAGTTTTAGGAAAGGTCGTGGTAGGCCCCTGCAAGCGTAATTTTATAACAATTTGTGGTTGTGCTTTAAACTGTGTCATGCTTAACTGCTTCTGTATAAGTATATTAATGTAGGTATTGACAGAAATTCGCTGTTACGATTAACAGAAATCTTGATTATCAAGATTTATGTTTTAGACTAGCTGTTCTGGCAAACGTTGTTTTGCCATAACATAAAGTATTTTGCCCATATTATTTTATGGAAGTGACTAAGGCCGGTATAAATAGTCAGTACTCAAGATGCATCTCGGTCTCAAGACGCGGTTCGGCTCTGTGATTGGTCCAAATTTTGACAGCCAACCAATCACAGAGCCTGAACCGTGTCTTGAGATCGAGATGCATCTTGAGTGCTGACTATTTATACCGGCCTAAGTATGTCACCATGGCCTGGCAACGTCCATCGCTGTTCCGAAGCATGTAAACAATGGTCGCCGTCAGTCTCGAGTTGTGATAATTTACTAGGTGTTATTTATTCAACAATAATTAATGCACTTATCAATATAATATGTACCCAGTAGCCGATTCTCAGACTCACTGAATATGCATATAAAATTTGGTTAAAAATTAAAATCAGTAAAGCCGCTTCGGAAGAGTACGCGGTCTAACATTATGACACGAGAATTTAAGAAGATTACTGTTCAAGGAGACTCAAATCTAAAATAATATCACTTATCTATTTATGATAGATGAAAACATTTTTGTCTCCTTGGTGAATCTCTAATAAGTGTCTAAGCCTAAGGCCCACTTTCGCAGATCTGAGTTAAAGTTAACTCTGAGTTAAACATGTCATCACAGGTATCACTCACCAAGTGAGTGATACCTGAGATGACATGATGTCTAACTCAGAGTTAACTTTAACCCAGATCTACGCAAGTCCGCCTAGTTTTTAAACCCTCATTTTCGTGTTTTTTTAATATTATAGTATGATCAATGAATTTCATGGATCTAGCAACATATTTTGTAAATAATTCTTGTGACTTTATTTTTAATGTATTTTACTATGATAATATTTACTATTTTTGGTGTATTTTATTATTATGTTATTTATTATGTTTTAAAGTGTTAAAATTTGTATGAATATTAAATTCTTAAAGCAGTTGGATCTGTCAAAACTCAAAATATAAAAGAAATGTAAACTACAAAAACGGAAATCATAATGTAAAGTAACTAGCTTACTATTTACAATTAATGTGACTTCGTAACTAATATCTGATCTGTGGTGACTTCTATTGAAGCTGTATGATATGGAATTTATAATTATTTCCTATACAGTAAATTCCAATAAAATGTATTTTGACAGATACAAAGGGATTTGGAACATGTTATTCCCAAATCATTGAGGTAATAATACTTAATCTGTGTCCCAAATTGCCTTCATTGTGATAGTTTATACTCTTTAGTCACTAAAGTCGTCACATATTGAATACTTATTGCTTTCTGCGTAATATCATTGGTGATTTCACAATAATAAAATATGGAATACTCACATTAAAATTTCATTTGCTAATTTAAACCCAGTCCCCAGTTGTCGCAAAACATTGTCGCAAGAATTGAGTTGTTTAATAATAATTTGTTTTTTCATTTAAAATATCTAATCATCAAAGAATAATTATTATCCCCATAAACCTTAAAAATTCACAAGCTACACCTTATAACAACGATTTTTGAAAATAAAAAAATTATTATCACATAAAACTATAATTTCTATTACAACAATATAAAATATGTATTTACATAATCCGATTTAAAAGTAAATAAATAACAGTAATCAAAGCGCACGGAGTGCGCGGCCAAGTTCCAGCAAGCCGCGCACATGCCGGGCACTATTGTATATTATGTAACAATGACTTTTCTATCCAAATACAAATTTCTTATAATCTTCCTTTATTTTAGCTCTTTCTTCAATATCTGGTAGATAGGGGGTTATTCCCCTTGCTCTTCTGTCTTGGTACACTTTTCCCTTAAAATTAAATTTTTATTAGTAACAATCATGAACGTAGAAAAAAGGTGGATGGAGTCTTATTATGACACAGAACTGTGTCCTCAGAGTCGGCCAGGCTGACTGTATGACTGAGATGTACACGGTCCACATGCACACATTCTTACGCTAGTCCCTACCATTTGACAGGCATAAAAACGTGTGTGTGGCCGACTGAGGACACAATTCTGTGTATAATAAGACTCCGTCCGCCTTTTTTTCTACGTTCATGGTAACAACAAAAAGAACAATGATATAATGAGAATTTATTATCACTAGCTAGAAACATCAAACACTAAAAGGAGTCCTGCCGGCCTAGCATACGCCAACGAGATATCTGTCTCTACATGTTTCTCGATGTTTGATAGTTTGTATCATCTCTATTGACCCTAGCATGAAAAACATTTTTTCTCGCGTAGATCTATCATCGAAATAACACATTTTCATAGAGTTTTGTCGAGATAATGTCGAGATTTTGACATTAGAGACGAGTAGTTTTTAATTATCTCGAGAGTGAGATATCTCGTTGGCGTATGCTAGGCAGGATGGACTATGGTTGTAAACAACTCTTACTAAAACCATCAATGACTACTATCAATACCTACCAATAGTAGAAGTTTTTAATTATTTAAGAAAAGATTTGTAGTTTGATACTAAATATAAAACAAATATTGATACGAACCCAAAACTTTTTACAAGTATTGTAATTGTCAAAGTATTTTACACACTTCTCTTGTACAAAGTTATTCTTATTTAGACATTCATAGGACTGTTCCTGCTCCTGAAAGACATAAAATTACGTCTTATGTTCAGAGATATGTATGGTTTGTTTCTTACATAATAAAGTATGAAGAAATAAAATTTTAACCTTAAGACAGGGGTTCAGCCGTGCCGCATCTTTGTTTACTAACTTCGACATAATATTTATTTGTGTCAGTGCAAAGTTATAGACTATACGTATTTGTAATTATAAATAATTGAAATAATATTTACGTAAAACGTTTATTTTCCATAGAAATTGAGTAAAAACTGTGTAAATCCACCCCACAATTTCGCAAGGCTTTGACCACAGATCACAGATAACAGATTAGAGTAAATTTGTTCAATGTTCTGGGATTACTGATTATCTTGCTACATTTATTAACAGCACACCGCCATAGAAATTTTAAATTTCAAAACAAAATTAAAAGTAAACAAATGACCCACAGATAACTGTCATAATATCTTTGTAAATTTTTTATCTATGCTACAAAACGTGACGACATAGCGGATTGTCGTCTCAAAAACGTGTGTCGTGCCACAGAATATTATTTAATAGTACAGGTCGTGCTGTGCGGTGTGCCGTGTGAAAACGGTGCATAGAAATGTATGGCGCGCTGAATCGTCACCGCTTTTTGTCGTGTCGTGTCGTGTCTCGTGTGAAAACGCTCTTAGTCTGCACTCTGCGAAAAATAGTTTTTGTTTTTGAAAGACGTCTCTGCTCGGCGATTTGTTCTCAGTCAATTCTCAGTTTTGATTGACCAATCCTGTCAGTTTTTTTTTCGTAAAACTTGATTGTGATTGGTTCATTATTACTAATGCCATAAATATTCTGTAATAGAAACATGATTCTTGAAAAATTACGACGCGAGAAATGAGTGTTGAATGAACAGTCTTGAATTTGAAACTTTTTAGATTTTACAATGTTGTTACATAAGTTAAGTGCCTAAATATACTAGAATACTATTGCTAAGTTAGTGCAGAAGTGTTTAAATGCTTGCGAGATGTCGAAGAATAAAATAGCCGCTAGAATCGACAGTCAAAATGTGGAAGTGAAGACTAAGGTATGTGGGAGCAAATTTCTATTCCCTTGCTCAGAAGAAAGCATGTTTTGCCCTTATTTTATACCACCGCTACCAGAATTGTTTTCCAGATTCATTTTATTTATTGGGGTTTCATAAGTTTACCTGACACAATAATTACCGTTGCACATAAATGACTATTACAACTAATGTAGATGAAAGACAGTACCGACTTAAAAAGTTCTTAATACTAACACCTATAGCTATAAGTAACATGCAAACAAATTATAAAATAACCAGTCTTACCATAAAATCTCATTTCTAATAAAAATACAAACTATTAATAATTGCACTGTTTGCATTCCATGAGGTGACTCGTTTGCTCGTTTGCCCCCTTATTTCATAAAAAAATGTATTAACGAAACATTTTCTTTTAGTTTGATGCAGAATTTCGACGTTTTTCTTTGAATAGAAAGGAGAAATTGAAATATGAAGACTTTAAAGCACTGATAGAGAAATTATATAAACTACACAATGTAACATTCCTGATAAGCTACACAGACCCGAGCGATGGGGATCTACTGCCTATAAATAATGATGATAACTTGGCAAGAGCGCTGCTCACAGCGAGGCCACTTCTTAGGGTTATTATACAGAGGAAAGGTGAGTGGTATTCTTGTCTTTTATATTAGCTGTAAGTTAACACATTGCTACTGCTTGTATTGGTACCACATAGTTTGTACTTAATGTAAATATAAAGTATAATCTGTGAAGCTCATGTATACTTCATTTTAATTCACTCTATTCTAAATGTGAACAACAATTATTCATCTACTTATAATTATAAATGTGATATTGTACAGTTATATTTGACCTATACTGAGATTTGTTCATTTTTAGATTAAAATGAAATGAAATGAGGCATAACTAATGTTTTAGTTTGTAATGTAACATAGGAGGATGACTTTTGCTAAAACTGTACATGGGTAATTCTCATTTTTCCAAAAAAAGCGTGTGATCATCGTTTTTCCCAGTGATGGTACATAAGTATCAACTTTTATTTTTGTTTTCCTTAAATATTAATAAAATACTACATATTCCATAAAAAAGCATTTTCAATTTACAGTAGCGTTATATTGTTTTTTAACATGAAATAGTCAAAAATGTC
Source organism: Plebejus argus (assembly GCA_905404155.3). NCBI lineage: Eukaryota > Metazoa > Arthropoda > Insecta > Lepidoptera > Lycaenidae > Plebejus > Plebejus argus. The sequence continues at coordinate 7,019,678 of FR989927.1, read as the reverse complement.
CCTTCCATGTGTGTGATCACTCCATTTTTATACGGTTTTAAATTCATAACTAAATATATCATTAGAATAACAATATTTTCTGAATGCCATCATAAACCAAGTTAAATAAACTATATAAATAAAAAAAACTACGGCCAAAACCTTAAAACACTCATATTGTAATTACTTTTAAAACATTGTGATCGATTTTTTTAGTCACCTCCATGGATGATGTCACGATTGTTTTTTAAATGACAAACAATTTGCGTAGAAACGAACGTCGCACGGCTTCAAAAAAAAAACATCCGCACCATTTTACTTCAGTTGTCAGATTTTACCGGCGACGTAAGCGTTACCAGAAAATGTATTTTCTGTTGTTATTCTCACAACTCGTCGAGCATAAGTAGTCACTACTGTGGTTACTGTCAAAGGTATGTGCAGTTAAATTATAAACTTTAGTTTTGTGTTTCGAACGCGTTTTTGTATCGAAAAACGCTTGGCAAAATTTGTATAACCATGCTTGATTTGGAAGTTATGTTTGAACATGTAAGTAACGAAAAGTCGCTTCCATGGGCGTCACATCCATGGATCCGTGGATAAAAAATCACCCATGGAAGTGACCATGGATCCAGGGAAGTGAGTTTTACTTACGAATGGCTGGTATTTTGCATTGTTATTATTACTAGTAATCGCCCAATGGTCGAAATTCGACCTCAAATAAAAATATTAAATTATAACAACGCTTTTCTAATAATTTCTATTGATATTCTTTTATCAAAATATTGACTTTATTATTTTAGACACAATTCCTGCGATAGGCTCAGATTAATAAAGTCAAATGATGACATACTCGTACAATAATAGCAATACAAAAGGTCTAATAAAAGCTAAACTGAGCTGTGCAAATGTTTTCACAAAAGTAAAGAATGGTTGATAGACAAACTGATTTGTTATTTAAGCTCGGTCTGAAGCCAAAAAAATTTAATCTTAAGATCTCTTAAAATTATCACAGTCTCAAAAAAGTCTTACTGGTTTCAATAACAAAGTAGCCTTACACTAAAAAAACAAAATAACATAAAATTAAATTTTTTTGGCTTCAGCCCGAGCTTAAATAACAAATCAGTTTGTCTATCAAGCATTCTTTACTTTTGTGAAAACAAAACCTACTATGTATAAGTAAATTTTATGAAAATAAATGTTTCTTTTTAGGGTTCCGTAGCCAAAATGGCAAAAAAGGAACCCTTATAGATTCGTCATGTCTGTCTGTCTGTCTGTCTGTCTGTCCGTCCGTCCGTATGTCACAGCCACTTTTCTCCGAAACTATTAAAGCTATACTATTGAAACTTGGTGAGTAGATGTAGTCTGTGAACCGCATTAAGATTTTGATGCAAAAATGGAAAAATTGTTAAAAATTTTAGGGGTCCCCATAGATACAACTGAAACAAAAAAAAATTTTTTCATCTAATCTATGCGTGTGGGGTATCTATGAATAGGTCTCCAAAAATCATATTGAGGTTTCTCATATCATTTTTTTCTAACCTGAATAGTTTGCGAGAGAGACTCTTCCAAAGTGGTAAAATGTGTGTCCCCCCCCCTCTAATTTCTAAAGTAGGGGCATGATAATTCTAAAAAAAATGTATGATGTAGATTACAAAAAAATCTACCAACGAAAATTGGTTTGAACGAGATCTATCCAGTAGTTTTTTTTATACGTCATAAATGGTAAACCTTAATATAAATTTCATTAAATCGACTGAAATATAAAAATAAATCAAAAACCTTTTAATTTCATAAAAATAAACCTTATTGCTGCTGCGGAACCCTTCATGGGCGAGTCCAACTCGCACTTGGCCGCTTTTTTAAGTTATTATACAAATTCATTTATAAAAGTAAATTTGTGATATTAGTTCACATATTTTAGTCAACTAATGACAATAAAGCTGATTTTTTAAATAAAAATTGCATTTTACTTTTAAGAAAAGTCACCTCTTTGTTTTATGTCACAGCTATGTATTGACTTTTTATATGGAATGTCATTTCCATGGAAGTTAGGTCACTACCATGGAGGGCACTTTTTTAAAACCCCTTATTTCTCTATATATAGAGGGCTGCAAGCTCGGAGAACATTTTTCCAATCTAGAACAAGACTCAAACTAGTAGAATCAACCATCAAATTGCTCAAAAAGTCGTTTAGGATTTTATAAAAAAATTTTGTACCAAAAATGAGAATTACCCACATAAGCAGTTGAGACTGAGTTTGACTGCAGTACTCGTAGATACTGTAGGCTGTAGTCTAATATAATCTTTATAACATCTTCTAAATTGGAGACAACAAACTTGTTTGTGCCAAAATTCAATTTTCTTAATCCGTTGATCGTGGAAAAAGAGACACAATAAGCTTATCTGTTGTTATTGTGGTCGCATACGACCATTTGGGGCTTGATAGGTTAAAGTACAAACAGTAACAAATATGATAATCTAAAATCTAAATGGTCCTGTGTCCTTATTCTATAACACATTTTAAATTTTTTTTTTATGGTCAATGAAGTAAAGCAAAATACACTCTATATTGTTGACCGTAAGACCTAAACTGAGTTGTATCAGTTGTGATCAATATGGTTAACCATTGTTAGTATGATTAGCATAGAATGTGACACTCCCATAATTTGATTGATATAAAGGTGTAGTAGGTCATACAATGTATGGTGACGGGTTTCACTGTACTATTGGAGCATCCTCAAAACAGTTCCATGTATATTGTATGCCAAATGTTTTATTTTGTACGCTTACAGCTAAAATAACAGCCAAATTTAACTGTTTTATCTATGAGGACAAAGGTTCATGTGACAATCTCTTATACTCAGTTCCTTCTGAAAAGTTTATGTTTTCAAGAGCTTAGTTGAATAGTTAACTGTTAAAATCTTAGCTATTTAGAAAACCTCCAAAGTCAGACAACAATGATAATATTTCTTTCATGTTTGCAAGATGTCTAGTCTGGCATTATATGGTAATTGTTTTGGTGTTGTATTGTGTGTGATGGTATGGCTGGAAATCAAATTAAGTTTTTATTTTTTTAATTAAATTTAGGCTTGAGGAGGAGATCACTTTTGGCCTTCGAATTGGGCACATCTTTGTCATATAAATCATTATCATTTGATAAAATATATTTACGTTTAACACCTGAATCATTTTCATCTGTTTTTTTCATTATTGAAAGTTATCTATTCTTTCTTTTGCTTACTATGGGCGTGAGGGGAAGACAAAAAAAGTAACAAAGGTAAACTGTAGAAGTAATCTCAATGTCTTGCCTTTCACCGCTTCACATCTATGTCCGTGTCTATATTATTCTTATACATTACAAAATATTTTATTCATTGTATGCATTTGTCATATTTTTTCTCTTCATAAGGGATGAAGGTGATAAACTACTGAAAGTGAGTGCTTAAATGTTTTACCAAAATGTTAGCTAGTACATTCTCCCTTACTACAGAAGATTTTTTTTTTTTTTTTTTAATCTATTTTTTAATGGGGGTTTTTGTCAATAAGACATGTCAACCCCATCGTATCCGCCTTAATGAAATTTACTCATCAACTTCCAATAGTAAATTGTAAATAGCCAAAGAAAGCATGTCAATACTAGTGGAATTATTATACATTCATTTATAATATTTACTATTTCAAGTTTATAAGCAAAAGCATATATTTTTCTGCATGAAGTTTCTTCCCTTTGTGTAACCCTGTTTACTGTCATCAACACAGTAGTTTCTTGCTTGCTTATACCAGATGTAAGTAAATAGGATTAGGGGTAATTTGTGAATGAAATATATTTGTGTAAATAATGTAGTCACTGTAAATAGAATTCACGTTTCGCTGCGCACACGTCAAGATCACTGTAGTTCGGCATTTTTTCTATTGGACTGGATTTTCTTATAATGAGCAAAATAGCCGAGGCTTAGAATTTAGATGATTTGGTGTTGATAAAAAAAAATTTGGCATTTCAAATACTGTATTCAGCAACAATAATGCTTTAATTATTTTTTCAAACCGAAATATAGGCACTGCGTAAATAATCACTGCCAAGTTAAGTAGTAATATAATGTAGTTTAGTATTTATGAATTGGACCCACGAACTTAAAAATATTTTAGGTCCGTGTTTTGGCGTTAAATTTTATCTTATCTCTCGTATAAGGTTTATTAGTGTCAATAACCCTTTAAAAACTTCTACGAAAGAGCTAGAGCTAGAGTCATTCACCAATTAACTTGACAGATCAAGTATGGAGAATCTGTCAAAAAAGGTGTTAATAGCCTATTCGGCACTTTATCAGACAGTGGTGAAACAGGCCCTAATTATTGTAAATGTAGCATTCAACTTATTCGAGTGCTAAAAAGAGTCTTAATTATATTTTAACCAAGTTCAGAGACTTTATTCCTTGTCAAAATAATGCTATTCAGAAAGTTTATAACTATAAAAAAAATATTGACAGTTACACAGTGCTACCTCATACTGTTTTAGTAAATAAACGTTAACATAACTGTAACATGTTTTAATGAATGCAGGTGCGACCAACCAGAACCCTTTGAGAGGAATATGATAACGCATTTCATTCAAGTTAATCTGTGAGTCATTTTAGCTTTTCCCTATTTGTTTGGTAAATTTATAAGCTCACAATATTGTATGACAGAATATAAAAGTGCTACTTATTTTAAGTTTATTGTGCAGTAACCGTACATTTTTTGAGACAAAATGTATCCTTTGTTGGTCTTCGGGACTCAAAGTATCCCTATGCCAAATTTCAGCAAAATCGGTCCAGCCGTTCAGGCGTGATGTCGTGACCACGCGAATATGGATTCATTTTTAGGGTTCCGTAGCCAAAATGGCAAAAAAGGAACCCTTATAGATTCGTCATGTCTGTCTGTCTGTCCGTCCGTATGTCACAGCCACTTTTCTCTGAAACTATTAGAGCTATACTATTGAAACTTGGTAAGTAGATAGACTATATCCGAATGTGAACCGCATTAAGATTTTGATGCAAAACTGGAAAAATTATTAAAAATTTAAGGGGTCCACCCATAGGTACAACTGAAACAAAAAAAAAATTTTTTCATCTTAACCTATGCGTGTGGGGTATCTATGGATAAGTCTCCAAAAATCATGTTGAGGTTTCTCATATAATTTTTTTCTAACCTGAATAGTTTGCGAGAGAGACTCTTCCAAAGTGGTATTGTGTGCAACAATAAACGTTAGAGACGAGGCATTAGGAAATTTAGTTGCCTTGTAGTACACCTACGTTGCTTCTTGCTTGTGACTCTTAAACGTGGCTAGATGGTTGCAATTAATTCATTAAACCATATTGTTGGGGCAATCAGCCATGTGCAGCTACCTACGCATTCGAGCGTGAACTTTTAAAACAAACAGTACACTATATTGTATACTGTACTTGTTTATTAATTATTGAAATTATGAAACGAATTTAAAATAATCGGCCAAGTGCGAGTCGGACTCGCGCACGAAGGGTTCCGTACCGTTAAAGAGCAAAAATAGGCCAAAAATTGTGTTTTTTGTACGGGAGCCCCCCTTAAATTTTTATTTTATTTAAATATTATTATTAATTATTAAAGTACACATAAATGTAAGGCCTTTGTGTAAATTTCAAGTGCCTACCTGTTGCCATTATTGATATCGAGCAAAAAAGGCTGAAAAAATCACGTTTGTTGTATGGCAGCCCCCCTTAAATATTTATAATATTATTTTGTTTTTAGTATTTGTTGTTATAGCGGCAACAGATATGTACACAATCTGTGAAACTTTCAAAAGTCTAGCTATAGCGGTTCTTGAGTTACAGCATCAAGACATAGACAGACAGACAGACAGACAGACAGACAGACAGACAGACAGACAGACAGACAGACAGACGGACAGACGGACAGACGGACAGACGGACAGACGGACAGACGGACAGACAGACAGACGGACAGACATCGAAGTCTTAGTAATAGGGTCCCGTTTTTACCCTTTGGGTATGGAACCCAGAAATGCGTACAAATTCAGATTCATAATGGCAATCAAATTGCTATGCTAGAAATTAGAATAAACTTAGAAATTTTAAAAGAAAATTTTAAACGTTCAAAACCGTGTACATAATATTTGAAATTCTTTTAAACTAAAGTGCTAAGTCACAATTCTATTCCTAGTGTCTCCAGAGATAAAAATGTTTATTTTCAAGTGTCAGCTGACCTTTTCAAGAATATAAGTCAAGTGACCTCAAGACTTGAAGAATAGGCCCCTCATAGTCTCTTTAGCACTTCCCGGACGGATATCCTAAGAAAGACTTTGTTTTCTATATTTATGGAGTTTTTATACTTTTCAGCTCTATAATCTAAGGATTTATTTCACCAAAGTCTCTGGGGGGAAAAGTTAGACGGTGTTATAAGCATCAGCAGTCAGCAAGTGATGTCAAAATAAGGGTTGCTTTTTGGATTTTCATTGAAGGTCATTCCCTCGCTTATAACGCCGGATTTACGAAACGGTGATTGAAACGACGAGGCAGATTAGTTTATCCAGAGAAAGCCTTAATCCTTTCAGCCCAGGGTTGTAGCTACCGCCGTATGTACCGGGGCCCCCTGGCAACATGGCCCCCAACGTGCGTTAGCAAAAATTAATAGAAACTTTTAATTCTTTTTAATTCACAATATGAGAAAAGTGAAAATGGCAACCTTTCCTAAGGGCCCCCAAACAAATTTTATATGGGGCCCCACTAAGGCACGCTACGCTTCTGTTTCAGCCTTAACCTATTCTAAAATATGTAACAAAGTACTTCAGTTGTTATGGAAAGTGGCTTTAAAACCGTCTACCTAACAAAGACAGGGAAACGATATCGTGCTCCCATTTTGTGCAGGTTTCCAAGTATAGCCCTCGATTAAATGCGTAAGAGTAATTGCTCATAGAACGTAACTGCGTCATAGCTGGTCATTGAAAATGGAAGGCTTCCTCTGCAATTGAAAGGGGATAGAAAATCGGAAATCAAACAAAAAAATATTTTTTTGTATATTGTATAGTATAATATATTATGTAGTATAGTTGTATAGTATAAGCGGCTATTTTTACTAATCCGCGATTTTGTTAGCATAAAATGAAAGTAAACATAGCTTAGAGTGAACCTCCACAAAAAGTAACGATATTATGTTTTTTCTTTAAAGTTACAACCGTTCCTAATTTAAAAAAATCGGCCAAGTGCGAGTTGGATTCGTGCACGAAGGTTTCCGTACCAATATAGAGCAAAAATAGTAAAAAATTGTGTTTTTTGTATGGGAGCCCCCCTTAATTATTTATTTTATTTAAATTTTATTATTAATTATTAAAGTTTAAATATAGTTGAGTATTTTGTGTACATTTCAAGTGCCTACGTGTTGCCATCACTGATATAGAGCAAAAAATGTTTAAAAAATCTCGTTTGTTGTATGGGAGCCCCCCTTAAATATTTAATTTATTTTGTTTTTAGTATTTGTTGTTATAACGGCAACAGAAATACATAATCTGTAAAAATTTCAACTCTCTAGCTATTACCGTTCTTGAGTTACAGCCTGGAGACAGACGGACAGACATCGAAGTCTCAGTAATACCCTTTTTACCCTTTGGGTACGGAACCCTAAAAAAAACTATATTATCTTGTGCGGTGTATACTATAAAAACAACATACTTATTGATTAAAAATGACGGAATAATTAATGAATATAATATAACAACAGAAACTGTTATTTTTGAATTCAAACTTTGCGTAACAATTAAAAAGTAATGACCTCATCATTGTCTAGGGCTCGAACCGGAAACGAGCGATTCGTTCCGTCGCCACTCGCCAATACCGCTGTTATCCTGCCCAACAGACCTTGGCCTTAAAACAGACTTGTTGGTTCTATGCTGCTTATCTAACCGCCGCACTCAGCGACATTTAATAAATACTTAACGTTAATAATTTGATGTAGACTTAGACAGAAAATGTATGAAATCAGAAATAGTCAAAATCTTCATTAAATTAAAGAAATCGTTAAAATATAACTCTCGAGTGCTGCAGTTAAGGCAGATAATTTACAGTGTTCGTCAGCCCGCAATGAGATACAAAATTGGGAAATAGTCGCAAGGACTAGACTGTACTTCGTTACAACTTTTATTATGGAAATATTGTTACTTTCTTTTTCATATTAGGTGGTTTTAAGAATCGGCCTTCATTATACTTTAATCAAGAGAAGGTCATACGAATTCATTTACATTATTAAGCATACTAATATTATCCACAAATTATGTAAGATAAGCCTTTATCTCCTGAAGATAAGCTACTATCTTGTATGTATTTAGAAATTACCTGGCTCTATAGAATTTTACCATGGCCAATGGCCATATGATTTTATGACGGTGTGGCGGGTGTGCAGTTGTGCACCTATGACTAGCTGAATATTTATGTCAATTTATGATCATTAAAAATAATACATCACTTTCACTTGCGCAGTCAAATTGACTAATTTATTTTCTGTTTCAGGAGACAGTTTAGAAGAACTGAACGGCTATGGCACAATACGACCACGGAATCTAATATCTATTTTCAGCGGAACGCCGGCTAAAAACAAAGGGCTTGCTATATCTAATCCACACGATTTTAGGATGGTAAATATCTTGGTATTAAGTACTCCTAAAGGCTCCCTTATACGGAAAGGCCGCTTAGTATTAAGTACTGAGAAGTTGATTCATAGACAGATTGTGGACCTACGTATTTTGACCGCGTTCTGTCAAACCCAGTCGACTAACATTGAGTTGATATAAACTGACCATGACGTAGGTCCGTCAACTGCCTATGAATCAATTTCTTCGATGGTACATTTTATATGGATCCCCCATTAACGATGGACCATCGAAGAAATTGATTCATTCGGAGAGGCAGATAAGGCATAAGCCCGACCGGATCGATCGGCCTCCCTTGCATAAACTTTTGTCAGTATGAAGTTCATACATTCATACTATAAGCACGTATGATGATGGTTATTTTAAATTCGGAGTTTCCCATACAATAAATCAATACGCTGATCACATTGGCCATTATTTATTAAGGAAAATAATTAATGTATAGTACTACTAAGTACTAAATACGTAAACAGCTGTAGTAAACAGATGAATAACATGGGAAGTATGTGACATTAAATACAACAACAATAAGGACAATATTCTCTTTGCGGTAAGCGCAGGCGACATTTAAATCAATGTTTTGCAGACATTTGACGGAAGGGATTCATCTTAATTTATCGGTTATTGTTGTTTAGTTACGTGCTGTCCTGCTCACACGCGCATAATTTGACGCTTATTCTAATCATTAGAATAAGCGTCAAATTATGAATTTATTAGAATCTAATGAGTCGGCGTGTTAATGTAGGACATGATTCCTAGAACTATAGTACTCGAGATGCATCTTGGTCTTAAGATACGGTTCAGGCTCTGTGATTGGATGGCTGTCAAAATTTGGACCAATCATAGAGCCGAACCGCGTCTTGAGACCGGGTCGCATCTTAAGTACTGACTATTTATACGGGCCTAAGTCAAAGTTATGTGTCTCTATTAATGAATTATTGCTTGTTTTTTTTTAGGTTTCCGCAATCATAGACGTAGACATAGTGCCAGAAACCTGCAGAAGAGTGAAGCTGCTAAAACACGGCTCTGACAGACCTTTAGGATTTTTTATACGGTAACATTATTTTATAGGACTATCTACTTCTTACTATATAATGTAATAATAATCTTATCAACATTTATTTTACCACAAATAGCTTTACGATTCAAAAATAAAGTTGACGCTATCATTTATGGGATATATTTTGCGGTTTAACTGAGTAGTACCTATGTTGAACGTAGAAGTTATGATTTCAAAAATGTCAAGACTCACGAGACGACTGATAAGTGGACATCGTATTTTTAGGGTTCCGTAGCCAAAATGGCAAAAAAGGAACCCTTATAGATTCGTCATGTCTGTCTGTCCGTCCGTCCGTATGTCACAGCCACTTTTCTCCGAAACTATTAGAGCTATACTATTGAAATTTGGTAAGCAGATGTAGTCTTAAACCGCATTAAGATTTTGATGCAAAAATGGAAAAAATATTAAAAATTTTAGGGGTCCCCATAGGTACAACTGAAACAAACAATTTTTTTTTTCATCTAACCTATGCGTGTGGGGTATCTATGGATAGGTCTCCAAAAATCATATTGAGGTTTCTCATATCATTTTTTTCTAACCTGAATAGTTTGCGAGAGAGACTCTTCCAAAGTGGAAAAATGTGTGTCCCCCCCCTCTAATTTCTAAAGTAGAGGCATGATAATTCTAAAAAAATATATATGATGTAGATTACTATAAAAACTACCAACGAAAATTGGTTTGAACGAGATCTAGCCAGTAGTTTTTTTTATACGTCATAAATAGTAAAGTACAACTGAAACAAAAAAATTTTTTTTTCATCTAACCTATGCGTGTGGGGTATCTATGGATAGGTCTCTAAAAATCATATTGAGGTTTCTCATATCATTTTTTTCTAACCTGAATAGTTTGCGAGAGAGACTCTTCCAAAGTGGAAAAATGTGTGTCCCCCCCCCCCCCCCTCTAATTTCTAAAGTAGAGGCATGATAATTCTAAAAAAAATATATGATGTAGATTACTATAAAAACTGCCAACGAAAATTGGTTTCAACGAGATCTAGCTAGTAGTTTTTTTTATACGTCATAAATAGTAAACCTTAATCTAAATTTCATTAAATCGACTGAAATATAAAAATAAATCAAAAATATTTTAATTTCATAAAAATAAACCTTATTGCTGCTGCGGAACCCTCCATGGGCGAGTCCAACTCGCACTTGGCCGCTTTTTTTTATTTTATATGCAAACGCACACGTGGACCGCCGAGCTTTAGTACTAGGAGAAGCAAGGTGTAAGTAAGACAGTCTTGCTATCGAAGCGACATTCGTGTAGTGCCGGTTTTTTCAGCGCCCAAGGGTTCTGGTAATACTGAAAAAATTGGCGCCTCTTTCTATCCGGCGCCCTGGGCGGTGGCCGGTGGCCCCCCTAACGCCGCTACTGCATTCGTGCAATGAGAATCTGACCCTAGTACCGGAGGGTGTTGTGTGAGTGTACGGTTTAACCGATCTCCCTAAAGCAACTGAGCGTCTCACAGATGTACAAAGAACCTAGCGCGTGCACAGCCCGATTCTAAATTAAACGTCGCTTCGACCTGTTGCCTCAAGTGCATTTTGCGCTTGAGAGTGATGAGACAGCAAGGGTGCGCCTCTCCGATTTCTAACAAAATCTCTTCCATTTCTAAGTACATATTCTAAATTACAGATATATTTTAATTTAATTTAATTGAATTGTGGACGAAAAGAGGAGAGGCCTTTGCCCAGCAGTGGGACGCAGTGGGCCAATAATAAAATAATAATATAGATAGATTAAATTATAGATAAATTATAGATATACACAAATTCTAAAATGTATTTACGTAGCGACGGCACGTCAGTCCGCGTGACGGCGCACGGCGTGGAGCGGTCGCCGGGCATCTTCATATCGCGGCTGGTGCCGGGCGGGCTGGCGGAGTCCACCGGCCTGCTCGGCGTCAACGATGAAGTGCTCGAGGTCAACGGCATCGACGTCTCCAACAAGACCCTGGATCAGGTACGTAGAACATATTTTGCCTGTAGCCACTAGTGCAGTCTTTTACCAAAGTGGGCGATAACGCCTACTTGTGGGCGCTAAAGGTCTAAACGGTGGTGTGGGACCTAGAAAAAATGGGGGCCTTGCGTAGAGGCTTGGGAGGTAATTTATTTCATCTGGCTGCATTTTAAATTGTAACAGTGGGTACGCTAAAACATAATTTGTTCTCAAAGTAGGCAGCAGATAAAATAAGTTTGGGAACCTTTGCGTTGTTAACTCACAAACGCAGCGACCCGCGAAGAAACGGCTGCCAGATCTTTGTCTCACACGTCAAGCGGCAATGCCGTTAGTCGCATCTCCCTCTATCCCCTTTTTCGATGCCTTTTCGCGGTTCGCATCGTCGGAATACTTAAACGGCATTAAGTGTGTTAAAATCAACTATGAATATTTTGAGCATATAGAAAAATTATCTAAGTTAACTCTTAAGCTTATGATTGTATACCATAATATAATATTATATTTAGTCCTCAGTCACATGTGCCTCAGTCCATAACGTTTAGAATTAATGTGAACGTATCGATGACAGTGGCAAAAGGACCGCAGAATAACATTATTTTAGCTTAAAAATAAAATCCTAAGAGACAGAGAAATGACTATAGGTCTATAAGAATCTGTTGGCAATTCTTGACAGCAGATTTTCAAAAAATATCGTTGTTCATTGGATAAATTTTTATATGTGCATGTTTCACACATAAAATAAGCCGCTAAACTCTAAAGGAATAAAAAAGGATGAAGATGTTTTATTCCTATTACCCCGGTATTGCTAGAGTCAATTTATTTTCTTACTTTTTGCTATCAGATTCTGGTAGACCTATAGTATCTCTTATATTTCAGGTGACGGACATGATGGTGGCTAACTCGTCGAACCTGATAATCACGGTGCGGCCGGCCAACCAGCGCGCCGGCCCGCCGCCCCCCGAGCCCGCCAGACCGCCCTCCGATACCGACGAGGATAGAATGTCAGTTCTATTAACTTGTATTCTTACAATAATAGTCATAGTCCTAACAGCTTACATGCATTCGATAACTTCGACAGCAAAAATGCATGGGATTTGATATAAGGTATCGCAAGCGCCATGTCACTTGGCAATGCGCTTGTTAAATCTCTTTCAATTTTTATTTCCTACTTCACTGTCGAATATATTCGTATTTCCTGGCCCATAACCAAAAAATGCTCATGACAGTTTCTGTAATCGCAATCATTATTTTCTTCACAGATTCGACCAAGACGAGCAAGACGAAATCGTGGACCTCACAGCGATAACGTTAGAAGACCAGCCTGAAACCAACTTCCCTCACAGCATTCCTAGCAAAGACGACGGGCAAATACTACACCTCTAGTACATACTGAACAAGTACCGCCGCGGTAGGCGGAGTAAACTATATCTCCACACCGAGGTAAACATTCCTTTATAGTGTATCATGGTGCAGTGATCATTCCATTTTAGATAATAAGTACGTGGACAATAAGCTTTATATTCCTGTGTACTTAAATTTCACATGTGTTAGGGTTGCCAGATTTTCGCTGTGTCGCCAGGATCAAAAACAGACATTTTTCGGTATAGCAAGGGTAAAATACATATTTTTACTACTGAGAGAATCATTCCAATACACGTACTAATATAATATAAGTAATACTTTTATGTTACAACATGATAATGGTAAGAATGATAAGTGTCAAACAAAGTTACTGATAGGGGAGCACAAGCAATAGCTAAGTTACTCATTTATGGGTTTTTTCTACAGTTTTGCATATTTATATCACGCTAGCGAGTACGAAAATACTACCATAGGACACATTTTTTGGTACATTATACACAGAATTTATCTTAAGGGCCCGGGTTACCCTCGAAATTTTCATACATTCTTAATACCAAAATCATTTTCTCATACGAAAATATTTAACATGTTTGAGTTATTTTTCAGCTTAAGATAGTAATTACCTAGGGTCCTGAACAATTATTTTTTACAAAATATTTAAATACTAAAAAAAAAATTTTTGTGTTTGAATATTTTTCAGTAAATTTACTACTAAATATTTAAACACCAAAAAATAGACAAAAACACTAAAAAACATATAAATAAATAGTAAATTTACTACAAAATATTTAAATAATAAAAAATATTTTTTAAAGTTTAAATATTTTGTAGTAAATTTACTATTTATTTATATATTTTTAGTATTTTTGTCTATTTTTTTGGTGTTTAAATATTTAGTAGTAAATTTACTAAAAAATATTTAAACACAAAATTTTTTTTTTAGTATTTAAATATTTTGTAAAAAAAAATTGTTCAGGACCCTAGGTAATTACTATCTTAAGCCGAAAAATAACTCAAACATGTTAAATATTTTCGCATGAGAAAATGATTTTGGTATTAAGAATGTATGAAAATTTCGAGGGTAACCCGGGCCCTTAATCTTATTTTATTATTCGGATAAATAAGAATAACGGCATAGTTAAATAAAAAATCATTTTAATATTTTTTTTATCACATGAAAATTTATGGGACAATCAATCAATCAACATTTTAATATTTGTAAAGTTGGTAATTAACACCAATAGTGATAGGTACTGTGTTACATCAACCAAGTCTCCTGGGTTCTATGTGAAATGGCAGGAAAAATGCTCGCGTAATAAGTTGAATGTTCCCTAAAAGGCAAAGCAAGAAGTTATGTTTGTGTTATAAAATTTTTAATACATAAGAAACCGGAATTTGGTTGATTGTACATAATATTTAGGAATAAATAGAACATAAACATTTACAAATCATAGATTTATACATTTTAATATTTAGGTAATTATGGTACTGTTATAAAATGGCTGTTTTATATTGGCATTGGGTAAAAATTAAAGCTCTAAATAAATAACTGTCAGTATGTAACCACTATATTATCTTGAAAACGAAATATATTAAAACTCCTTCGTAACTATTTAGGATTGTTGTATTAGGAAAATTTTACTGTGTGTTCGAAATCATATCAAATTATTTTATCTTAACTATCTTAATCGAATACGTAGCAGCAATGTGTTGCTGCAAAAAATCTATCAATAAAACAAAGTTGATACTATTTTAAAGTCTATTTCTTAAAGAAGTATGTCTAAATTATTGTAATCGTATGAATAATAATTAATCTTGCTCAAATCTTGAAGAATTTGGAAGCAATAATTAATTGTGCTTATCGTTATTGTCAATTTATTAACAGTATATGTAATGTTGTATTAAAAGATGAACAAAATGTCAGGATTAGGCGGTAAACAATAGTCGTATGAAAACGTAATTTACTCCATATTTGGCCTACAATTAGACATTTAAAAAATGCATAAACACTTTTTTATTGGCCTATTCCGAAAATTGACAAAACTTATTCTATGCTTAGATATATATTTGAATCATAATTATTGTTGGTTTGCAGCAGAATTATGTAGGTATGAAACTCTTAATTTTTTTTGGAGCCTATGTATTTTGATAGCGTAGTGCCTTGATTTTAATCTTTGCCTAGACTAAAAAAGCTTCCTGTAGCTATATTTGGATAAACGACAGACCTACCTAAAGTTTGTTCCAGATGAGAAACCTGTGGGACCTAAACACTAGAATTTTCGTTATGTATAATAATATTTGTATGACTATTATTACTATCATATTATCTACTACCATTACTCTATAATTATAATTTATAGAATATACCGCCTCACTAATAATAATATCACACTGGGTAGTGGGTATGACATTATGAAATGATATCATCTTTAACGTCTATGTGGATGTTGATACTACTAAGGTTTGAATGTAGGTAGCGAAAACTTTACAGCTATATTAGTATTGTTATTAAAATTTATATTACGTAATATTGTCTGTCTATAGTTCTATACTATTATAATATTATTATTTTACTAATGATTAATGAGCTTTACGAGACTACGTTAATTTACATACACATACTAATAACTGTCTACTATCGTAGTGTGAATTAAACGTTATCTCTATCACTAATAGAAACGATGCATATTATGCTGTATGTTTTTTCCAGCTTATCCAATGTGCAACTTTATTTTATCAGTATTGAGGTAATGCTAATAATACCTGTAAGTTGTAGTGTACACTAAACTTATGTAGTTGTGTATTTTACCGCAGTAAAGTAGCACTTGAACATTCCAATATACTTTTTTCGATTCTTTATATCCTTCGAAAGATAGATAAATTACTTTTTATCATTCCAAAACTGTAAATTTTAATGAAATGGACAATAATGTACTAGATGTAGTGTGACGATTTTTTTGTAATTATTTCAATGCCATCCATTTTTTCTAAGTATTTAGTGTAATATTTTCGTATGTAGATGTTATAATCGTTAATAATTTTCCAATCAACAATCATAGGATATCTAGAACGTGAGGTATTTAACACTATCAGTTATCACTTCAAAAACTTCGTAGTTGTAGGCTTCACTTCCTATGGAAGGTGCTAAAATAAAAATTATTATCAAAAAATTTGTTCACATAACAATTATACTTATTATGGTTTATACTTTGATAATTTTTAAACTTTTTAATATTATTGATTTGTTCGATCTAGCACTTTAGTTAAAATGGCGGAAAAATTATTAAAGTCTTTGCCTTCTACAATCTACATAATATTATATTAATCTGTATTGGATCAGTATATATGTATGTAATATGTATTCTAATGTTGTAAGTAATCTATAAAATCTGTTAAAATTATACGGTCTTACCACAAAAGATTTAAACACCTGTTGAACAGTTGTTTTGTGACATTTTTGTACTGAATTTTTCTCTAAACAACTGTTCAACGGGTGTTTAAATCTTTTGTGGTAAGTAAGACCCATAATGTCTGGAATGGGAAATTCATGACGAATTTCAAATGTATGTTTTGATGATTTTGATAAAGTGACTTTTAGCTGATACTTGAAAATAACTATTGTTGTACTGTGCTTAGAGGATTCGATCCCGGGATCCCGAATCCCGGGATCCCGGTCATATTTTAGTCCCGAAAATGTCGGGATTGTAATTTAATAAATCCCGGGATTTTCAGGACTGATAATTATAATTTAATTGAGTAAATAAAAATGTGCATGAAACAAAACGCACTTACTTTTTTGACGTTATGTTGGCCATCTTGTTAATACACTTAATTTCATTTGTTTTTGCTTACGACCGGTATCGTTTTATGTGTAAAATTGTGTAAGAACCCCGGTTTACGTCATTTAAGTATTAATATATTTTGTGTTCATTGGTGAAAATCGATAAAATTAAAAAAAAAAACAGCCAAATGCAAGTCAGACTCGCGCACGTATGATTCCGGACCATTGTAAGTTAAGAAGTAGTTAGGAAGTAGGCAAAAAATTGTGTTTTTTTGGTATGTGAGTCGCCCTTAAATAATAATTTTATTTTAATTTAATCATAAATTAATAAAATACAAAAATTATTAAGGATTTTGTGAATATTTCAAATTCCTATTTGTTGCCATTATTAATTACGAGCAAAAAATCACATTTGTTGTACCTAGGAGAGCTCCCTCAAATTTTAATTTTGTTGATTTTAGTATTTTTGTTATAGCGGCAACTAAAATACATAATCTGTGCACCTAAACAGAAGTCTTGCTATAGCAGTTCTTGAGATAGGTACAGCCTGGAGACAGACGGACAGATACCAATGTTTCAGTATTAGGGTCCCGTTTTTACCGTTTGGGTACAGAACCCTAAAAACAATGTATTAATTAGTCTTAGTCAATATACAGCATGACTGGTCAGACATGTTCAATACTCGAGGAAGTGATATTTGGCTATTATATTAGTTGAAAAAAAAAAATATAAAAAATAATATCAATTGATCACTGAGTAAATGTAGCTTAAAGTTAAATAATTATTCACGCAACGCATGGACACCGCGCGCGGGAGGTGTAGCGCGCCGGCGCGGGAGGGCATGACGCCGCGCGGCTGCATAGTAATTTACTAAGTGTCCGTGATTCATTTGTTTAAAAGGAAATTTGGTCAAAAATTAAGTACCTAATTTTATTACATATTTATAATGAGAATCGAGTACTGAATACTCTCCTTAAGTATCGGTATTGTCTCACCAGTCATGCTGTAGATCCAAAATACCGAGTGTTAGTTGTCATTTTCTATTACCCATAATATAATCCCGGGACTGTCCCGGGATCCCGGGATTGATTTTAAATAATCCCGAAATCCCGGGATTAGAAAAAACGCCCGGGATCGAATCCTCTAACTGTGCTATACACAGTAACGACATGAATAATTACCAGATCAGATTTTGTGGTCTATATGTTGTATTGTTATGACATTCCATCATACAAGTTGTGCCTTGAATCTCTGTTATAGTAATTGTTGCCAACGTTGAGTAAAACATGATATTATGAATCTACTAGCGCTCCAACAACAAACGCTTTGGCCATCGATATGCATATTCTATAACAAAGGGCATAAAATCGTGCCTTGCGGAACTCCCGTCTTGCCTTTCCGCTCACTGCCGAATTATAGCGACTAAAACAAAGGAGACGGAGATATAACAACGCTTAAAAATTAAAATAGCGCAGAGCCTTCGTTATAGTATGTTTTATATTTAGTTCTTACTATGCAGTAATACAGCTTAAATTAACTAAGTAATAATTTAATACCTAGTAGCTAATATTAACTTAACAACTTTCGACTTAAGCCTCATTTCAACAATAAAGCCTAATTGGGTTCAGGAACCCTATTATTTTAACCCTAAAATAAACTGTCCACGCAAGCTCTGAGGAATTATGTTCTGAAATGTTACGGGCGGATTGCGGTATAAAATTTTGTCAATCGCTCACAATCCATTCCTCACTAGCCCCCAATCCTCAGAGCTTGCACGCAGGGTATAATACTAAATAATTATTATTTGACTATGTTTTTGTCAATGTTTTGTGACTTGTTTCATTATTGTTTTGTTTCGGGGCTTATATTGAAAGACATTAGTATTTGTCGATTCTTCAATAAACCCTATCTATTAACTTTTGAGAATTAAAGAGCGAACAATAAATAATCAGTAGAAAAAACAATAAAAGTAAGGCTATTACATAGAGAAGACTTAAAGCATTTAAAATTCACAGTATTCATATATTTGTGTATATGTACCTATTGGTTTTTAAATGATTTTATAAGATGTAAGTTATCGATGTTAACTGTAGGTTTTATATGATAGAATTTATTTATAATTGTACGTTAAGATTGCGTCGTGTATAGCTTTGAACTCTAGTGCCTATTCAAGTGATATTTTAGTTTCGTTTAACAATTTTGTATCTGTATTTTATTGTGATCTGTATTTTTTCGTTTCATTTACTCTGTACTTAATTTTTTGCACATCAATTACACACAATCGGAGGTTCTATTACAATTTTGGTCCGAAATTATATCATTTTGGTATTTGGCTCAAAAATTGTAAAATTTTATATTGTTTAGGAGATTATCATTATTTACACTCTAATTAGTATACACTCGTGTTGTATGTAAATGAAATATTATTATTCCACAATTTGGTGTTTTATTTGTAGATAGCTTTTAAATATCCCTGTGATACATATAACACTAGTCTGAAGTCTCCAAAAAGATTACTTATTCTGCAATTCAAATCTTGCAATTCTTTACTTTCAGTACCTATCTATATTTACGATGCAATGGGTGCATCGTAAATATAGATACTAGTGAAGAGTAATTATACAACTGACAAAGGTTAAGCCTGTTATGTAGACGAGTGTCAATTTCGGTTTCTATTGCCTTGTCAATGTCCATTTAGTTAGCACCTTGTTACCGTTATTAAGGTGTTACGAGTTCGTCGGCACGCGGGGAGCGATGTCCAAAATAAATCACCTTCATTCATTAATTATATTCAATCGCTTTGATCATGATGGATGATTTTGGATGAATTTTAAAATGCTTGTGGTGGCTAGATAATATAAAAAATATGAATATTCGGATTTTGGAAACATTCGGTCCAAAAGAAAAAGGAGACTTTAAAGTTCAATATAATTATTATAAAATTAGCCATAATATAATCCATCCAATCTATATTGGATGGATTATATCACAAGGGCTATTGGATAGATTAAATTACCTATACATATTAGGTATTCTATAGCTGATAGCAGCTACACATTGAATAATTTGATTATTAAAACGTCCATTTCGTTTATATTATCAAACAGTCCAGATTTAGTTTTATGATGTTTATATTGTAAACGATGTATAAAAGATCGTGAGAAATTGACTATAACGATAAAATTAGCGTAACTACCTACCTACATCATAAAATACTGCGTGACTGGTGAGACATGTTCAATACTTGAGGACGTGATATTTGGCTATTATATTAGTTGGAAAAAAATAATTTAAAAAAATAATATCAATTGATCACTGAGTAAATGTAGCTTAAAGTTAAATAATTATTTACCCAACGCATGGACACCCCGAGCGGGAGGGGTAGTTGTGTGGTGTTTCTTTGGTAGCGCACGCCTCTGCACCGGCCGCATAGTATGCCTACTTGCCTAGCCGCGTAATTTACTTGGTATCCATGATTCATAAATTTTTGGGAAATTCAAAAAAAAAAATTAAGAACCTAATTTTATTACATATTTATAATGAGAATCGAGTACTGAATACTCTCCTTAAATATCGGTATTGACTCACCAGTCATGCATTAATGCGATGTTATTTAGTCATAATTATTATTAACATACATACCTACATGGAGCTGGATCAGGACTTACAAAAAGTTATGATATTAAATATGTTTGCAGTCTTAATAATAATGTACTTACTTCCACAAGCTGTATTTATAGGCATGTTATAAATATTTGCCCGTATTTTAATATTGTTATATTTACCTTTTAGACGTAGTAAACAGTTTTAAGTCATTGACCAAAGTAAAAGTTGGCCCGAGATCTTATCACGCCGCGAAAAGTTTTAATAGGTTAGAAAATACTGTGGTCTTATTCCTTTACGTTAGATACTATATTCGATCGTATGTTGTGTTGTTGGCAAACATCACGGCCAAGGTCTCCAGAAATAAATGTTACATCTTCCAGCAGCGGGAGCACCTGCCAAGTTTTCGCCCGACTCTTGTCAGACTATCAGTCTGTCCACGAGGAGCGCAGTCACAACTCGCGATCGAATAATATATCATATAAATACAAAATGGAGGACGAGACCTACCACGTTTACACGCGGATGGAGGACATCACGGAGGCCGACGACAGGCATCTGGCGGGCGCGCGGAAGGAGATAAGAAACGACCTGACGGTCATAATCCCCGAGAATCCGTTTCCGGAGATCGAGGTGGACGCGTATCCTCC
Source organism: Plebejus argus (assembly GCA_905404155.3). Lineage (NCBI taxonomy): Eukaryota > Metazoa > Arthropoda > Insecta > Lepidoptera > Lycaenidae > Plebejus > Plebejus argus. The sequence goes on along the minus strand of FR989927.1, from coordinate 6,998,613 downwards.
CCTGAAATTCTCGTGGGTGATCCCCAAGAAGTTGGCGGCGATGGCGTTCCCGAGACACGTGGAGAACCTCAAGTTCCTGGTGAACCAGGGCATTACGCACCTGGTGACGCTGACGGCGGGCAAGAAGCCGCCCGTGGATGATATACCCCGACTCCAGTGGACCGAAATCCCCGTCGAGGAATTCGAGCTGCCCACTATTGAGCAGATAGAGAAGTTCATTGACATCTGCAAGAAGGCAGACAAAAATAACGAGGTATGTTGTCGGTTACATTCAGGTCAAAAAATAGGTCATCTTATGAATAGGTTGAGTCGATTTTTAATTATTGTAACTACGTGTTCTGGCTTACCTAATCCCATACAAATTTTGTGAATGCGAAAGAGTGTCCGTCTGTTACCTCTTTACGCTTCAAGTACGCAAACAGCTGAATCTTTAAGATGACATTTTTAAAGGATTTTTTTAAATCTCTGGAAGACGAGAGACAGTTTTTATTTCGGAATTTTTTCCCGCGCTACAAACGAATTTTTGCTACAACGATATTGCGGACAAAATCTAGTTATGACCCTCTCAAACCGTTTACAATACATATTATAGATAATATAATGTTATAGTAAGGTAGTATAGTTTTACGAATGAAAAATATTAGCCCCACTGTATTCGATCTGACTTCCTTTATGAATCAATTTAGATTTTAGATACATAGCTCGAAAACGATAATATCCCCAGATAATATCTAAATAACAGTTTCCGTCATCCACCGTAAATTATGAGTTTACGGCGTGAGTCGTGACGTCTGAAAATAACTATCAAGCGCTGGAAACGCGCACATTGTTTGAAATATACACTTGACTTTGGAAAACTACTTTCCGCGTTTATTTTCGAGGATGCTGTTTAATCAGGGTCGTTGTTGATTGTTATTCTGTTATTTTTCCACTAATGTTGCGTTCATATTTTATCTTAATGTTTTTCAGGTAATAGGCATCCACTGCCGCCAGGGTCGGAGTCGGTGCGGCATCATGCTGTCCTGCTACCTCGTACACTTCCACCGCTTCGAGCCAGACCAAGCTATGAACGTTATCAGAATGATCAGGCCTGGTAAGCAATTGAAAACTTAACAACGATTCCTACATGGATAACTGTGGACTAACGTTTTTTGTATTGCAATATGCACCTTCTATTCGAGGAAATAATAAGTAGTAGCCCAACGACTTGTGTTCACACTTTTCGAGCCTTTTTTTGATGCGCTGGGGAAACCCTTTATGGGTGCCCCGGGTTGAGGGTGTGCCTCAGTCACACTTTTCGAGCCTATTTTAATATTATCTAAGCTTAAACCCAAGACATATTATATCAATCGACTATTTGGAAATTATTAATAAGCATTCGTTAGAAATAAGCATAACAAAGCTTAATTATTCTTTACATAAAAGAGGGAAACGACGCCCAACTTCTAAGCATGACGTTATCAGCTAGGCCCTAGCGTATGATATACTTAATGATAATAATCGGGATATCAATAAATTTCATCATCAAGTCATCTAAATGATGCCTTACATATTTTCAGGGTCCTGCGATTTCCCCGAACACGAGGAAGCGGTAGGCAAATACTTCCTCCACCTGACAGAGAACAACCCGCTCCGGTTCGGCGTCAGCGGAGACCTGATGGAGGAGTTCGTCCAGGCCGCGAAAGAAGTCAACAAGAAACCCTCGTAGTGAAATGCGTGATTTAAGGACTGTTAAGTGCTAAAGTATTTATAGCTGCATTATAAAGCTTAGGTCAAACCTGCGCGTCAGTAACGCGGGACGGGAGCTCGGTCTGCAACGTGAAACTGCCTTGTACCATGAAACTGTTTTGAGACTCAAACAATCGGACAAGAATGCCGCGTCTTACTTTAACAAACGTGATATGACGTTGTTAGAGTAGGACGCGGCATTCTCGTCCGATTGTTTGAGTCTCAAAACAGTTTCGTAGTAGGCCTACTAGCGTGAAACTGGTGTGCACCTGCGCGACTACGGTGCGAACCGTAATCTGCCGACGCGAACGTCCCGCGTCGCGTTGCAGACGCTCCCGCTTCGCAGTCGCTTTAGTCGCGTAGATTTGGGCGAAGCTTTAAAAGTAGATACGAACGTATCAAAATCGACAGACAATCTTTTTATAAAAATAAAGAGACAATATCTTCCTGAATGGATTCTAAAAATAAAGTTGAAAGATTTTTTTTCAATGACATTGATACTAACATGTGGCGAAACAGTGTTTGTACTGTTGTAATTATTACTCCAGATTTCGTGCGTCATGCGTTATGTTGTCGGGTAAATCTCGCGAAATCTGTAAACACAAGTTTCAAGGTTTCATAGCTAATGTGTAATTATTTCGGTTTATTAGATTCTATCAAGGTAGACGCGAAATATTTGCCAGCACCTGCTATTTAGTTATTTATCTCATTAATAATTTAAAGCTGAAAGGTTTATTACCTATATTACGTATATGCAAATATAATAAAATATAATATTAAAATTTAAGACATGCATATTTACATTGCAGATATCATAATATTCTTAATTGCATTATCTTATACATACATATTCATTTAGATTACAAGAAATATTAACAAAATTAAGATCATTTGGTAAATTTTATGTACAAATTAAGGATACTTTTTTATTTGATAAGAATGATGATTTGTTTACTAAGTTTGACTGTGATTATTATTAAAGTTACTAAATCAAAACGAGGTCTTTTCAATGTTTCTGCATTCAAACTATAATAAAATTAAACTTTTATTAGACTTACAAGCGCCATCTATCAATTATTTTCAAAAGATACTACTTTTTGTTGACTAAACAACAATCGATAAACTAAAAATAACCGTTATTTGAGTTACTCGTCCAATCTCTGAACTAAAAACAATATCGAAAGTATTACAGGTATTAATAAATATTGTCCCCAAAACGAAATGTCACAAAAGTGGTGCCAATGTGTGTGCCAATTTTGCATTTTTGGAATGTTGCCAGAACAACGTCTATCAGCATGAAACCTTCAATTTATAGTAAGACTACATAGTGCTTTTGTTTGCATAGTGTGGCGAGCATTGAGATAGTGTTCTACTTGGGATTAGACTTTCATTCATTATAGTTTTAGGGTACCACCAACGTACCTACTACCTACCGTTAAGGCAAGTTAATTTAATTTTAGAATAATTAAGTGCAAGTGTTGCACACTCTGACGAAGTTACACACCCTTTACCAGCTATGGTGCCAACTGCCAACTGCTAAAATATGATCCCTTGTCCAATGCCCATTATTCAGAATCTGTTGAGACTAGGCATATTTCAAATGAGCATGAGAACAAGTTTATGTACCATCGAGGAAATTGATTTCTAGGCAGTTGACAGACCAACGTTATTCAGTCGGATCATGTCAATTTAATGTTAATTGTGATCTGTCGGTTGAGTTTGTCGTAACGCGACCAAACTACGTAGGTCCCTCGTCTGCTTAGGAATCAACTTCTCTGATAGTATATAATGTCAAGCGTATTGAAATTACTCAAAGATTCAAGTCTTGAAACTAGTTAGGTATTTAATTTTAAATGCGCTCACCAAAACAACAATGTATTAAATCACACTTTGATATTTTAAATATATCTAAATAATCTCAACAAGGTTTCTACTTTTGTAGATTAAAAAAAAGATTCATTTAGGATATTACATAGTAAGCTATACGTAAAATGAGTACCGTCAGCAAAAGACCAAACGTAAAATTAGCGAAACTTATATACAAGTATGCCGAAGAAGTCGAGGAAAGGAAAGAATTGGAAAAGGCGAGGGCTATGAAAGACGAGGACGTTAAAACACCAACGCCAAATGAAGAATACGAATCGTACCCACCGTACAATTTTTCTTGGTTCGTGCCGAAAAAAATTGCAGCGATGGGTTACCCACAGACTGTAGCGAATCTCAATTATTTGGCTGACCAAGGCATAAATCATCTGATTACGCTGTCGCCCGAGAAGATCCCGCCGATATTGGAATGTAAGAAGAAGATGAAGTGGACCGAGATAGCGATCAAAGAGTTTGGCGCGCCGACCTTAAAACAAATTATAAAATTTATTGAGATCTGCGAACGTGCGGAAATCAGAGGCGAGGTTGGTTGGATTTTGTGTTTTTTTTTTAAATATATTATAATCGTTTTAGCAAATATAATACATGAAGTGCGAGTATGTATCTAACCTATATGACTATGTTAAGGAAGCTTCTCAACTAGTAGTCTCTGTCTGGAGACTGGAGCGAGTATCAACGCTACTGTGTGATATATTATGTGAAGTAGCTTTGATTATGATATTTAAAACCTTAAATTAAGACACAGTAGCATAAATGTAGATCCAGACAGTAACTGCCGGACTCAGAATCGAACATTAATAATTATTAGGTACTTAATTGTAATTAATTTAAATTTTTGACATAAGCCTCATACATTATCTGCCAAACTCTTCATTAAATTGAAGGTTACCTAATCATATTTAAATGTCTCTGAGTTCGGCAGATGTTGCTTTAAATTTTAAATTAGCATAGTTCATACATCATTACTATGTTTCAATTCTTTCTCCTAATGCTAGGAGCATAAGGACGTACATTTGTGGCCTGTGGGAATATTTGTGTTCCACTACACATTGTTGTGTTGCAGACGGTGGGCGTGCACTGCCGGCAGGGGCGCGGGCGGACGGGCACCATGCTGGCCTGCTACCTCGTGTACTTCCGAGACATGGCGCCCGAGCGAGCCGTACTCACCGTCAGAGTGCAGCGACCAGGTTACTTCGTTATATTGTCAGTCAAACTTTCCCACAGAAGAACAATCATTAACATCTACATTGAAATACTGCTTAACAGCATTAACAGGATAAAAAAAAAATGCTGTAGTTTCTTTGTGGCCAGTAGATGGCGCGCTTCAGTAGTTTGTATTTTGAAAAAAAAAGACATAATAAATTATACGTAGTAACAATAATTTTAATATTAAGTATAACCTGATTGTTATTTTTAGGCTCATGTGAAACATACAAACAAGAAAAGATGGTTTGCCACTATCATGACTGTGTCAGAGGAACAATCACTAAGCCTGACTATCGCATGGTGGACGACAAACTTTACTTTGATTTTTCCATGAAATACATGTTTCCTGGTGATGAAAAAAAGAAAGAAACCACAGAGGATGATGAAGGAGAAAAAGTTGTGATACTTGAAGAAGGCGAAGTAGTGGAGAAAAAGGAGCGTAAAAAATCAAAAGCCATGGTGATTAATCATAAAATATATTTTTAAATTTTAAGATCATATTAATAATTATTGTTATTGTATGTTTTTATACTAATGTTAATAATAAACTATACCTAATAAAACGTTTTAATTTTGTTAGTATAAAATAACAAAGGAAATGACACAAAAACAATTTTACACTAAACAGAGCTTAACTCTACTTAGATACTCTGTACCAGTGTTATTCAACCTTTTTTATGATGTGACCTGACTATGTTGTGAAAAAACATTTCGCGATCAGCCCCCCAGGGGGTCTGCCCCACAGGTGGAAAAACACTGCTCTATACATAATATACAGAAGCTATATGGAAGCTAGTCTGTTTATTTGGCAGCCAAGCAATCCTGGCTGACCCCATGGTCGGGGTGTGACGGTCATGCACAGGATGTGCGTACCTCTTCTAACTTTCACTTGAATTGGTTGTCCCACTGAGTGCATGACTACATTGTGTACCTGGGTGATGTCCGAGAAATTGTTTGCAGTTACTGAGCCAAACTGAATTATGTTGTCGTTTTCACATAGACCCTAAAAAAACGTATGTTGCTAGTAAATTATATTTTAAAAAAACTATTTAAGAAAGTCTGTACAAAATTTAATCAAGTAGACCCTAAAAAAGTGTGTTGCTAGTAAATTATATTAAAAAAAATACTATATTTTATGAAAGTCTGTACAAAATTTAATCAAGCAGTAAATAATACAATTTCTGTTATTAATTTGTAACAGACCTACCAGTTAATTTCAAAATACTTACACTTAAATCAGCTGGAGAGCCTTCTTGTACAAAACCAACCACTGCAAAAGCATGTTCATGGGCATCCGAACCATTATTGATTGTGATATCTCTGCTATGGCCATTGGTGTATCTGGGTTGAGAGGTGGAGGCTCCGTTACTAGTGGCACTTCCCAGAAACCCAGCATGTACCTCACCTAGACCTTGTTCTATCTGCTTCATTACGTTCTTGTGATCATTTTGCAAACCTTAAAAGTGATCAATAATTAAAAATTAAATTAATAATAACTATGATACTAAGCAATTTGAATTTTGTAAAGATGAACACAAATTAGTTGATTTATAGATGTAATCAATTGTACCCAATAGTATTTTAAAAGTTTATGTTCAACATTAATTAGAACATCCAAAAAGCTGTTTGTTACATAGGTACGGCCATAGAGTAATGGTACGGCATACAAAGAGTAATTGTACTACTACTACTACTAACTAGTAGCATCTAATAAGCAAATTTAGCAAAGATAAAATTTAGGAATCAACTACAGTCAAAACCGTTTATGGCGACATCATTTAGACTTTAGAACAACATACTGGTTAAATTGACCAAAATCAAAGGTCCCTGCTGAATGCTATATGACCACCTGTCACTGGTTATTACAACTACCTATCGGTTTTTACGACTAAATATGAGTAGTCCCTTCGATGTCGTTATAACAGATTTTGACTCTATTCATAATTTCAATTTAAACTGATTCATTGTTGGGTTTCAGTTACTTACAAATAATGCGATGTCTTGCGTGTCGGACTTTATATACATCAATATCGTTCCTTGGAAAGCCTTCACTATCGGTAAGAGGATCTTGCATTCCTACATGATTAGCTTCTAGAACTAAATTCTGTTCACGAATTTCAGATTCAATTCTATCTTTATCTTGAATCAATTTCATAACTCTGTCTCTGGAAACACCATCCACATTGTAGCCTACCATAGCAGCTAATGTTTGTGTGATGGATGATTCAATAATTCTTTAGTAATCAAAACAAATTCATAAAACTCTAATTTTGCGAATCATGTGTACAAAACACAAACACAGATCAGATAATAGTAGGTACGTAAAAGTGGTAAAACACAAATGATTAAAATTCAGTGGTCAATTGACAGTTGACACTTGATAGCACTGATCTCTATACAAGTACGCTGGATTGCTGATAGCCTTTGAAATGACAGCTATTTTTTGTGCCTATTTGAATTTTGAAGCGGAATCAGCGCCCCTATTATTCGGGTAGAGAACTAAATCTGACGTAAAAATGACGTTTGAAAGCCGCCATATTGGCGCTGATAGCAGTAGTGAGAGTATTTGGAACTAATGCTAGTGATGACAACTGTTGTTATTGGTTGTGGCATTGAGATAGGGACCGTGCAGAGCGACGACACTGCCACAAGTGGCGAATAGCCGAAACTTTTACTAAAATTTTACTGTCAAGCTCTAGTGAAGCTACGGAAAATTAGAAGATTTCTTAACAAATTCTGAGTATTTTCAAGAATTGAAATATATTGTTGTTCTAATAGGTACATACAATAAATATGAAGGCAAATCGAACGATGTAAAATTTTACTATTTTTCTGCCAAAATATTCACATGGCTTTGCTTATTGAAAAACGAAAGAAATGGATAAAAGGCGGTAAAAATATACGTAAGTATTTAAAAAGTTCCATGAGTGTTATGTGTAGACTAGTAAAAACACTAAATTTTGTAGATTATAACCGTAAATTCATTTTTTATGAACACAATATGAACATAACCTATAACCATTGCTTTCTTTCAGTAAACATCCAAACTGGCTTCCATCTTAATTGATATACATACATAGGCACCGCTCATTTAATTGGCATAAAGTTGCATCAAAAGTAAGGATAATTTGGAGAAGTCCTGCCAGGAATTCAACACTGAGGATAGTATTAAACTTGAACCATCTTGTCAAAGTGTTGGTTCTCAAAAGGATGATTCTTCAAGTAAGAAAAAGATTAGTAGTGCAGTCTTTCTGTGTTATTTAAAGAATACATACCTAAATGGTGTTTACACTTATGAGATCCAGACTGAAATTAGTTAAAAATAGTGACGGACAAAAGTTGTGAAGATGGTATCGATCGAATCGCAGAAGGTTGAAATAAAAGCATTTATTTTAGTGAACTTGTTTTATTTTATTAATCCACAAGCATTTTCAGTGATTAATATAAGTATTTTTGCATAGCTTCATTATTTTATTGCAATATTTATCAAGTTTTTACTTTCTATGCTGATGGATGCTATTAATTACTTTTTCAGATATTTTCTTAGTTAACTAGATAAGCTTTATACATTTTTATTCACTCTTCCATTCTTTGTTTACGGGTAGAAAGTAGAAACCCTTAATATTATATTTAATATTATAAAAATATACTTAATATTATAAATGCGAAAGTGTGTCTGTCTGTTAGCACTTCACGCCCAAACCGCTAAACCAATTTTGCTGAAATTTGGTATGGATTTACTTTGAGCCCCGGGAAAGGACATAGGATACTTTTTATCCCGGGAAAATGTACGGTTCTCGCGCGATAAATGATTTTTGGCGCAACGGAGTTGCGGGCGTCATCTAGTCTTTAACTTTAATATTTCGATCGCGGATTCTTGGAAATCTGTCGTTGTTCTCGCGGCCGCATGTGGCCACTTGGGAGTGTAAGTATTATATCATTTTATAGTGTAAAACATAAAAAAACACTCATAAATTATCCAGGGTCAAGGAGAATGCGAAGTCAAAGTCACTCACAAGTTACGTCTTTTACTCGCATCGTGGCGCTGCTGTCGAATTACGACGCCCTCTATAGTTTCTGCACGGTCCCTATACTATAGCAGGAGAGAGCCTTATATCAGTGTACAAGCGTCAAAAGTGTGTAATGTTATGTCCTACTTACTAGGACATAACAAAGGAGTCGGTATGCATATTTCATGTAATAAAAGTGATAATAAAGGTTTTTATTGAACATTTTATGCTAGATATTGTTGAGTTCTATGGTTCCGCTAAATTATAAACCATAAGAATGGCCAAAGAATGCCTCAAACACGTGGATTTAACATTAAATACGTAAGTTTTGAACAACGTTTTTTGGACTTTTCAATTGGTATTTTTGTAAGCTAAAAAGGATAATATTTAAGTTTAATAATCCCTTTTTCGTGTTATGTAAGGCATTAGTGCTAAAAATGTCACATTAATTACTAATTTGACTACAAAAGTTGCATAGCTTTTTACGTGTGTTTACGGATTCTCATTACTTGAACTATAGTTTATCGATATCATAAACTAAATGACTTTCTTTTCTGGATTTAAATGTGCTTCGAAATGATCGACAAATAGAAATATTCAAGAAAATAAACGCACACTACTTGTATGAAAATAAGCACAAAATGGCCACGCGATGACGGGCTAAGACTACATCTACCTATATATCCTTAATCTGTGGGTTGTGGTTACGTCAAATTTAGTTCTACCCGAATAATGGGAGCGCTGATTCCGCTTCAAATAGGCACAAAAATTAGATGTGTATCAGCTATCCAATGTACTAGTATAATAGAGATCAGTGCTTGATAGTGACATTGACAATGTCATATGTACACAGCAGAATAATTTTTTTCTAAGTCGGGATATATCATAGACTTAATATGGTTTATACTTTATGGGATATATCTACTACGCTCCGCTAGGAGTAAATCTGTTCTGTGTTACTACGTCTGGATGCTAGCATGCTAGTGATACCAGGTAAAAATTTTGTTTTCCCTTGCTAATTTAATGTCGAATCTCGATAGTTTGATATTCAATTGTTATGCGGCACCGGGTGCCGCTTGGGAGTTGATGGGCTAAAAGGTTTTAGAGGTCAAAATTACGTATAGGCCATAGGCCGCGCTCAACTTTAAATTGAGTTTAGTATTATTTATTCTTAATTTTCCATTATTTTGAGCGACTTTAAAGTTAGCGATTAAAGATAGCGAATTAGTTAATGATGAAGGTAAAGAAACTACGAATTTTATTTTATTACCACAAGCACAGTGTGCTGCACACTCATGACTCAACTCAAAAAAGTGATAATACTTTAAAGAAGGAGGGGCATTTCGTACCCACTAATGTAGCACTTTGAGACATATACCAAAAAAAAAAAAATCTCTAAACCATGGGAGAAAAAAGTTCATGAGGGTAGAAGGTAAGAAAAAAATCACAATAAATCACCCAGTATTATTGCATCAATTTATAGTGTTGCTGGTAAGGAATCATTTCTGGGAAGTAATCGTATATGGCAAACTTGAGGAAAGTGTTGTATTTTAGTATGTATATTGTTTCATATTTTTACGAAATGTATGGAAAAATAATAAAACCTTGATTCTAATTATTCTGTTGGACGTTGGACGTGTTGAAGAAGGAGTAATGAGTCATCATCCAATTGACTAGGGCGGAGTACTATTATATATTCTGTGACTGGGGTCTGGGCAGTAAGTAGCAACAAGCGATACAATAAGCATTACTGATTTTATAAAAAGAAAATGTTTTGTATTTTTGTATGTTGGTCCCCAACTCCCCACATCACGCAAAAACTTTATTCCTAAGTATTAAAAAGTGTTTCAGTTTTTATATTCAGTAAGTTAATAAAACTAATTTTATTAGTTATTCTTTATTTTTGAAATCAATTATGAGATTTTTAAAACGGTTGCTCTTCAAAATCATTACTTTATACAAAAAAATATTGCAAGCCTTTAGTAAATTTACTTCCATATAATAACAAATACAACAATGATATTTAAATAAAATGACCAGATTAATAGTTTTACAATATTTCTTATAATAAAGACTTAATCTTAAAGTCAGGTTTATAATAAAAATTAACAATTAAGTGTGAGTGTTGATTAACATTTTTAGGAAGGTTACAGTTTAAAGCGCTCCTTTTTGTATATAAAATTATTCTAAGCTTTCAGTATGTAAATGTCTTTTAGTTGACAATATACTTAATTTACTAATTTTATATAGTCCGCTATGATTTATTTTATCTAGTTTGAATGTAATTTTATACAAACAACTCTGGCGTAAGTAGAAGTATAAAACTACAGTCAATATATATCCCAGTCACAATAAGTCATAAGTATTGTGAAAAAAACCTAAACATAATATAATATAATAATATACAGAACGTACGATGGTTGATGAAAAAAAATTACGTAAGTACTTACAAAATGAACACATGATGAAAATATGATTGTGCTTTACAAATCAATTTACTTCTATTATCACTTCAAATAAATAATTAACAGTTAACCTTAAATCAGAAAATATCCTCAAATAGGCTGGCGATCCTTATAATGGAATTTTCCGGACTTAAAGTAACTGTCAATTTAATAATGAATCATAAATAAATGGTCCCTAAAAGAAAAATACAAAACGAATACAAAATCACACTTCTCGCCTCTATCGAGACTAATACGTATCATAACACTAATAATTATGGCAACATTGACAATAATAATAAATAAGAAATATTCACAGTGCTACAACGACAAGAACAAATTAAAATCAATGACAAACGTACTAAGTACCGCACAAAAATCTTAATTCTTTGAAAAAGTAGAAATCAGTATACAAGGCAACGAGTGCAGACTTTGTTTTACTACTTACTAAACTTGTTACTTATAAGAAGCCACATTCGCAAAGTTTCGATTTTTTATTTAATAAGCTTGGCTCGATTTGCGAATATGTTAATCGAATGTTAGTCATATTAAATTAATTACATTATCGGCACTTTTATTGCAATATTCGTTACGGTCACTTTGATGATTATAACGTAAATTATATTAAGTAAACAAGTAATTTTGTTACAATATAAAATAATTCGATGTTTCGTTTTAAATTATAGAAAATTCAAAGTGACAGTTACACTAAAGTCGCCATATTGGAATGTTTGAAATTGACAATATGGCGGTTTTTGAGCGGGAATGAAATCGAGTGTAATTTTATTTAAAGTCGAAAAGGTTCACGTTTCTCCGTAGTTCGCGATGATGGAGTAGCGCGTCGTGTGAGCGGAGTGCTCGGCGTGGTTCCGCTATCGGTGGCGTCAGACGGTCTCCTGACCAGTCTCGACGCGGCAGTCTGCTGCCCAGGCCGCACCGGTGTCGTACTGCCAGACGGCGTTCTTTGTCTGTTACATGATAATAAATACGTTACGCTATTATATTGACAGGTATAATCATGCAACTCAATACACCAAACCAAAACTAGCTACACGTCTCAACGAAAAGTAAAAAGAAGTAGCATAGAAATCAAAATATATAAATTCTATATTATACAACACTCGAAACGAAATTTAGTAGTTTACCTAGTATTACTAATGTTAGTCTCCTTAGCCACGGGTATGCGACTTCTGCTAGGTGTATGTCCATCGGTGGACGCGAACGACCCACTCCTACGTCATTATTAGAAAGAAAGATAGATAAGATTAGTGAAAGTTATTAATTTAAGACAGTGCGTTCATGCATAGCTGATTGTGTGCTTCAAATACTTGTTAGTAAAAATTAAAGTGTACGTTATACAGAAAGCGTACTATCAGAGAAATTGAATCGAAGGCAGACAATATCTAATGTAATTTGACCGGGATACATCAAGCCCAGCCGACAGCTCACGACTAACATTGACTCGCCAATCGACATAACTCGACCAAATAACGTACCTAAGTTTGTATGTATCTGCCGATAAATCAATATGCCTGATGATACGTTACGTAATAATTAAGGAATTATTGAGTGCAGAACTAAAATAAGAAAAACAATATTATTTACAATTAAACATATAAAGAGACACTTGATTTTTGTAATTGTATCATAGTATAACATAATAGTATTTAAGTAAATAAAAACATTTAAAGCCTCAATTAGTACAAACAAAAATTATAAGCCTTGTGTTGGTCAATTGTTTTAATGTATGCCATACAATATTTAGTATGAGACTATAATGAAATATAATGTGAAATAAATTTACGCTGACATCGGAATGAGGATGATAATATTCATTATGAGATGGTTGTGTAGATGATAGATGCTGTGAAACATAAATCAACGGGCATCAAATACGGGCCAATAACTAAGCAACGAGTAACATTATATTGTGTACCCTTTTATATCTCTCTTCGTTGATTTTGGAGCTTCTCCGCTAGACTCGCTTATATTACTCTCATATTCATTGTCACTTGTCATTCCGGATATGCTGAATAGGGAGGAATCGTCTTCAGGACTTCTCTGGTCAGATTTTGGATCGTGGGAAGTAGGACTAGGTTCTTGGGAGGTTTCTCGGGATTGGGTTTTTCGTTTCTTATGTCTACGTTCCACAGACGGTGTCCGTTGGGAACGATTCCCAATGTACACGGGTATTTTTGTGGACCCTTGAGTCTGGAATGCAGGATGGGGGTGTGATAAAGATTTAGGATGTTCGGAGGCCATTGACGATGGCTGAGAATGTGTTGAACTGTTTTGTTTTCCCGTTTCCATTACCGATGCATGTGAAAAGGAAAAATAAATATATTAAATAAATATTGCGTTTCATATCTAAATACATTAGGTATATCATTATGTCTGTTAGTAATTGTACTCATTTACAGTTAGTGATGTTATTGGGTATATATTACACAAACAAGCGCCCTTAATTTAGCCAAACCAAACGTGAAACGAACACCCCCGTCACCAAAAGCCTAATTATATCAAATAACTAGAAGGTGCATTGAGACTTTCTGTCGAAGAGCCGATTCCTTTTCAAAGCTAACTCTTTATTTAAATGTTTTACTAGCAATTGCAACTTTTAACTGGCTTATGGCTATAACCGCTCGTCATTGTTGATAAAAAAATATAATATATTTTTTTGTATATAGATGACCAAAGCCGACACCAAATTCCAACCATCCAGCTTAATGCCAATAATTTTATCACATATAATATCCGAATCATTGCTATTCCGATGCTCCGATGTAATGGTATATTTCGCCATGTTAGTTAGTCATCCGTAAACTCTAGAAAGAGGTAATTAACTAACTTGGATCAACTGCAACCTAATGTAACAGATGTACTAAATTATAAGACCAGAGAAAAATTGCAATTATATCGTATGTAGTATGTACCCATTTTTCCAAACAACACGAGCAAACCGACAGTCATTTTGAATACCTTACTAACGCTGGTACGGGTGACAGTGTGGGTATACTGGACGTGCGGTACATTGCTCCGCTATGATACCTGCCCATACCCAGTAAAACTAATTCAGTTTACCATAATATTACAGTGATAAACGTGGTTAATACAACAGACGAATTCATTTCAAAGAAATACCAAATCAAGAATACAGAAAAGATGGCTATAATCTATAATATATTAAGATCACAGCAGCACTTTTCTGTATTCGTTAAAAAACTTAAAAGTTTCAAAATTTTGAGCGTACCTTCCACTGGCCGGCGTCAAAAAGCCTGTTGGCGTTCTGGGCCGTGATCCACCATTAGGTGTGGTAACGCCCAGCTTGCTAGCGTTGGCGGCTGCTCGAGCAATCGACGTGCGCGTGTTGGTCACCTTTCGCATGGGTATGCGTGATGGGGTTAATACTTCATCTGCAATTAATTTAATTATATGAAATTCGTCAAAGTATCCATGTGTGCCACCATACCAGCCTATGGTATGGTGGTAGAACATTTAAATCGGGGGTACTTTAAAAATCATAAGCACAAAAATATGTGAAGTACTTACCGGTGCTGTCAAGCGACAAGTTCGATCCATGTCGTGATGGGGGCTTAGACCCAGTTCTCGATCCTGGTCTTGATCCGGGTCGTGAACCACCAGGTGTAAGCGTAGATCTGGAAATTGTGTATGTTAATATTTTGTCAAATTAATGGTTCTGTCTTATTGGGTAAACGTTGTTTTTCTCTTTTCGGGAATTGGAACCTAATAATATTATTATAACCCACCTTGGTACACTCGGCTTGCGGTATCTCTGTCCGAGTCCACTAGCAGCTTCGTTATCGCTAAGTGAGTCCGGTGTTCCTGCGCTGAGAGAAGAGCGCGAGGCACGTCCTGGCGCTCCCGTAGACATTGGGACAGAGCGTGCTGTTCTTTCCCTTACCTAGAGATGAAAAATCATCGTTAATATACATACTCTGACTTATTATTAATGTGTTAGTTTTAGGTTAATTAATGTAATTGGGGTCACCCGTTTTAATTAACTGTAAATAAATAAATAAATAAATTATACAGCCTAAGGTGTCCTTTTACTAGCAAAAACAAAACGATGATCTTCCTGAATGTGTTAGGAATAAAATGATGCAAGTTACGTGTATAATTTAAAAAATTGAGTTATGGACAAACAGTATCATGAATTGCAAATTTGATCAATATGCATGCTAGCTAAATGAACTTGACAACAACGATCAACTATAATATTGATTAGCTTCTATATACTTTTGTACACAAAATCAAAACAAATAATAAAATAATTGATAATATCTGAACTTTTGTTAAAATCATAAATGATAAATTAAATTACAGTGCAATAACCCACACACGCTATAGCCTATTTTTACCCAATGATATCCTGGAGACGGCTGGTACCCATGATGGTGGGTATAGTGATGGGCACCTGGCGTCGTTGAACCTTGCGATCTTGAATGCCCGTATATGAAAGCTTGCTTAGTGCCATGCGTCGAACCCACGTGGAGCGGATACGAACACGGTAGTTCTTCACGTTGTCTGAGAGCCTCAAATATGGGCTTCAACTGCTCCATAAACTCCTCAGCTATACGCATCAATACAAAACCGGAAGACTTTCATTATGCGAATAAGAGAGAAGAGAAACATAGCCGCTACAAAGTAAACGCTTTCATAGTGCCAATCATTTTCCGTATCGCGAAATCTCAACAATCCGATTAATTCACACGTTTAGTCGATGAACACGCGAGTTTTTAAACGATTATGACAGGATCTATAGGGAGGGATTACAAAATACTTTACCATTAGCATCCATATGCGCGACGTGCCACCTTTCCAATGCAGTGGGATCCAATAAATCTAGCAAAACAACACCAAATACTACACGAGCCGGTGCTTCGATGCTTAGCTAAGAGCACACTAATGCAATACGACAACGCTACGAGCTCTCACATGCTGCACTCTTGATTGTGCCTCTTGCATATGGATTAAATAATCCATGTACAAGGTGCAGTAAAAAAAAAGCGAAAAAGAAAACCCACAAACCGATTCCCTTAAAAACTACTGTGCAATGAAGTATATGACTATGAGTGAATTTACATCTATGTAGAACCTGTCGGGAGAACAATATATTTTTATTGTCATTTTTGCTTATTACTTACTTTTGTGATCGGTCCAGTGGAAGGTGGCGTATTTGTGCTAGAACGTGGCGTTCGTGGTCTGAACGCAGCCATGCTCTGTGACACTCCATCAGCCAAAATGAATTGCTCTCGTAGTTCGATGTTTGTTCTTCCCTTGGCTGCATGTGGGCGGCGTCCAGTGCGAAAACGGGATGGGAAAGGATAATGGAGGAAAGAAAACCATACGGTAACGGGAATGATAAAAAATTAAAACACCAAAAGTGTTAAAAAACAGGATGCGTGCATGGTAGTAGGAAAGAAAAAAAAAACAACACAAAATCAGAACATGTCAAACAAAACAAACGCATTAAATTAAAATCGAATAAAAATTTGCAAAATGTGCAATTAGGATTAGGAATTAAAATTATAACGATTAGTTTACTGTTCTCACCACATCAATGTTTGTTTACAAAGCAAGACACTATGAAGGCTTTATAAAAAATTTTCAAACGCGAATGCTAGGTACGATACTTAAATATAAATAATAAAAAATATGTAGTAACCAACAACATTATTATGCCTATTAAAGTTCTTGCTTTGTAAAATGCACGACAATGATCTACCTGATTGTAATGCAAATAAAATTCACAACATGCATTTTAAGGCATTAATCAAAGCAGTTTAATATATCTCGACACCATAAATTAAATGTTAATGAATTATAATAGGTATAATTAATATGTACACACTTATGTTTGGCAATGTTTAAAAGCCTTAAAAATGATTCTTAATTCTATAGTTCATAAACTATAAAGTAAAAATAAAGTGCATGAATTGCACATAAGTAGCCAAATATATTTTATAAACATAATACTTAAATAGCCAAGCACTACACAGAAAAAGGCTGCAATGGAGTATTCTTTGTTTCAATAAAAGTCTAGTAATTAAATGCAATCAATAATAATTATTATGAATGCTCCATTCGCAAAATAAAGCCTTTCTTACCGAGCGGGCAACAAGCCTCATGCTGCTCCGGCTTGCTTGGATCAGGAAGCGGTAAAACTAACGAAACTACATAATATGTAAAAAGGGATTGGGTATAAATGTAATAAAAATAATAATATAAATAGACAGGGTATGGGAGTTATGGTTTGGATAAAGCAAATACGAATTAGTAATTTAGTAAAAACATCGACTTTTCCTTTCAGAATCGATGCACTAGTCACACGATTAATTATAGCAGGCTATTAGTTTATTAACTTATCAATTTATGCGATAAATAACAGTGTAATAATTTTATTACCGATAATTCGAAATGTAAACAAAACTATAATAGAAAATTTTATGCTGGCAACACCATACCCCGCGCCATTGCTAATGTCAATGTCCAACCCGGCCGTAAAAAATAAAAACCATTCGCATTTCGCAATGCGCATGTCATTGTCAAATTCGGCTTGTCGTTGATTGTTCGCGTCGGATCGGTATTGAGCAAGACAAAAGAAAACACGGCTTTTCATCTAAATATTCGATTGTGTTGTGTAAAATGTAATGCAATTCTCTAAAACTTAACAAATATGTCTGGAACCATCATTGAAAATTTAAGTGGGCGAAAGCTTGCCGTTTTAGTTACTTTTCTTTTGTTATGTCAACTAGTATGTTTCCTTATCGGGGGCTTGGTCGCACCCATGCCTGCAAACGCACAAATGATACTCGGAACTGTGTGCCAAGATACTTCTACAATGAAAAATGATACAACCAAGTGGTTTTATAATCGCGGTAAAGGCAAGTGTAAATCGATAGACCTCGGGCTAACACACCATGATTTATCGGAAACCGATATCGTGTTTGCATTTCAAATGCCGGTTCCTCGAGAAGGAAAAATATTTGACTACTCAAGATGGCAGCAAAATTTGATAGGCGTACTTCAAGTCGATATACAATATCATTCAAGCATGGAAATAAAACCACGCAGCACTATCACAATAGACGCGAGGTTAGCTTATCGAAATAAAGGCGATTCGGACGACGGATGGAAGTTGTACACACAGTCTGTCGAGAAACGAAATCTAGATTGCGATATTGACACAAAATCAGAGGAGTACCTATATAACTGTTCCGCTATTCCTTTGTTTGAGCTTGGTTCTTTGTTTCACGACTACTACCTACTGAACATACGATTGCCTGTTGACACTGTAGACATGAATGCACACATAGGACATGTAAGAGACATGTGGGTTACAGTTATAAATCAGAATGGAGGTTTTACAAAGGTTTGGCTTTCTTTGAAAACAGTTTTCTTTCCCTGTATTATTGCTATTCTAGTTTGGTTTTGGAGGCGTATACACATGCTAGAAAGAAAACCCGTTCTACTTGAAAAAATGCTCTTAAGCTTGGGTTTAGCATTGTGTCTGCTGAATGCCCCAATAGAATATTTGACATTGCAGTTTGATTTGCCCTTTATGCTACTACTTGGAGATATTAGGCAAGGAGTGTTTTATGCCACATTATTTTCATTTTGGCTGGTTTTTGCCGGAGAGCACATGCTAATCCAAGACTCTTCAGCCCAAAGCTCAGTAAAACAGTACTGGCGTCATTTGAGTGCAGTTGCAATGGGATGTGTTTCACTTTTCATATTTGACATGTGCGAGAGAGGCGTGCAATTGAGGAACCCCTTTTATTCAATTTGGGTAACAGATTTAGGAACAAACCTGGCCTTGACATTCATTATACTCGCTGGAATATCTACAGGAATATACTTCTTGTTTTTGTGCTACATGGTTTACCAGGTGTTCATCAATATATCCCAAAAACGTCAATCTCTACCCACCATGTGCTCAGTTCGACGGCTGCATTACGAAGGAATTATCTATCGCTTTAAATTTTTAATGCTTACGACTCTACTGTGTGCTGCACTAACTGTGATTGGATTTATACTGGGACAAGTAGCAGAAGGACAATGGAAGTGGGATGAGCACATTGAAATAGAATATACATCGGCATTCTTCACCGGCGTGTATGGAATGTGGAACATATACATCTTTGCATTGCTCGTGCTTTATGCTCCGAGTCACAAACACTGGCCAGTCAATGAAAACACCAGCGATACACAAAACCTAAGCGAAGAAATTGAATTTAGTCCATTGCCGACTGAGAGGAGTGAAATTTCATCCCTGACTTCCTTTATTCGTAAGCCTAATGTGGATTAAATGAAGCCATCCATGATTGTAGGAATCTCAAACTAGTGTTAAGAATGCTAACATGTATCTAATTGATGTTGTAGTCTACTATTTAACAGTATTATCCCTAGGTATCCACTTAATTTAGTGATTAGATTGTAGTTGAGTAGGTTGTATCCTTTAATAGACTAAAACAACCAAGTCAAATTTGTTTAACTCACTATAAGAAGAATGACAACTTAATAACCCTCAAATATTTATGAAGAGCAAAATGACTCACAAATTCCTTGTAGCCCAAGTGGTCTGACCTTGGCCTTTCCATTTTAGAATTTAATGTGTAGCGTAATCTTGTAGCTCTGCTAAAGCTTAGTTTTTGCTGTGATAGTGACTTGTTTTAAACGTATTTTAAATTGTTGAATTTAATATGTAACAGTGTTGCCAGCTATTTTTTTATATCTTTTCTATTAGTTGTAAGTTATTTTTTGTACGTACCTAATCAATAAATTTTTTAAAACAAGATTGTTATTTTATTTTAAACACACAAACAAATAAAATATTTCCCTGTCATCACCTGTTATTGAACATTATTAGTTTTTGGGTTAACACAAATCACATTTATCGATTTTGATTGACACTTTGAATATTCAGATACTCACCAATTGACTTTCTGTATGTACTTTACAACAGGAAGTCAATAGAAAAAATATTGTAGATGGTTTACCAAAAGGTAAAACACCTAAAATATTATATTATTATTATTAGAGATTAGATTGAATAAAAACCCATACTGATTTAAGTCTTTTTAATAAGTAGGTATACTACTGATATCTTAAAATTCAGCTTTTGGATTTTTAACCAAAACTAACCATAGAATATTTATGGAAAGCAATACTAAAATTACTTCGAATGCATATTATAAGTTAAAACTTAAATTTTAAATTTATAATAATTTACGTAAGTATAATAAAACTAATAAGATGATGCTTTCTATAAACATCATTAATTGATAATTACTTAAGACTAAGCGCAATTTTGATGTAAGTATAGTATAATATGTCTTTTACTGTAAATTTTAAACCACCACTATGACGTCAGTGTAATGGAATGTATTATGTATCTTAGGTTTTGTTATTAATTATTGTTACATGTGGTACGGGGTACCTTACTCATTTTAGTTTCGGATTGTTATTTTTTTGCAAAAATTATCATATTTTGTAAATAATTTTAATGCTGGAGTTGTAATTAATTTTTGCGTAAGCTATTATGAAGGCAACCAAAATATCTGAGTATTTTCATCTTTAAATGTTTGTACTTTGTAAGTAGGTAGGTACTAAATTAAGATTTTTGAAATCAATCCACAATAGCTTACACTTTAAAACTTAGACCCACTTGCGCCATATTGGGTTGATGCTAATCCTGTGTTATAATGTGAGATTAGAACACGAGCGTAAAATATCTCACCAACAATAATTATAGTGATACCATGATAATATTTAATTGAGGATTAACTTTAACCCAGATTGGTGCAAGTGGATCCTCGACTTTCAAGTGATAAATGGATAGGAACGTACCTCGGCAGGGGTCGTTTTTGACGAGGAACTCGTCTAGAGCGACCCATCCTCCTCCCACGCGGACCATCACAGTAGACCTCAGGATGCGGACAAGACGCAGTTTTTGCGAATCGCCGAACTGTTTTAAATACATTCGATATTGACTATCATCGAAAACTGCAAAAATCTCAGATAGAACTGAATCTTTGTCGTATCTTGTCATGGCTAGCAAAATTAATTTTTTATTTTTATTACATCTTGTACCAACTGCAAATTATGAGGATTTCCCAAAACGATATAGTATTTACAATCTCGGTACTAAACAATAAAAAGACTCACCCTATATTTGCCCTCTCCAACTTGGAACACCCTGAACTTCTGTCGGCAGGTACACAGCATCACTAGTCGTTTCACTTCGTCGTGAATTTTGTCCGCGTCCGTCGGCGGTCCGCGTCTTTCGACCTGATGAAGATCAAATAATTTGTAAAATGTAAATTCACTCATCTATACTCATATGTCTTTCAGCCTGTTAGTGATAGTATCTTCAAGCTCAAAGCGGCTGATCTGATCTTGATAAAAAATTTTGTATAGTAGGTATTTTGAGTCCCGGGGAAAAAAGACATAAGTAGAATAGTTCCTATCTCAGTTTCTTACGGTACTTAATAAAAATAATAGTTGCAAAATCTAGTTAAGGCAGTAGAATAAATTGTTACATCGAGCTAACTTCAACCTAATGCGAATTTGTTCAATAGTTTGAGCCGGTAGGAGCGTTGTTGAATCAGTATAATCAAGTATACCTACTAATTATTATCAGTGCCGCCGGTAATATAGCACTACCAGCGCCCTGGGCGATAATTCTTAGCGCCCAGCCGGCCTAGCATACGCCAACGAGATATCTCACTCTCGAGATAATTAAAAACTACTCGTCTCATAATGTCAAAATCTCGACATTATCTCGACAAAACTCTATAAAAATGTGTTATTTCGATGATAGATCTACGCGAGAAAAAATGTTTGTCATGCTAGGGTCAATAGAGATGAAGATACAGAACTATCAAACATCGAGAAACATGTAGAGAGAGATATCTTGTTGGCGTATGCTAGGCCGGCTGGGTGCAAGTAGTGCTGAAAAATTTGGCATCCCTTTTGTTTGCCTTCAGCGCCCCTTTTTGTCCGGGGCTCCAGGGCGGTCGCCCCCTCCTAACGCCGCTACTGCTTATTACTTACCCAGTCAGGTCTGAGGGCGGCGATGAACTCCTCCCAGTCTATGAGTCCGCTACCGTTCCTGTCGAACAGGTCAGCCACGGCGCCCATCTCCAAACGAGAAGTGTCGAATTCTGTTCACAAACAAGACAATGGTTACTACTGGACCGATTACAATGTCTTCTTTTACGAATATAATGCTTTTTAATTTATTAAAAACAATACAGGTGAATTTAACGTCCAAATACAGAGGAGTAGCGTGCAGGGCCGAATTGTGAAAACCCCTATGTACGAACTACGAACTCTGTCGCCATCCTAGGACGCTGCCGCCCATAGGCCATACGGTGGGTATATTTTGATACGGCAGATATTGCGAGTTGTGAAAGTTTGGCTTGACATAAGGGTATGTCAAGCCATGTCAGGGCCTCAGGGGACAAAATTATGTGGGCCCGCCATCTACTTATGAATCAATTTCTCTGATAGTAAAATCACGGGGCCTTATACTCCTAGATAAATAAAGAAGGGTTAACACGTTGGCTGCGATGAGCATCACTGGTGGGATCACATTTTTTTCTCTGTGTGGCCATGAACATCACTAGTGGGATCAAAAGACCATTGTAAATTGTATGGACATGGGAGCAATTACTGAAGGTGTAGTATAGTAGGCAGCCATGAGTCAAGGTGTTAAAGATCCCTAAGGCCCATATAAATAGTCAGTACTTAAGATGCGACCCGGTCTCAAGACGATGCGGTTCGGCTCTGTGATTGGTCCAAATTTTGACAGCCAACCAATCACAGAGCCGAACCTCTTTTTCTCTGTGTGGCCATGAACATCACTAGTGGGATCGAAAGACCATTGTAAATTGTATGGACATGGGAGCAATTCCTGAAAATGTAGTATAGTAGGCAGCCATGAGCCAAGGTGTTAAAAATCCCTAAGGCCCATATAAATAGTCAGTACTTAAGATGCGATCCGGTCTCTAGACGATGCGATTCGGCTCTGTGATTGGTCCAAATTTTGACAGACAACCAATCACAGAGCCTGAACCGTGTCTTGAGACTGAGATGCATCTTGAGTACTGACTATTTATACGGGCCTAAAACTATAATACTCACTGGTGTTGATGATTCCGTCGATGAACTCGTTCCTGGGTATGAAGCCGTTGTTGTCCTTGTCCATCTTGCGGAACAGGTCCGTGAGACGGGACTTCTTGTGGTTCATGAACTTCAGGAACTGTTAAAACGTTCATAGTTAATTTACAAACTCCCTAATTCATAATAATTATCAAATAAATAACGTTTAACTAGCGTTTTATTAAAGAAAGTAACTTTATTTTGTACTCTTGCTGCCAAAAATAATTTTGGAATTGTCCTTAGTGTTTGACAGCCTTGCGGGACGTCACGTACCTAACTGTAGCTACCATGCTGGCCATAAACTGAATCCAGATGTAATTATTGCATTCCAAAATTAAAAATAATTCAGTAAATGATTAAAACGTCATCAAATAATATGCATTCTTTTATTAGGAGTGCATGCGAATTCCAAATAGCTCTCGTTGTAAACCCAGTAGAACATGAGGGCATACCTAACACGTCGTGCCCCACGTCGCAGACAACGTTAAGTGTTAGTTTTAGTATAAATGTATGTATCTATGTTAGTCTGTAATGTATTTATAATATGGGCCAAAATCCTGACTTAGGGCCTGTTTCACCACATCCTGATAAGTACCGGATAGGCTATACACCACTTGACTTGACAGATGAAGTACCTATGGAGAATCTGTCCATATACTTTTTTTTTTATAATATCTATGGACGCTTCACATCACGTCAGTCTGGCCCCATGCTAAGTACCTAAAGGACTTGTGTTACAGGTACCAGACAACGGAAATATATTTAATACTTTTATACTATACATATATTTAAGATTTTTATTATATTATACACATCCAGACCGTTCCCGACATTGAAAACTTTTTGTTCCGTCGGCGGGATTCGAACCCGCGACCCCCGGCTTGAGCTACCAACGTGCTCACCACTGAGCCACAGAGGTCGTCAAAACTTACTCGTTTCCTCCAGTCGTCCCAGCTAAAGTTGGACACTCGCTGCAGCTCCTTGAGATGTTCGAGGCGCTCGTGCAGGCGCCTCTGTCTCTCCCACGCGAGCAGCCACACGGTGCGCCACTTGTCCCACAGCTGCCTCACCCTCGGCGACCTGAACTCCGGCTCTGCTCCTTTGCTGTTTGTCAAAAGATATGTCAGTTGCGTCGCAAATAGTCTACTGTTTCTATGTAAATTGTAATGTCTATAGGGGTTTGTGACAGTAGTTTATTTATGCCCAGATTCTGAGTTTTTTTGACAAGAGTTTATATTCTAATCAGTAATCACTCACACTCACTTTGATTGGCTAACGTAAAGAGTCGTTAATGCTGGTGAAGATAAACTTCACTAGCGTTGATGACTTTTGCTGTCAAAAAACCCTCAGAACCAGGCATTAATCAGTAATTACTAAAACTTCTGATTGACTACCATAAAAATTTTTACCCACCAACAACGTTATTGAAAAGAAAAACTTCTGTCAATAAATCTCAGAAACCGATTGGTAAGGATAGTAGTAGAAAGTAGTTTCTTTCACTATGATACTGACTAAAGTAAGTGTTTTGTTGTTCTTGAACTAATAATAAAATTAAGCGACTAAAACATATTCAAGTTAAAAAAAAACTAGAGACAATAAGATTTCTAAATTGAATAAAAGAAATAAAAATATTGAATAAAAATATAAAATAATAAGTTTAAAAAACATGCCAAAACATTACAATAGAAGCAGCAAAAAACATACAAAATTAAAGCAAAATAGTTATAAAACCCACAGTATAAAACAAATTAATTACAAAAGCATCGATTTCATTGATTGTTCTACCAAAAGATCTTTCTTTTACAATAATTATAAGTGTTTCCATTATTTAAACAGACTTCCAAAACAGGCAGGAACTTGTTCATTCGGCTGTGTATATTTTTATTAATTAGTAACGATATAATTTTGAATTTATTTTAATTAAGTACCAATGGTTCTATTGATATTATGTTAATATGTCCTAAATGTGCATTTATTTTTACCTATTATTTCTAAACGAAATAATAAATATTGAATAAAGCTAATTGTTTCAAAAACGTGGGTAGTCGTAGTACGTTATAAGTTTGAAATTTGACTTATGGCTGTCAAAAAGTCACTGAACCAATGACAGATACTTTTTAAAGACACATTTAGGCATACGCTTCTGCCAATCCTCACCTTCCCCTCGGCGGGAACCTGGGTCCGTAGTGCGGGAGATTGCGGTCGGGCGAGTCGCGGCCGGGGCTGAGTCGACTGGAGGACACGCATAGTATAAACACACATGTAGTACAAACCCCGTCTCCGCACTGTTAGTCCGAATTAGCTCCGTTAGTCCATTGTTAGCCGGCCCTGTTAGTTTGTATGGGTGGATAATGCGGTGCTTAGTGCAAGATTGCTCGAACTATAGTTATACATAACTTGTTATTGTATTGTGATTCGACTCTATAATGACGTTTGGATTTGTTAGTTTTCTAAACTGAATTAAAGGTGTTATTATAATTACTTCAAGATCAATATTATATCCTAAGACCTTACTTTTACCCTTGAATTAACATGCAAGATCTACTCAGAATACAGTCTCCCAAAACACCTTCACCACAATACCTACATGCAACTTTCAATATTCTTTATTTCATGCTCAAACAGAATAAAGCAAAATAAGCTCTTTCATGCTTCGAAATTACAAATCGAAAATAAAGAAGTAGGTTTAGAAAAGCTAAAACTTCTAAAACTAACACTAAATCTCCACACTATATTATACTATAGAAATATTTCTTTCTCTCTTTGTATATTAAGTGGCCTTTAAATTTTTTGGAAATATATAATTTACCCATTTCACAGTTTTATTTGACAGTTCACCCACCTTCGGTCTTTTTGTAGTTTGAAACCCCTTACACCGTACATTGTCTTAGCCTTAACCTTTTTATTTGAAGCAAAGATTAAATTCAAAAACATAAGAGAGAAGAAGAAATATTCCTTACATAAACTACAAAAATACAATTCTAACTCTAAAAATTCAGACAATCCTAGAATGAAAACCACATCAAACCTTCCTCTCCTACTTCGACTGTGTATCCGGGACCTGCCGACGCCAAGCGTGACATAGAGAACGAGACACAAAGCTACATTTACACGGGTTAGAGCGAGACGACACGTTGTATTACAGAAAACCCATTAAACACGTTAGATGTACCAACATAGTTGTGATTAGCAAAATAGAAAAAGAAGTGATAATAGAGCAACGTGTTTCAAAGGTTTCAAATTAAGCCCAAGAAATTAATAGTTATGATAAAAATTGATGAAATTATAGCTTTTTAATGAAAAAATCAAAGGAAAGAACATGTAGAAATTAAAATAAAAAAATATGTTTGGATGAAAATAAATAGAAAACAAACCTGTAGCGTCTAGAGCCATAGTAATCCGGCGACATCGACCTCTCCCTGTTGAGATCGTGCTGCGAGCCGCGACTGATGTGGCAACATTAACACACCATGCAATGACGTCACAATATGGCGGTGGCGCGAAACGTGTGGGTGAGAGAAAACATAAATGAAAACTGGTGAACTTAAGCGTGACATAAAGTAATCGACACATAACAAATGAATGTAACATAAAATGAACTGTATCTTGAGTACAAAAACTAGTAAACATGTTATACTATTTGACAAAAACCTAATTTTATTACCTATTTGAAATAGGATGTTTCGTTCCTTTTTTATTCAATTAAAGGAGCCGTTTCTTGTATATTTTTGTGGCAAATAGTATAACGCGAAAACTGTACGCGAACACTACGATATACTTACACAGGTGTTCCCTTGGTTGCCTGTTTGGCGGACACCTTGCGTGGCGTCGACTCCCGTCCTACGCTCTGGCTCTTGACCTGAGAAAAATTTTAATATTTTTTGAGATTTGTGAGATTATCTATATAGTTGATTCATAGGCAGATGGCGGACCAACGTAAATTGGTCACGTTGTGTCAAACCCATCACAGATTCACAGCCTATAATTGAATTGACATAATCCGACCAAACGTCGTAGGTCCGTCAACTGCCTATGAATCAATTTCTTCGATGGTACATGGATAATCACCTGGTACGCCTTGCACACACGGTCCACTTCGTTCTGCCTCTTCTGCGTGTGCTCCATGAGATCTTTGTGGTCCTCGATGAGTCCCTCCAACAGCTCGATAGATTCCGGCAGCGGCTCAGCTTCCAATGCTACAATAAAACAAATTTGATTTTTATAACAACTCGACTAATTTTCAAAGGGATCTCTAACTCTCCTATTTTAATATAACAGTAAACATAAGAGAGGGTTATGTCCAGCAGAAGACGAGTACAGGCTGATTATACAGTACTACTAATACTTATAATATGCAAATTCGTGTTTGATCAAGGCCGTTTGCTATCAAATTAGAAATGATATTCTTTAAAATTTCAATATCGTTAGTTGGCGCCGTTCCGTTTAGCTGCTGCCTTTTACTCCTTTTAGGTACGCTCTTATGTGACAATGAGTACCGTGGAAACGTATATGAAACTAATACACTGCGCTCAAAAGGCAAATACATTCGGAGTTCTCATTAAAACTTGGTAACTTAGTACAGCTGTTTTGTATTGTTAGCTGCTTGTTAAACTCCTTTAAGGTACACTGTTATGAGACAAGCTTAAATAATATTGTAAAATGAACTTACTTTGCAGAGTGTTTTCGAGTCCGGACAGCCACTGTAGTAACTCGTCCAGCACCAGATCCAAGTCCTTGAGGCTCTGCATGTGCGCCTCCAGCTTGCTGCCGCGTTGCATCGCCCATTGCCATACCTGCGAGTTAAACCTTAAGTATAGTCAGGGTATAAAACGTTGCCAGATTACCAAAGTACCAGAAAAAACCAAGTCACTTGGTAGACAGTAGAGTCAGTCACTAAAAATAAACTAAAGATCTTTCATAACGAATTATCATGTAGGTACGAATTTTAAGAGAAATCTTAAAAATTATACCTGCCCTGCGGACACTTTACTGAATATACGCAAAACCGGTGATACGGATATTGTCAATTTTCTCGATTTTACATCCATTTTAATTTTGTTATGTAAACTATTGTAAACATATTTGCAAGAAAGTTACATCAGATTCACAATCGAATCCGAATATACACTGAAGGCAAAATAACGATTAGATATAAATATTAATTAAAATAAGATAATAACAATCTGAGATTAATGCTGATTGATAGTTGGTACGTAGAAGATAATATAATCTTCTTATATTATATAAAATTCTCGTGTTAGACCGCGTTCTCCTCCGAAACGGCTTTACTGATTTTAACCAAATTTTATATGCATATTCAGTGGGTCTGAGAATCGGCTACTTGGTACTTATTATATTGATAAGTGCATTTGTTGAATAAATAATAGTAAATTATTGCAACTCGAGACTGACGGCGACTATTGTTTACATGTTTCGGAATAGCGATGGACGTTGCCATGGTGACATACTTATTTAGTCACTTCCATAAAATAATAATATGGGCGAAATACCTACTTTATATAATATGGCAAAACAACTTTGCCGGGACAGCTAGTTTCAATATAATGTAATGTGCAAGGTTAACTAAACAAGGTTGCAATAATTTATATCATTGGGACGATATAACTTACTTAAATATAAATCGTACCCAAAAATACAAATTTTGGATACATTCAACAACTACCGCGCGGCTGTGAAGGCAGTCTAAGCGTTGAGTAAGTTTTGCTTTGAGCTTAGCTTCGCCATGATGTTTTCATCTGTCTTTCGGAGAATACAAAATATCTGCTTCGAATTGCTAAAAAAGATATAAAACACTTTTCCAAGACAGTTATTTTAAAGTTATTATATTATATTAGACAGTTATTTATGAAAAGTAAAGTAACTGACCTCGTCCCATCTGCTCTGTATGATGGTGATCCAGTGCTTGATGACGGGCACGGCGTCGGGGTGAGCACGCGACAGGATGTCGCGCGCCAGCTGCACTGTCTCATCCTTGTCGCGACCCTGTATCGAACATTGTCAATAGCGTAAGACAGAATTACTAACGTAATAAAAAAGATAAAGTAAACTCGAAAACGAACTGTCAAAAAGGCCAGCAACGCACCTGCAGCTCTTCTAATGTTGTGAGTGTCCATAGGCGACGGTAGTTGCTTTCTATCAGGGGACCCGTTTGGTCGTTTGCCTTGAGAGGTGACAAGGGACACCCGGATGGAACGAAGTTATAAAAACGCCATCTAGTTGACGCCCAGGAATACTAACAACGACACTGATGTCGCTGTTTATTCTCAAAAACGCCATCTAGTTGACGCCCAGGAATACTAACAACGACACTGATGTCGCTGTTTATTCTCAAAAACGCCATCTAGTTGACGCCCAGGAATACTATCAACGCCCTCTGCCCCTACTATGCAGGTACTGATAAAAAAGTGTCGTTACAACATTTTCCGTCTAGCCCCCTTTCGCAACGCGCGATAAGGAACTTCGTTCCAAAAACTGTCATACCTTGTCGGCCAACTCCCTCGCGAACCGCTCGTGGTCGGCGAGCGCGGCGCGCGCCTCGGCCTCGCCGTCCGGCAGCGCGCCCGCGAACCGCAGCCGCGTCTCCGCGTCCGACAGCCACTCCAGCAGCATGTTTACCGACTTGTGCAGACGCTCCGCCTGAGAGAGTCACAGAGAGAAATAAATATAATATAATCATCATATTATGCAAAACTTTTAAGGTCTATATTGCATCTCTAAGTAATTACCTCCTTGAGAGCTCCTTCCAGTCTTTGCGCTTTCCTCTCGCTGAGCGACTGCACGGCGTCCCAGGCGCGCTTGAGTTCACCGCACTGTTGTTTGATGTTGGTGGCGTCTTCTGGTGGAACCTAGTCAAACAAGGTAAAATTAATAATAAATGCCTGATCATGTGATGATACAAATGTATCCACTCTACAGTTTTTATAGAATGCATTAAATAAATTGTGATTATGTTACTTACGGTAGCTTCGAGATCTCGACCGGTCTTGAGGACAGACTGCATCTGTCCTTGGCGAGAATGCAGATCTTCCTCGAATTGCTGCAAAAAATATTGCAATCAATTTCTTTTAACACTTTATAAAAACACAACTGTTATAACAACTGTAATAATAATATCATCTAGCAACTTAAGTACGCAAGTACGCACGCCTGTAGGCGAGTATGCAAGTTTGAATTTAAGGATGCGCCACATCTACGTCTTAAGATTTTATTTACTTCAAAAGAATTTTATACGCAAATATGGACGTTTGTACGCAAGTACGATAATTCGTACACAATTAAGCACTTTATACGCATCTTACCTTGTGCTGTTCAATAAGCGCCATGACAGTGTCAAGGTCACCGTGGACGGGCGAGTCGGCGGCCAGCGCCGCCTCCTGTCGTTTCAGCCACTCCAGTAGAGCACCCATCGCGTCCTTGAACTGGCCGGAGTACAGCAATGCCTCTTCAAGCTTGCGTTGCCTGTAAAATTTGTTCAAGTCAGAGCCGGTCAATTTTTGTACTGTTATTCTTAGATCAATAAAAGCTTGGTATACTGAAACTTAATTACAAAAAACCTCATGGCATTCGAAGTACTATATAATAATTAAATGTAATGCCAGGCTGTTACATACCTGTCGACTGCCTTAGAGCAGACGGTGGTCCATTTGGTCTTGAGATCAGTGAGCATGTTACGCAGCGTGGGCTCGTCCGTCTTGGGCGCCTTGTCCTTCAGTTGTTTGCCGACCTTCGTGGTTTGGTCGTATACGGGCTGCTTAGCGGCCAGAGCCTTTTGGAACTCGCGATGTTTGTTCAACCTATAGACATTTGTAGATTGCATTTTTAAATAATAATTATAAATTAAAAACTTATCAAAACAAAAGAACCACAGAGTATTCAACAAGATATCCATATCACTTCATGTAACATTCTTAATTATTTTTTGGATCATAAATATTTGTGATTGTAGATAATTCAATGCTTACCTGAGTTTGATCTTGTCTGGGTCGTTGATGGTAGTTTCGGAGTTCAGCTGATCTAATTGTTCCTCGGTTTCGTTGAGCCAACTCATCAAATTGGTCCTGTACAAAAAGCATAATATTATAGTCCAGATAAAAAATATCAAATTTAGCAAATCGTGACTTGTCTTTCCTATTTTTCTATTACCAAAATAAACGTGTTACTTACCACATGTCATTGAACTCCTTGGCCTCTTTGAGTCCAAGATCCAACGCGCGGGTTCTCTCAGCAGATTTGGACACGACTCGTTCCCATCGATGCTGCACCGACACCAGTAAGTTCTTGATCAGGATGACGTCCTGCTTCTGGCTGAAATACTTGAGGTGAGTGCCCTTCTTGTCCAGTTGGAGCATGGTCTCGCGGTGGGTAGATACCTCCTTCTGGAACGCCTTGTGTTCCTCCACTTGAGCTGATAGAACAAGTTATTAAAATCAGAAAATGGCTTCATAGACTCAACTTAAAATTATTGTATTTATCTGAATCTTTAATCTGTGTATGATGTATCTAATATAGAAAATGAATGTAACATTGCTATTACAAAATTTTAAAATACCATTAGTTAACATGTAAATTATCAAAGTATATTATTTTATATTTATTTAATTATATAAATCACTTACAAAGCAAAGTCTCCATGACCCTGGAGACGGGTTTGGCGGAGGAGAGCGTTTTCTCGGCGCTGGTGAGCCAGTCCACGAACGCTTGCAGCGCATCGTGAAACTCCGTAGCTTCCTTCAGTGCTATCTCCAATTTGATCTTCTTATCGGATGCCCTGTTCAAACAAACGTAGGAAATTAAGTTAAACAATATAAAAGTTATAGTAAAGTGTGAATGTTTGACGCTTAGCTATCTAGCTTAAGGACGCTTACACGTGTCGAGAAAAAGAGAAATACTTCATGGAAAAAAATATTGTAACGTTTACGTCGTACAGAAATTAATCGATCCAATATATTTTTAAAGTTTTGTGACATGTTCCAGAATTTTTAATCGCTACACCTTAAAGGTCCACCGGATCGGAATCGGAGCGCACGCAGCGGAAGGATTTGTTGCTTTGTATTGATTTCTATGGTACTGCGTGCACTGGAACGTAATTTCTGCCCCTGACCAATTAAAAATGACGTCCGCACCGTACGCTCCGAATCCGACTCGGCGGACGCGCAGCTTTACGAATTAAAACTGACCTGGACGTGACATTGTCCCATCTGGACTTAAGGTTCTTGAGGTTGAGGTGCAGCTGCGAGTGCGGGTTGGGTTTCTCCTGGCGCTTGATGTACTCCTGGCCCTGCTGCAGCACCGCCTCCACCTTCGGCCGGTTCGCTTCGATCTCGTTGTATACCTCCTATACAATCAATTCAATGTAGAAAACTGGTTTTTTCATTTCATTATAGTTATAAAAAAAAATAAGTAAACGTAATAAAAGGTAAAGAAAGACATTGAATCTCTACACAATGATATGATAGCGGTATAATTACAATAGGCGTATATCTCTTTTGAACATCTAAAATTTTATAATCTACCTTCCAATGTAACAGAAGAACTAGCCGATAACGCTTGCCAGAAATAGTTATATAAACTCCATCAATTTCTGCTTTATTTCTTAACAAATTGCTGTCTAACCTCTGCAAAACGTACCATAAATCTCTCGAGTTGTTCTGTGGCGGTCTCAGGCAGGCCGCCGACGGGCTTGGAGGCGGCGATGACGCTGTCCACCTCCGACAACCACGACAGCAAGTCGCCAATCTCCGCGTTGAAGCTGTACACAAACGACAAATTCAAAATCCATACTAGTATTACAATTGCGAAAGTGAGTTTGTGTAACCTCTTCACGCCCAAACACGCCCCCGCTGAAGCGATTTTGCTGAAATTTTGTATGGATATACTTTGAGTACTTGGAAAGGATATATAATACTTTTTATCCCGGAAAAATGTACGGTTCCCGCGCGAATCGCGAAAAACTAATTTTGGCGCAACAACGCTGCGGGCGTCATAGTACCTAAAAGCCAATCCACACGGCGCGTTGCGTCAACGCAGCGCTGCCGTTGCGTTGTCTTACATACAAATAATCAAGGTGTTTACACGGTGCGCTGCGTCGTCGTAACGCACATAATATGACGGACAGGAGCCCCCGAGACGAAGCGGGAGGGGGTGTTTAACATCAAATCCCGCTTCGTAATAACGCTGCGGTGGCGCAGCGCCCGTGTACTATGCGTCAAAATGTTTGCGTCGCATTGTGAGGACGCAACTCAACGCAACGCGCCGCGCCGTGTGGACTGGTTCTTATTTAATTTTATTGCTGTAATAAAAAGTATAAATTGGCCAATGCCTTTACTGCTTTAACATTTTCTTACTGTCCACTAAAACGGAAATTACCTTTGCGCCTCTCGCAACGCGTCTTCCAGCTCAGATTGCTTGTCCCTGGCCCTTTGTTGTAGTTCGCGCCATTTCCTGTTGAGAAGCGCTAGTTTCTCCGCAGTGTCGCCTGCTTCTTCCGATCCTATTTAGACAAAATATGTTTATTAGTTAATATATTATTACAAACTACAATATCATACAACGTGGATACGAAATAATTCGGCCGTAAAATAAATCTACAATAATCCATTCGCATTAAAAAAAGCGGCCAAGTGCGAGTTGGACTCGCCCATGTAGGGTTCCGCAGCAGTAATAAGGTTTATTTTTATGAAATTAAAAGGTTTTTGATTTATTTTTATATTTCAGTCGATTTAATGAAATTTAGATTAAGGTTTACCATTTATGACGTATAAAAAAACTACTGGCTATATCTCGTTCACACCAATTTTCGTTGGTAGTTTTTATAGTAATCTACATTTTTTTTAGAATTATCATGCCCCTACTTTAGAAATTAGAGGGGGGGGGGAGCGACACACACATTTTATCACTTTGGAAGAGTCTCTCTCGCAAAGTATTCAGGTTAGAAAAAAATGATATAAGAAACCTCAATATGATTTTTGGATACTTATCCATAGATACCCCACACGCATAGGTTAGATGAATTTTTTTTTGTTTCAGTTGTACTTGTACCTATGGGGATCCCTAAAATTTTTAATAATTTTTCCATTTTTGCATCAAAATCTTAATGCGGTTCACAGACTACATCTACTTACCAAGTTTCAATAGTATAGCTCTAATAGTTTCGGAGAAAAGTGGCTGTGACATACGGACGGACGGACAGACAGACATGACGAATCTATAAGGGTTTGTAACAGAACGCGCCCACGTCAATTTTAAAAAGGTGTCACAATTTTTTCACGGTCGCCATCTTTGGGTTAGACTTGACCGGGGCCCGCTGGTAGTTTCAGATGTATTTATTATTTTTTGCTATATTTGTTATAATTTTTGGTTTAATGTGATATTCGTGTAAACCAGTGAATAAACTTTTGATAAGTGGTGGTTTATTTGTTTTCTTTTGTCTAATAATAGATTCAGTCAACAATCTCCACTACAGGTTCCGTTTTTGCCATTTTGGCTCCGGAACCCTAAAAAGTAACGTCATTGGCAAATTGTTACAATCGATCAATGACGCGTCGGCACCATTTTTTTTGCTAAATATACTATAAACACGACCTAAACGTCATTAGTCAGTTGTGACATCTTCATGTCGCAAATCATATTAATATTATAATGGCGAAAGTTTGCGAGTGTATGAGTGTGTATGTTTGTTCCTTCTTCACGCTTTTACGGCTGGTCTTATACTTCGGAAAAATGTCTTATAAAATCAATGCAAATGAATTCGCGAAAAATCATCTACTGATAATGTGTACGCACCAGCGTGCGCGAGTTGCGCGCCGGCTTCGTTGAGCGTGTCGACGGACGGCTGATGCGCCGCGATGTCGTTCGCGAGCACCTTTAGCTTGGCCAGCTCCACTTCTAGCACTTGCGGGTCTCCGGCCACCTGAATCCAACGAAAATACCAAGTAAACATCATGTCGATTATAATCATATAGAATTTCGAAATTTAACTTTTTTTGGAAAAGGTTGTGAAGTAATTTATTAAAAATGCAATAACTATATAGTTGATTTCCGTACTAGCCGGTATACTAGTAAAAACATTTACTCAGAGCAACAGGGTGTATCTTATTCGCAGATGCTATCTCTATCTAATATGTTAGCAATATCACTTGGCAAACAAGGGACAACAACTGTAAAACAAGACTTGGTTTAAAAAATCGCACACAGTACATGCTTCCTAACAGATATTATTTTTTCATGTCTATCTTTAGGTATACATTTACATATGGCTTTCTGTTCTAATTTAGTAATTATAATATTATCACGAGTGTTACCGGCGTGAGCGTGTCCAACGTGGCGTTGCATTGCGCGATCCAGGCGAGCGTGTCGCGTAACGCGTGCTGCAACTGTCCGAGGCGCAGTAACGCGCGTTCGAGCTGCTGCTGCCGCTCCACCATACCACGCAGCAACGCCGCCCACCGCGCGTTCACCTCGCTTAACGGCTGCTTAATAGCCTGAGCCTGCTCCGCTGACGTACGCTCCGTCAGCTCTGCCGCTTGCCTGTATCATAATTAATGTTATGACGTCACGATATATAAAATTTGTAATGATATACGATATTGCTAAGTTAACTAAAGCTGGCACGTCCATAGTACTGAGTACTGACACTTTTGCAATTTCACCATACAGTATGTTTAAAAATATAATATTATTATGTTTGCATCATGATAAAAAATATCGTATAATCTGCGTACGATAATAATATGCTATCGGACATCGTACGTAGGCACAAAATTATCGTATGTGTACGATAATTATCGTACGGTTCCGAACTCTAGCCGCGCGCCGATCACACGTGACTGACTTGTAACATCACGCTGTATTTATAAACAGTAGCATAAGCAAAACAATAACTGTCCCCTTCACGCTCATAAGATCGACCGCGCGCGAGAGAGACGGACAGACTTTTCATGATGCGTATGCAGTACGACGTCACGCCGCGCGCTTATTCACAGACCCTACACAAGCGCAATGTTATGTGTTGATAGTGCCAGCTCTTACTAACCAGTATCAAACGAGCTATATCGAATATGGAGTGCAGTTAGTAAAGAATTGAAATACGTAGGAGAATTTAAAAATTGACCTCTTGTAATGTTTTCATGCAAACAAAATGTATACCTAAGTAAAAAATAAATAATAGAATTCGTTGATTTAATTTTTATTTTCAAACTAGCTACTATTGCTATGTAAATGAAAATAATTCTAATAACAAACAACAATAGGCGAAAGCTATTAGGTTAGAACATGAAGAAACATGAAAACATAGACAAAATAATATTTTAATTAGGACAAACAAAAATGAATTTTCACCTAGAATTATTATACACAGAAACCGCTATGGCAATTTTAGACAACGTTAAACGTGACTATTTTGAGAAAAAGTTTCTGTGCATAACAATTCTATTCTATAAGTGCAATATTTTTATATGATGATGTCATAAAGACCTACTACAAAGTATGGCAACAACACAAGGTGTGACAAACTCAAGCAACACTCATCAATATAGATATAATTCTTGCCTCAATAAACTCCTGATCATAGGCGATTGTAGCACGAGGGTGGGAATAAAAACATAAATATTAGTATTATTATTAGTATATACCATAGATACAAGTTTTGTTTTATTACTAATAATTTAAGGGAGTATCACAATTTAAATATTGTGCATTAATTAAATTTCAATTGTGCATACTGCATACGGTGCAAAATGTTTAGAACAAAATATATAAAACACAATAAATAGTTTGTGAGTTTTAAGATGATATGGGTGACAGTTCTCATATTCTTTGCTATGGATTTTTTTACAAGAAAACAAAAAAATCAAAATGTAATAAATTATATTTCATCTACAAACACAAATGTTTCCTTTAACTGTAAACGATTGACACTGTTGAATCGAAATCAAATCGATAAACAGGGCGGCCATCTTAAATCGCCGGCGCCACTCTGAAACGCCAGTACGAAATCGATAATTTCGATTGCAATTCCTTTACGAAGTGATTCGATATTTTTAAATTAAAGATAAATTTTTTGGGTAACTTCTCTACTATTGTCAATTTTAATGTGTCACGCATATCATCTCAGAACGCACAAGGTATAGTTATTAAAAGAGAAAAAAAGGACACATCTGAACATTTCTCTTCTTTCATTGTTTTAAAGGTCAA
Organism: Plebejus argus; assembly: GCA_905404155.3. NCBI lineage: Eukaryota > Metazoa > Arthropoda > Insecta > Lepidoptera > Lycaenidae > Plebejus > Plebejus argus. The sequence goes on along the minus strand of FR989927.1, from coordinate 6,960,944 downwards.
ATTCTTTACAAGAGTTCAAAATTTCTCTCTAAAGTAATAGTAGTACAGTCCTTACCTGTTCAAAGACTCGACCTTCACCATATGCGGGTCGACCTCTTGCTTGAATGTGGCTAGTTGGGCGATCTGCCGCTTGACGGCGTCGATGTCGGAGCCGAGCGGGCCCATGTGCGAGAACTTGTCCTCCGCGTGGTCCAGGAACTCCAGGAGGTTCTGTTACAGACAAGAGATATGTCAAAAACACTTGTGTAATACTAGTTCGATAACACAGCAAAGAAGATGGGTTTATGTGAGGCACTTTAAATAAATTTATTGTTACCGACAGAACCTTACATAATAGAAAGCTATTTATATAATAGCTTTCTTATTTCAAATGTCAACAAATATAACTGTACCTGTAGCGTGTCATGGAACTCCATCGCCTTCTCCATGGCATCGATAAGATTCTCCTCCCTGCGTGCGTAGAGCGCCGTGATGTTGTCCCAGGCATGGTCGATGTCCTCCATGTGTTTCTTGACCTCGGGTTTGTCGGGCTCGCCGCACATCGACATGAGGGTCGAACCCGTCTTCCTGACCTTGTCCACATCGGGCTTGGCCTGGTCGATTTCCATACGGATGTCCTGGAGAGCCAGTTGCTGCCTCTGCAGAGCTGGCGGCGTGGCGGCCGGTGGCGGCTGCGACTGTAGCGCGTCGCGGAGGTCAGCTAGCGCACGCGATACGCGCTCCAGCAGGGCCCAGAATTTACGAGCCAACTCCATTGCCTCGGCGAGTGTGCGGCCGCGGCTGCCGCTCGCGTTCTGTACGGCATCCCACAATCTGGGAAGAAAACAAAATATGAGTATCACACAACTTTGCAGATTTAAATCAATTTATCGTTAAGAAGTGTACACACTTGTTGAGTTTTTCCAGCTTGTTGCGGATGTCTCTAACGGCGGGGTCGCTCTTGTTGGCCTTCGCGATGACGTCAGAGGCCGCTCGCTGCACCGCGTTGTACGCCTCCTTGCGTTTCTCGAGATCTTCTATGAGAGCGTTGTTCTCGTCCATTTGGTCTCTGTGAAAGTCATATTTATTTTAATACAAATCATTCATTTAACATTTTTAATAAACTTTAATATGGAATATGTTTATAAAATACTGTAAAATGACAGCACACTCACTGAATCTTATGCGGGTGCGCGGAGACGGGCTCTGCGTTTTGCAGTTGGTCCGCGGCGCCGGCGAGCGCGCGCACCATACCGTCCAGACGCTCCGCAAATACAGACGACTCTTGAAGAGCCTGAGGACGAAAATAATGAGTTAATGATAATTCAAATAAATGACATATTATTATGAAAGATGTAAAAAAAACCTATCCAACGACACCCCACACGATGGGGTGGACGCGAGAAAAAAACCCATCCCCACTTCATCTATAGGGGAGGTACCATAAAAAAATAGACGGACAGACAGACATATACGGACAGACGGACGGACAGACCGAAACTTTATGGGACAAGGGTTCCTTGTTGACTACGGAACCCTAAAAACAGTTGTGAAACAAACCCTGATGAGTTTAGACTTTAGAGAATTAAATAGTTTTATGAAATAAATATTATGCATACCTGTTCCAACTCCTGTTGGCGCTGCCTGAGCTCAGCCCGCAGCGCGTTGTATCGCTCGCAGTCGTTCTCCACTATGTCCTGTATCTTGGCCGCGTCGTCTTCGCCGACGAGACGAGACAGCGCCTCACCAGTCTTTATCAGCTTGTCGACTAACGGCTTGTGCCCGGCAATCGACTGTTGCAGCATCTATAAAAAAATCATTGTAAGAAACAAGCTTTACGTAGCATTTACATTTTGTTAAAGTATAAAAATCATTCAGTTATTTTAAGTACCTCGTTCTTGTCTTGCTGCTGCACGATTTGCTCGGGGCGCAGCGCCGGCATAGCCAACATCTGCACTTGCTTCTCCATGTCGTCTAACCACGTCGACAAACTGTAAAATAAGTTTGGTATTTGACACGATTTTGATACAGCAAATAAAACATTTATTGCCATAAGTTAGGGATTAGTAGATAAAATTACCCGTGATGTGTATCAGCGAAGTGTTCTGCTAGCGGCAAGGCCTGCTCTAGAGCGGCCAAACGCGCGCCGCTCAGCTGTCCAACCTCGTCCATCATCTCGCGCAGCTCCTCGCTGCGTTCGCGGATGACCGCGGCCTCGTCAGATGATTGACATTCACGAAGAACCTAAGAAGAAAAATAACAGTAGCAGCGTTAATAGCGTTCACTATAAGTAAGCCGTACAAAAAATTAAATAATCGATGATCCAGGATTGCTGTTTAATAAGTTAGCAGATTTAGTAAAGTAATTTCAAGGAACCATACATACCAAAATAATTTTCACTTAAAATAATAAAGAAACAAGACAATACCTTCTTAGCCTGTGCGAGCAGATCGCGTGCACGCACGCGTTGCGCCGCGACGTCGTCGTTGAGGGGGCGGTGCCGCGACAACTGAGCGCGCAGTAGCTCCGCCTCCGCCGCCGGCGGCTCGGCCGATCGCAGTGCCGAGTCCACGCCGCGCAGCCATTCAACAAGCTCCTCCATATCGCCTACCACTTCCAGGGAACGCTAGATAAAACACGTATTTATAAAGTTAATCTGAAAATACCATATTTTATGTTTTTAAAACATTCAAGATATTTGCAATATAGCTCATTTAAAAACCTTATCGTATGTTGCAATTAAGCGGCCATGAAACAAGAATTCATTTTACCTTCTTGCTCAGAAGTAGGCGTTCGGCCTTCCTCTGTATTTGCTCAGCGATTACGTCAAAGCGGCGGTTGTCTCTGGTCACGATACCCTCAATGTGAGTCGCGCCTTCCCCAGGGGAGATCTATAAAGAAGTATTTTGTTATACAATATGGAGATTTACCAATTTATTGTTACAGTATATTTGCAAGTTATTTGAATCAAACTAGATATAAGTTTCACAAACCTGGCACAACTGTGGACCAACAAGATTGATGCTGTCCAAAAGTGGCCTGAACTCCTGCAACTCAGCCTCCAATCTTAGAATGTCTTCCTCGCGTGGCTCGACTGATTGCAAGCATGTTTCAGCACTCGACATCCATTCCGATAATCTGTGCAAAGAATTTAATGTTTCAAGGTAAGAATTTAATGTTTCAAGGTTTATTACGATTACGCTATTTAAATTTCCTAATCAATATCAAGCCTTAACGACACAAAACATGAAAAACTTTAAATACTAATTTCCTTTACGGCACTTAAATGTTCTTGGCATTAAAAAATCCAAATTACACTTTGAGTGAAAGAAATAGAAAGAGGAAAGGGGACCTCTCTTTTCCTCTATCTCTAGAAAACATGGTCTTGAAGATACTGAGTCTTGGCTTACCTGGTATGAGCGTCATACAGCTGCTGCACGAGCGGCAGAGCCTCTGACGCTCGGCGTAGCAGGTCGGCGCCGCGCGACGTCAGATCGTTGTATCGCCGCTGTAGCGCGTCCAACTTGTCCTTGAGCTGCAGCGCCTCGTCGCCGGAGATGTGCTTCATGAGCTCCAGCCCGGACTCCACAGTGCTGTCCACGGCCTCCTGTTTGGACGCTATTTCTTCCGTCTTTTCCTGTAAATAAAAAAATGATTAATTTAAGTTTTTGTTTAGGGTATCAAATATGCGCGTTGGCCTATTTGTAAAATTTTTTACATAGACAATTGAAAATTTTACTATAATTTGAAAACTCCGCACCAAACTTGTTACAATAATAACTACAAAATTATCTAAAAGCATTTTGGTGGAGTCAATAAATAAATAAAGATAAAATATACTTACAGCGAGCTCATCCATTTGCCTCAGCAGTTTCTCCATGTGCACAGGCAGGATCTTTCTCTTGGCGAGGTATTGTTCCATGCCGTCCATCCAAGCAGACAGGTCCTGGTATGTCAGCACCAAATGTCTGAGACCCTTGCGGGAGTTGTCCAGCAAGTCGCCAACATTCAAGCTGTGGTCCACCAGAGCTTGGTACCTATCGGTGGCGGCCTGGAGCCTGTCAGCTAAGACGGTGGCTTCATCGTCTCCTACGAGACCCATGAGAGTGGAAGCGGTCTCGGTGAGTTGTTTGAATGGCGGCTGTTTCGACAGGATGTCGTCATGGATGGCCTGAAATAAAATGGGATGTTACTAGTGCCTGCAGTAAGACTTAGGGGCTGTTTCACTACTTCCTGATAAGTGCCAGATAGGCTATCCACAACTAATTAACTTGACAGATAGAGTATGGACTATGGAGTATCTGTCAGACAACTTGTGGATAGCCTATTCGGCACTTATCAGGAAGTGGTGTAACAGGCCCTTATTATATTTTGGCATGTAATTTTGTGTCATTTTGTAATTCTCAAGTCTCACCTTATGTTCTCTGATCTTCTGCTGTATCTTCTCCTCATCAGTAGGCACCAGCTCGAGCACTCGTACCTTCCTTTCTGTGTTACCGAGCCACTCGACCAGGGGCTGCAATTGCTCTTGGAATTCCTTAGCCACCTGCAGATAATAAATTGTTTGTAACTAGGACATATCAGTTACATAATATATTTACTTTTTTTTGTCAAAAGCGGGCCATTTATACAATAATGTAATATTACAAACGGTGCTTCTCGCTAGTTCTGTTACTTGCACTTGGCTCGTTTTGTTTTCTATCCATTCTGATATTATATCCTCTGTACTATACAGTGTTATAGGCATTTATAACACCTAAAAACATTTAACGGATTTATTTATAAAAAAAGAAAAACATACCTTCATAGCCTGTTCCAGATCGAGCATTCTCTGCTGAGCGCCGCTGGTAAGCGCGTCAAAGCGTTGCATCAAACCGCGCAGTTGTTTCTCAATACCCTTGCGTTCCGCGGCCTCGCAGCCCGCAGCTACCTCGTTACCCATCGTGAATAGAGACGACATCGAATTCTGACGGTCCATCAGCATCTTCTTGAGGAACTGGTTGAAGAAAATTTTAAATTACATAAAAAGCTTCGATATTTAGAAGGAATGTCTATAATTTTTTAAGTCAAGTTAATTTGTTATTTACTTGGCTATAACAAAAATTACTGACCTTCTGTTCCTGAAGCTGTGCCTTCACCACCTTATAGTCGGCGGATGGTGGTTTCTGGTTGTTGACCATGTCTTCAGTGTCGGCGAGCCACTTCTCTAGACCAGCTAGAGCCTCGGCAAACTTGCCCGATTGTAGCAGACCTACGTCAAGGCGACGTTCGCGCTCATTCATCTGCGTGGACAAAAAATGCATTATTTAAAGATGAATTAATTATTATAAATAACATAAAAAAGTGCCGTCAAATATGTGATTGACTCCGCATGCGAGCTTTAAGAATAGGCTACTTGACCTAATTTTTTTCTTCATGCTAATCGCTTCTTATTCATTAACTTTCACGAAATAAACTAATATTTTATTATTTTACACAGTAAAAACCCATAAAAATGTTGATTGAAAAATACGCCTTATAAATGGCGCCGAAAACACTGTCCGCCATAGTGTGACGTCATACCGTTTGTATTTTAGAGTCTCTTTATTTAACATTTTTTTATGTGCTAAATGTACGAGTCTTAAGGTGCCCAAAAATTATAAAAGAATTAAATAAGAAATTAGAAATCATTTGTAATGTTGAAAACTTTTGGAGAAAAGTTTTGGCCATTTCATTTCCCGTCTACAATAAAATATGGAGATAATATATAAAACTGGTGTTTTATTTGAATTACTCAAGAAAATATATTTTGCAAATCTTTCTAGGCTTATTCTTATTATTTATGTACAAATAAACTTTCACATAACGAGCGCGATAAATAAAAGATATTAAATTACGAACATGATGACGTCACATCCAAATCGGAAGTACTGCAAAAGCGTTTTAGTCAGTACAAATCATATTTTCATAAAATCATATTTTCAAATCGACTTTATTTATCAATCATAAGCTTTTATTTGATGATAAGGGTGAAATACGGTTTCCTACGCCAAGTTCTACTAGAAATATGCATTTGTTCAATGAAATTGAATATAGGTCAAGTAGCCTATTCGTAGTAGGAAGGTTCGCATTTCAAATTTAAAACCACAAATGTTTAACGAACATATTTAGAAGATATTATATTATAAATTATAATATAGTTCACCTTATCCTTCAAAGCGTTCCATCTGTCATTCATCTTTTCCAGGTCTTTCTCGAGCTGCTGTGTGGAGACACCCTGGTGGGCGGATCTCACTAGGCCCTGGCCGATCTTGTTGCAATGCGTCACATTCTGACCCAAAGGCTCCAGCGTGCGCTTCTTCAGATCCGCAAAGTCCTTCTGTTGCACTCTGATTTGATCTACTTCCGATGACACGGGCTTCAAATTGCGTACTTGTTCAGACGCCTAAAACAAAGAAAAAATGTTATTAACAATACAAATCTTACACATTAAAGGAGAATGGCTACCAATCAAACTTTTTAATATGTTTTACATTAGTCACTTACTTCGTCCACATCATCCATGACAGCGTCGTAGGCTTTGTAGAAAGCCTCCAACTTGCTCAGCGTGTCATCCAGATCTTGTTCCTTAGAGCGGGCCTTTTCGTCTAACTTGGCGAGTTGCTTACGGATGCCCTCCACTTGATCTCGTGCCTTAGAGGCATCGGAGTAGCCGCTATCGGCCAAGTTTTCGGCGGCGCGTTCGGAGTCAGCGATCAAATCATCGGCCTGCTCCAGCCGCTTGTATAGGCGACCCAAGTCGTCGAGTTGCGCCTTCACCGTCTTAATCTCGCGGCCGGGCGGTTTGATGTTATCCAACTCCTTCTCCAGGTCAGAAATATCATGGGATACTCCCTTGATCTTATCCTGAAAATGATGAAATATTTAGAAACCATATTATATAATTTACAACTCATAAAATTAATCTAATTAATTCTACGGCAATTACCTGGAACTGCGCGTACGCAGCGGCGGCACCGGCGATACGCTCGCGCGCGTCGTCGGTCTGCGCCTCCAGGTCTCGCAGGCGGTCGGCGAGCGCACGCGCCGTCTCCTCTAGGACAGGACGTGCACGCTCTGCCGCATCCGAACCTCCGTACTCAGCCGCTAATGAGATTATGTCGTCCGCGGCCATGTTCACGCTCTGAGGAGATAAATGGTTATGTTAGTGTCTCGTTTTGTAGATGCGAAAAAATAAATTGAATTCGTTGGCTATTACTTAATAGAATACATTATAATCGCCAAATAAGATTTATATTAGGTTACTATTATACTAAAGAACAATATGACGTCACTTACCTGTAGCGGTGCCCGCAATGCGTGCACGTGATCGACCAATCGCGGCAACTGGTCGGCGGCAGCGGCGCGCGGCGCCTGTAGCGCCGTACGCAGCCGTTCCTCGCAGCGCTCGAGCGGCGCCTCAACTGCGCGCACCTTCTCGCCAAACTCGCCGAGACGACGCGATAGCGCCTCCACAAATTCCGATGCTCGGAGTACCTCTGTTTCAGATGATGTAGGTTTAATGATTGTGAAATAAGAACACTTAAAACACTCTAAGCAATAAAGATATTTTCGAAGCCTTTTTTTATGACTTTTCCAATGTGTCAGACAAAGACAGATTGAACGTGTTACCTCTGCTAGCAGGGTGTAAGTATTATAAATATACTTATGTTAATTGTTGCAGTTTTTATGCAAAGTTCTGCTTAGTGATTAAAAAGGGCCGAAAATTATTCCAGTGTAATGCAATGGCATAATTACAGCAATGTCGCGAATAAACCGTAGCAAAAGTCTGACATGTGTAGTATGTTTCTTACCGTTGTTGATTCTGTCCCAACGCTCCTTCATATTATCGAGTTGGTTTCTGACAATCTCCTGGTCTACATCACAGGACGATATGAAGGTCTCGCCCAAGGTCTTGTTGTTCTCATATTCACCAGATCTACAAATAAATGAGAACTTATCTAGCTGTTCTATTTGAAAATAAATTAGCTTGTAACATTAATTACTTTGTGTTGCTATTAAGATTTCTATTTTTAAACTTTACCTCTTCCACACGTCGTTTCTGATCTGTTGTAATTCTCGCAGCTGCTTATCAGCGTCTTTCTTGGTGAATGGCGCTGGCGGTAATTTGGCCAATCGATCCTCAGCATCTGACAGCCAAGGCACGAAGGATTCTTGCGCTTTGGTGTATTTGCGGCAATTTTCCTGTTATAAATATCAAACAATTTAGTAAAAGTAACATAACTTTTCTAGTGTTTGGAGAAAAAATGAAATAATAATATATATTTACCATAGCTGCCTGGAGTCTAGTATATCTGTCGACGGTTTCCCGCTTGAGTTTGTCCCATTGGGTCTGTATTCTGTCAAGATCCTTACGCAGGCCAGCGTAGGCCGGTTTCTTCTCCAGTTCACGACCTTAATAATGTATTTAAATGTAAGTAAATATACGTTCTATTATTACGTTCACATAATAATATTATCGTAGATCATCAGTTATGTTTGATGAGTATGAGTTTATAGGAGCATAAAGTAGTTTGTGCACATAATTTGACAGTTAACATTCGAATAAACAGAGTATGAAAATCAAAGTTACTTAGGGTTTGTTACATTGTTTTGTTTGCAAGAGTTATTAATTGAGGAATATCAAAATATAGTTCTTATCAAATATAATGCACCTGAGCTATTCCCAAGTCGGCGGAAGACTCACCCTTATCCAGCAGCATGATTATCTCGTGTTCGCGCTGCGTGAGGTCCCTATATAGGGGTTCATGTCGCTCCAGCTGCTGCGTTAGTCGCGCGCGGTCCGCCGACACCTGCAGGCGCGCCGGTAACGCGCCCGCTTCCGCCGCCAGCCAGCCCAGAGTACGGGCAACACTCTCTTCCAGGTGACGACCCTCCCTGATACATGCAATAAACAACTTAGTTACCCTTTTTAATATTAAAGTAAAGAATCAAATAATAATAATTTACATTTTAACATTTATATATTTTATAGACTACCCAACTCCATTTTGATATACCGTACCCATTTTCACTATCACAGCTCAAATCTATCAAGCCGTCTTTTAGCGATCAAATTGAAACGTTAAGACGGCGTGTGTCTGTAATTTCAGATCATTAAATTTATTCGATGACTTGTGTTTCCCGTTTACTTCCCAAAACAATACAGATTCATTAACAAGAAAATTAGTTTGGAAAAAATCAATATCTCTAATGCTGCGGCCGCATATGCGTGGTGCTTCGCGCTAAAACCGATAATATTGGACGATCTGCGTGTATCGTCCAATAGTATCGTCTCATCGCACGAAGCTTCGGACGATACACGCAGATGCGACCGGGTCGTTAGAAGTGGTAACTATTGATTTTCTAATAAGAATTGCACTCTATAATCGGTAACACTACAGTATAACTCACTTAAGAGCAGCCTCCGCTTCAGCCCTAGCGTGCTCGACGTCTCTCTGCAGCGCGTCGAGTTTACGCTGAGCGGCGGCCAGGCGCGCCATGATGTCCGCCCGCGCGCCGGGCTCCGCTAGCGCCGCGGCCAGGTCCTCGCCCGCAGTTTGTAGAGCCGCTAGCAGGGGACGTTGGCCTTCGATTTGACGCTCTAGGTTCTGTGACACAAAAATACAAACACATTATAATAATTATTATTATTACTCATTAATTTTACACTACATAAGTTTGATAAATGATAACTTATGTAACGTATATCTTAACATGTTAGTAGTATGTTTTTGGTACCTTACTACATACGAAAATTTACGGTGTACCTACATGTGGGATCGTTATATTACGTCCTTTTTTCAAGTCGATAAATATAGTTCTTAGATATCACTGTTTTCTCCTCTCACACATATAAGAAATCAGCATTTAAACATAATAAAATATTATGTTTATAAAAAAGCATACCTCAATTTCTCTCAGCCGTTCAGCGGGCTCCTGTATAGAGCTGGTGTCATGCAGGCGGTCTGCAATTGCGGCTAGCGCGTTGTTAAACCGCTGTAAACCAGCGTCCAACTCCCGAGACGAGTCCGCCGCCGCACCCAGGCTTGACGCACGCTGCTCCAACCTGAATAAAACGTGGTAGATTAAGTACAGCTAATTCTAATGTGTGGTTTCTTAGGGTTTTAAACAGGAGTTTCAGATTAGTAAAAGATTCAGAAACTGGCCTTTAACTTAAGGTTCACTAGCGCTTTGAATTGGCTAACGTTAAAATAATTTATCAATTAATAATGCTGTTTAATTAATTAACACAGGTAAGAAAAAAACCTAACATAAGACTTCCATTTCAAAAAAATGAAATATGTCCCGCAGGAACCATATTATACAAGGTGTAACAAAACTAAATGATAATACTTTAGGGTTGCCTGGAAGAAATTGCTTCAAAGTAATAAGGCCGCCTTTGTGTATGTACAATGTACATGTCTGATTTATGAATAATTAATTGTTGTTTATTTTTATTGTAATTTTTGTGCACAATAAAGTATATTTGTTTGTATACAGCAAGCCAGCAAGCAGCCGACATGTTTATTTAGACTACAAACTAACTTTTTGCTTTTCATTCAAAAGTTACAGCATAAAAAACATGCAAACACGAAACATGTGATGTGACATCCTTTATGTAAAAAAAAACAAACTTACTTGTTAAGCAGATCGGTCCAGCGGTCCTGCAGATCCTTCAGTTTGTTGTTGAGCTTGTTGGCGTCGGGGTCGTTGTGCGGCAGGCGCTGTAACACCTCGCTCGCCACCTCCTCCAAATGAGATAATTGAGGTTGCTGGCTGCGGAACTCCTCACGCAGGACTTGCACCTGTTGTATGACGGGGATCGTAAGCTACTTACTTTATATAGTCAACAAATAACTTCTTACTTATAAAAATATTTACACAATAGAGACGTTATAGTCTATACCAGGGGTTCCCAAACTGTGCGCCGCGGTGCCCTGGTGCGCCGTGTAAAGGCAAGAGGGGCGCCGTGAGTCGATCCTCCGTCATTTTCCGTAACCACAAATATTATAAAATAAAATTATAATATGAATTATACAGAGCAGACAGATTATCTATACTACTATTATAAAGAGGAAAGATTTGATTTTTTGTTTGTTTGTTTGTTTGTTTGTTTGAGTCGAATAGGCTCCGAAACTACTGGACCGATTTGAAAAATTCTTTTGCTATTGGAATCTTACATTATTTCTGCTGAACATAGGCTACATTTTATTTTAAAAAAAGTAGGGTTCCGTAAGATATTTGAGTTTTTCGGACGCAAGGTGTAAAAAATTAGCTAGAAAAGTTACTTATTTTGCGTACGCTGCCTAAACTATAAAAGATAGAACCATAAAATGTTCTAAGTAATTGTAGATCTTATAAATATCTACAAAAAAGTCCGCGACACACTATACCTATCTATGTCGAGTGAGGCACAATAACCATTTATTTATTTAAAAATCCTGAATTTTTTTTGGACTACATTTAAACGGATATATTTTACTCACGCTATTAATCCTTATCAAAATAAATTATTTTATCACTAAGTACAGTTTATGTAGATAATATTCGGTCTTTGAATGATTAAAATTGGACGTTTGGTTTTGAAATTATGGCGAAATTAAAATATTACGATAGTGGGCGTCACCAAAGCGCGTGCGGGAGGAAGACATTATTCTGTTGTAGAAATGAAAATTCTGTACATAAAAGATATGAAATGACATCCGAAATTACACCTCTGTCACTACATCGCTATAGAAGCCAAAAATGTGGTTAGTTTTTTGTCTGTCTGTCTGTCTGTCACTCTTTCTGTCTGCCTGTATGTTTGTTCCAGCATCACACGAAAAATACTGATCCGATTTGAATGTGGTTTTCGCAGATATATATATCTTCTTCCAACTTAACATCTGGTGTATAAATTTTTTTCCCCCCACCCCTCTAAGGGGACAAAAGAGGGGGTCAGATTTTGTATCAAACTTTTTTCTTTAACACGAAAACTACTGATCCGATTTGCATACGGTTTTCACAGATATATTATATTTATCTACTTCCAACTCAACATCTGGTGTATAAAAATCCTCCCCCCCCTCCCCTCTCAACCCTCTCTGGGGACCAAAGAGGGGTCAGATTTTGTATACAACTTTTTTCTTTAGTGGACTTACTTCATATTACCCCATTTAATGTACCAGATGTTAAGTTGAAAAACACAGTTAATTAGGTATTAACTGTGTTTTTCAACTTAACATCTGGTGTATGACCTTCCCCCCCCCACACCCTCTTAGGGGACAAAAGAGGGGGTAAAACATGTATCAACTGATGATGTAGAAAATATACTTTAAATGGCAAAACAACGTTTGCCGGGACAGCTAGTTAAATATAAGTTTATTAACCCCCGACCAAAAAGAGGGGTGTTATAAGTTTGACGTGTCTGTCTGTCTGTCTGTCTGTCTGTCTGTCTGTCTGTCTGTCTGTGGCATCGTAGCATCCAAACGGGTGGACCGATTTTGATCTAGTTTTTTTTGTTTGAAAGCTGACATGACGGTGAGTGTTCTTAGCTATAGTTCATCATCATCAGCCTGCTCATTGCTGAAATATTACGGTATATCTGGTTCGTGATAGGACGATTAGCAACTTGCAGTCGTTTGATGGGTTTTATGTTTTGCATCCTGGTTCGAGACACTTATGAATATATACACATTATTGGAAAGTTGACCTGGTGGTGCAGCATCACCTGGTAATCAATAGGATACCCAACTCCTCACCAACTAAGAGCAGAGATTTCGTGTTTGGGCTCATTTTAATTGCGACAACCAGTAAGACGTAGATAAACAGTAAATATTTGCATGCTGCTGCTGCAGCATCACCTGGATTCTATAGGAGCCAAGCTCCGTATGAACCTAAAGTGGAGGTTTCATGTTTGGGCTCATATTGATGGCCTCATCCAAGTGGACATATTTTATAGATGGTATTCATTGGGATATGATCCAGTTGATAGGAATTATTCTGCACAAGTTTAAAAAGCATAAAATAAAATTAAATTAAGAAATTTAAAAAAACCCCCGCCAAAAAACTTTAAAAAGTAATGAAATAACATTTCCTGACTTTAAGTTTAAATCATTCCTAAGAGTAAAGTAATATTTTAGTCCATAATTGTTGTCAAGGTGTGTCGGGGGACCGCTAATGTAGATGTTTGATTTCACATAACAATATAAATTAAGGGTCTGTTCACAGCGACCCGAATCGAGAGAATCAGCGACTATTATGGCGATACAAAATGCAAAAGTCGCTGTTGTGGTAGTTTACTTAGCGGTCCCCCGACACACCTTGACAACAATTATGGACTAAAATATTACTTTACTCTTAGGAATGATTTAAACTTAAAGTCAGGAAATGTTATTTCATTACTTTTTAAAGTTTTTTGGCGGGGGTTTTTTTAAATTTCTTAATTTAATTTTATTATTATTTACTTGCTTTAACAATAATCATTAAGAGGTATTTAATTATGTATCTTTTGATAAAGTAGGGCGCCGTGACAAAACATTGAGACTTGTAAGGGCGCCGCAGGCTGAAAAAGATTGGGAACCCCTGGTCTATACAATGTTTTGCTCTTGATAATTAGGTGCCTTTCCTAATGTAACAGGAAAGGACAAAACACTGTACCTTACGCATTGTTTAAATATTTTTATTGATAAGGGGAAGCTATTTGTATGATACTAGAATCTACCGCCTAACACTGAGAAAATTATGGTTAAGTTAAATTTGACTAAAGTTATAAATTAAGCGTTTTAATAAGAATAACGCAATATTATAATATTGCTTGTGAAAGCCTGAGAATGTTTTTATTAGCTTTTCATCATTACTCTGTTTATCATGAAGAATAGATAGATGGCTAAATTAAATTAGGTCATGTTTTTCTAGCACTCAAGTACTGATATGTTAACGTAAGTAGAAAACAAAGCTATACCTGTTGCACTTGCGTCTGGACCATCCTAGAGTCAGATGAGATGGGTCCGAGCGCGGCCATCATGCGCTCCTTCGCGCCGAGCCACTGCGACAGGTTGTTGTGTGTGTCATGGAAGTCCTTCATCTCTTCCATCAGACGGATCCTACATAGAGGAAGCATTATTTTTGTTTATGTAATTTAATTATTAAAATGGAGTTAAAAAATTTTTTTACATTCAAAGCAAATAAACGATTTTGATTATGTCGATTATGAGAAAGTAACTTACGTGTCCTTGAGCTTGTCATGTAGGGCTTTCCACCTAGAAGCAATTTCTTCAGTCTCGTCATGGAGACGGTCCGCGCCTTCTACGCTCTGCTTGCGACGGAGTAGTTCACGAACCTACAGTAAAGTTCTATATGATACGAGCAACCATTCAAAAGGTTTGACTTTCATGATATGAAAAAAATGACAAAGTCCCACAATATAATCCAACGATTAAAATATTTTATTGATAATACTTAAAAACCCATAACATGAGGTTTTGAATTAGAGTAGCTTGAACATACCTGTGTTTTGGTTGAATCCAAGATGCTCTGCTTCTCATACATCTCTTCGAGAACCACTCTCGCCTGTTTGATGATCTTGTCAGCTTCTTCCTTGGTGTTGGGCACGGACTCCTTCGGGAGCTGGCGTTGCACCTACAAAATATATTAACGATATTTTATAGGAGACTTGAGTTAAACTTCATGTTTTTCTTCTGTACGAGATGCCATTTTCGTAACTGTAAACGTCCGAATTCATACCTATCCATTGCGAAAAAAAAAAGAAAGAAGGTTGTATTGCCATTGTTTTATCTTTGTAAATAGAAAAATGTGTTGCCATATAAATTAAATAGGTACCTTGTATGGCAATATAAACTTTTTTTAAGGAAAAAATCCTCACCTTATCCAAGAAGCTGTTCAGGTTGCGCAGGCTGTCCAGATGTTTGCGGACCTCCTCCTTGACGGAGTCGAGCTCGGCCTGTCTGTCCGACAGCTTGGTGCCGAGCAGCTCGTAGCGGTTGTTGATCTCCGAGATGTGCTGCTGCACTGGAGAAAGTTCTGGAAAAAATAGTTTTTGTTGAAAATACTGAGAGGTATAATAATACCTCTTCGTTATATTTGGGCATAATATTATGTCCTAGCTATATATAATGTATGTAGATTGTAGGTATTTTTAAATATAACGATATTAATTGTGAGCTCGACTTCAGCATTGGAAAAGTATTGTTTCTATGTTTGGTTAGTACAAAGCAGACTGACCGCCTGATAGTCTGACAAGAAATTAGTCAGACGGACATAACATATAAAAAGTTGGTCGCGCCTAATCTCTTGCCAATCATCGCGGTCCCACAAGATTTCCAAAATGAAAAAATGTTTGCATGTGCTCCGGGTCAGGTGGGTGTTACCTTCAAGATGGAAGCCGTCCTGGCTGGAGCGGCGGCTGGAGAAGCCGGACGAAGCGGAGTGCGCGGACGCCGGACTGACCAGACCGCGCACCTTGCCCGGCGACGGGGAACGCATCTCACCACGACCTGGGGTGAACAAAGGGGATGTTTTAGGTTAGTATAAAGCTGATCGCGTATATTTTGTCAGCGCCGTACGCGTCGAACTCACCGTATAGTACACGAAATGCGGCGCGTTGCGGATAAATGTGCGAGGTTTCACTTCATTTCGAACAATTCTAAAATGCGGTGCGTTCGGCGTGTGCGTGCTGATAAATATGCGATCACTTTTAGGGCAAATGACAAACCCTTTTACAGATAAAGATATAACACAACATAATAAATTAAAGGTCAACAGTATAATATATTGTCATATGATTTTGCTTGAGCCAGACAAAGAGAAGCAGGCCTAAATTAATACTGTGATATCTGGATTTTCATTTCGTCGTCGGTATTCACATAGAATACGTAACCTTTTACTTTATAAAATTATAAATATTTTTCATTTATTAGCTTCGGATTACTCACTGGGCGTCTGTCTCTTGGTTGGGCTGTACATCTGCCGCTTGCGGTGCGGGCTGTCGGCGCGGTCGCCGCGAGTCAGCGCCTCGTACATAGCGGCCGCTTCGTTCACCTGCGACAACAATTTAATAAAAATAAGTTCCCAGTATTTTCTTAATATTGAGTTCAAAATGAATGCGAACACAAAAAGACTTAATTATTACCAAGTTATTAACAAGAAAAGTTGTGTCATCGCGTATAGATTTTGGGTAACAGACTCAAATTGAACAAATCTCTTTGCTTCAATAATGTGGTAGGTCCAATAATCTAATTTGTCGACTTACCTCATTATTAAAGTAAAGAAGCGAATTCATCTGAAATGATAACAACTTCTTTAAAATTTGGACTTACCCGATCCATGGTATGAGAGAAGTCCCTGTACTCCTTGGTGAGTGGTCGGAGCTCGTCTTGTTGGTGTTTGATAACGTCCAAATCCACGGCGACTGGCCGCAGATGGTTAACGCGAGTCTCCATCATTTGCAGCCATTCAATAACCTGTAACAAACACGAATAATAATTTATGATACTGTGTTCACTGTATAGTTTGTATGTGGTTATAATATTACATCTGTATTTTAATATTTGAAAATATTTTTGATTAAGTATTTTCGTGTGACAGACGTGACGATGATACAGCATCATAATAATAATATATCTTTGCGTATTTTTATCCTGATTTTTTTCTTTTATTTTCAAAATATATTCATTGTAAAATGAGTAGCAATTTTGTTATTTTCGTTCACCCTCTTATTAATTATTGTACCTGTGCTCTGAGGCTCTCGTATTGGTTGAGTTGATCTGCCCGTTGTTTGGAGAGCTTCATTTTCTCTTCCAGCGATACGTTGAAGTCACGCCATTGGTTCTCTAAGGCCTGTGAAAGAATAGTGAGCTTTAATAAGTTAACGAAGGACGACCTCGTACGGAGGTGTATCTGGCGACGGAATTTAAAACAAACTTTAAATTAAGTCAACAAACTAAAATGGTTCCAAGTCAATTCGTGTAAATATAGAAATCAACTTTGTTGTACGAGATAAATATTTTTGACTTTACAGAATGAATACACCTGAATATTTATTACTTGTTTTTGAGGTTTCATAATTAGGAGTTAAAATAAACACTACTGTATAATAGTGTATACATACCCTCATCCTATCACGTACGACGTGCGTATCAGTAACGTCCTTCTTGGAGATCAGTTGTTTGCCGTTTCTTAGACATTCCTCTAGCAGCGGCATGTTCTTATCCCTGTAACAGATTATATTTTTATCTAAAAGTAATCAAAGACGAAGTCTTAATTTGAAAGATTAAAGTTTTATAAATATTTTAACTATACATAATCAGGGAAGCGAAGCGAGCCCTAGGCCGGTATAAATAGTCAGTACTCAAGATGCATCTCGGTCTCAAGACGTGGTTCGGCTCTGTGATTGGTCAAAATTTTGACAGCCAACCAATCACAGAGCCTGAACCGTATCTTGAGACCAAGATGCATCTTGAGTACTGACTATTTATACCGGCCCTAGTATATCCCACAACTTGAGCACTTTTGTGGTACACTTTACTGAAAAACTATCTCGCCTATTGATTTGTATTTCACAGTAATTTTTATTTACATGAAGATGTGTTATCAATTATCATCGGTCAGTCAAGGTTTGGTTACTATTAAAATATAAAACCGGCCAAGTGCGTGTCGGGCCACGCGCAATATAGGGTTCCGTAGTACCGCTAGTTTTTGAAAATGTTTGTATGGTCAATGAATGTATACATACATACATTAATTATAACATGTTTTACACTACTACAATATCATCTCAGTTACTTTCAAAGGAATTTGAACGAAAAGTTCCTTTATACTTCGGCGAATACATTTTTTTTAGTTGATCGACTATTACTCAATAACTTATGAAGTCTTCTTAGCCGTGATAGTTTTCCTTTTAAATTCAGCATATTTCCTACTCCCGTGAATTTTTTCACATTTCCAGAAGCAACCGTTTAGCTGGTAGAAGGGGGAGGACACTGGACTCTAACGATTTTTTCCACTTTAAAACTTAATATTTCACAAATGGATCCCGAAATCGAAAAATGGTCTATGAATACTCATAATATTTTTAAAAAATCTATCCAACGACACCCCACACGATGGGGTGGGCGCGAAAAAAAAATTCAACCCCGCTTGATGTGTAGGGGAGGTACCATAAAAAAAATATTTTTTAAATATTTTATGTACCATTTTGTCGACATTATTAATATGTGTATTCATGCCAAATTACAGCTTTGTAGGTCCTATAGTCTCTGAGCAATACCGCGGACGGACAGACAGACGGACAGGCGGACAGACGGAAAGACGGACAGACGGACAGACGGAAAGGCGGACAGACGGACGGACAGACCGAAACTATAAGGGTTCCTTGTTGACTACGGAACCCTAAAAAGGACTGCCTTAAAGATTATTACTACGCAGAAAAACGACGCAAGCCCTAACAAAGCTCGGCTTTTAGCTAGTATATTGTAATATTAAAAATTGTTTAGTCTTTTGTACGCACCTGGTAGCGGTGAGCTCATTGAGTCTGGCCCTCAGCTCGTCGGCGGGCAGGCGCGCGAGGTCGCGATCGGACATATCGGCCAGCTGCGCGCTCGCCGCCTCCAGCTTGCCCGCCTGTTGCGTGAACGTCGCCAGCTCCCCAGACACCTCCTCTATCAGCTGGTTGCGCTTGTTCAGACGCTCCAGCAGTTTCTCGAATCTGTGGCAGATGACACGATGTGTTAAAGTAGTGGACTTGCGATATCAAATAAATTTAAAGATTGATGTAATCTTAAAAGCTCAGTGTAAAGTAATTAAGTATGTTGTGTACACCTCTGGTTGAATTTGTAAATACGTTACCGACCATAAAAAATTTAAAGAAGGTTTTTACTGTTTTTTTTACAAACGTTTGATTTAAAACATTTAGGGCCCCCGCAGATATACAATTTCTAGTTGTACAACTACAGTCAACTACAATTTTTAAATGAAAAATATAATATGAGAACTTTATTATTTCGAGATAAAAATGTGCAAGGTGACAATATTTAAAATGTAATAAGCGTTCTCTGTAAAAATACAAAGAAAACAATACACCTTTTAAGCGTGATTACGTTTAGAAAATTTTCCCGCCTGTCATGACTTTCTTGACAGACTGCAGTTGTACAACTAGAAATTGTATATCTGCGGGGGCCCTTACCTGTTATGTAAATCATCAGCGCGCTGCTCGATCTTCTTAGCGATGCGCGCGTTGGAGGGTGTGAGGGCGGCGTCGCGCGCAGCGGACCGCAGCTGCTGCAGCGCGGGCGCGCGGTTGCGGGCCTCGGCGAGGCGGGCGCGGACCTCGCGGGCTTGTTCCTCGAGACGCTCGCGGATTAGAGACACGCCTTCCGACATCCTACAAGAGAGAGATAGGTAATTCACACTCTGTTTCCATATGCAGGACTAGAGCGCATTATACGGCGTAATACTGAACGTTGAATGTTTCAACTACAGCATTGCACAATCAAGCATTCGCAAACCAACTTATTCACGTTCCGATTGAGCACACTTCGGCATTATGCGGCACTGTGTTGCATTAGGGCCTTCCACACGACGTATTTTTTGCGCACTGGCGAAGCGCGTTTTTGATGCGCTCGTCTTCTGTGCGTTTTTATCGCATTTTTTCAGATATAAAGTTTAAAACGTGTGGGCTTCCTTGCGTTTGCTTAACGTTCAACTTGCGTTTGTATTGATACAAACGAGTGTAAAAAAACGTCGTGTGAAGGGTCCTTATGCTTTGTGGAAATTTACATACACTTCTTCCAGCCTACAACTAATTTGAAAAGTAAGAACAGTAAAAACTAATATCGTACTTTTAAGTTAAACTCCATTAGATACATTTTTCTAAACAAGATGACTGCTTTTATTGTAGACGCAACACCTACTTGTATGTATTCTCAGTGCCGGCGAGCCACTGCGCCTGCGTCTCAAGCGCGTCCTGCAGGCCCTGGCACTGCAGCAGCGCGGCCTCGAGCTCGGCGCAGCGGTCACCGACGGCGCCACTCAGCTCGTTGTACCGCTCCGTCACCTCGATCACAGGCACTTCCAACTGCCGGATTTCCGCCGGGGTCACGTTGCCTTCCAATGACTTGACTAGTTGGTCGCATGCCTGAGCAATAATAATAATATTTGATGACATTATAATTTTAACAAACAGAAAACCGACTTCAAATTAGTAATATTTCCTTAACATGGGACCATCTATGAAGCTGGGCCCATGTCCCAATTCATATTTGAAACAAAACAAAATCTTCAAAATCCGTTCACAAACGGCGAAAATTACCGCGAGCGAACATAAAAAAACACGTATACCAATGAATTGAAAAACTTCTTCCTTTTTTGAAGCCTGTTAAAATTGAACATTTTAACTTGACATTTCAATGACTGAACTACGCTTGCGGGAATTGGGATGAAGCATGAAACTCACGTCTTTAGCGTTATCGATGAGACGTCCCTGCGACAGTATCTCGTTGTGCAACGTCTTGGCCTTGGACAGTTGAGATTCCACCGACCGCGGTTCCCCGGCGACCGGCTCCGACACGATAGAGCGGACTTGCGGCTCCACCTTTGAACAATAAACATAATCATACTGTATATTTTCTGATCATACTAAAGTAATGTATTGCAAAAATGTGGTAAGATCAATTAGATCACTTCAATGTTGTAAAGAATTCAAGTCGAGTCAAATATGGCCGAACGTTTGTGTCAATATATGACTCACACACGCGCAAAACGCCGTATCAGGTCAACAACATGTTTCAATTGGATGCATCGCTGTTCGGCGCGCCATCCTCTAGTTTTCTTAAGTCCATGGATGTAATTCGATATTAAAATGTGGGCTTAAATGTTAAAAAAGAAAGCTACAAAATATTTGAACCGATCAAATATAACAATACATACTATCTATATATCTATCAATGCACACCTCAAACCACTGGACGGATCGGGCTAAAATTTAGCATGCAGGTAGATGTTATGACCTAGGCATCCGCTAAGATGGGATTTTGATAAATTCCCACCCCAAGGGGTTCAAATAGGGGATGAAAGTTTGTATATAATACTTCTTAGCGCGAGCGAAGCCGCGGGCAAAAGCTCGTAATATTATATGATTGTACTCACAGTTTGCAGCCAGCGCTGCGCATGCTGGAGCGCGTCGCCGTACCGTCCGGCGGTGTCGGCGGCGGCGCGCAGCGTGTCGAGCAGGCGCTGCGAGCGCGACACGAGCTCCGCGTGCCGGCGCCGCGCCAGCCCCGCCCTCTCGCGCACGGCGCTCTCGCCCGCCGTCACGTGCGACAGCCGAGCCGGCAACGACGTGCGGTACTCGTTCAGTACGGAGAGGAACTCCTGCGCGGTTAAATGTCCACATTAGCCTTGTATTAAGTGTATATAAATTGGTGTCTTTAAAACTTAGGGCCTGTTTCATCACTTCCTGATAAAGTGCCGGATAGGCTATCCACAACTTTTTGACAGATTCTCCATACTCTGTCAAGTTAAGTGGTGGATAGCCTATCCAGCACTTATCAGGAATTAGTGAAACAGGCCCTAATTTACTAAAAATATTGTTATCCAATACATTGGTAAAGTAGCTCTAAAGACAAAGAAAAAATTGTATAGCTCGTTCGTAGTGTAACTTTTTTGCAATTTTTTATTTTATTGGGTATATTTTATTCAAATAAACGGCAAGTATTATAAAAAAACATCTGTGTCACAAACCTTGCTTTCGTCGACGAACTTCTGTGCGGCCATGGTGATAAACCTGAGGTCGGCCTGATGCGCGATGACGTCAGAGACGAACTCGCGCACGTCGTCGCTGCGGTTGGTCAGGTGCTCGACCTTGGACAGGGCCACCTCCTTGTCCTCGAGCGTTCGGTACGCTCCCTCCATCCACGTGTTGAACGTGTTGATTTCGTTGCTAAACATTAATTATTATTAATGTTAACTACACTTTCATCAAAATAACGAGGCCCAGAATTTTATTATTTTATATGAAGTTTTGTGACTCGTTGTTCTTTTGGATTTTAAATATATTTACACAATGTTATAACTGATATTTGAAAATTATGAAATTTTAATTTTTCAAATGCTTACGTGAACTTTCCGAGCTCGTCCCTAGCCGCAGCGAGACGGCGAAGCATCTTATCGCATTTGTCGGTGCATTTGTCGCAACGTTGTTTTAGCTGTCGCACACCTCGTTCTAAGGCTGCCACCTAAAAAAATTAAGTGATCCTTAGAAACTCTAAATATAGGAATTATAAATATGAGCAATGTAACATTAATGTAATTAAATATACATAATAATTATCAATAAAAGCTTATGAACAAAATTGTACTAACTTCATGTGGAGCTAGCACATCGCCGCCAGAAATGAGAAGTTGCTTGGCTTGGTCAGCGCAAGCGGACACTTGGCGTTGGTGACTGTCTAGGTCGTCCTTGATGAGCTGAAAACAAAAAAGATTAGTTAATGAATAACATATTATGCTATTCTTAGTACGTAAAGTTATAACTTATAAATTTAAGATGAATTCAGCGCCAACCTTGAGAATATTAATCTGGTTGCGCAGCTCATCCATGTCTTCCTTCACCGCTTCTTGGTTGGCTAATCGTTCCTCCACCACTGCGATCCATTCCAACAACTTCGACAGTGTTTCGTCGCAAAGCCTATATTTCTCTTCAACTGCTTGCTGCATGTGGAATAAAAAATATATTAGAGTTTTGAACTTACTATAATAAATTTAACATCATAATTTACACGCTCATTTCGAGCTCCAGTGCAAAATACTAAAAATGCATTTCGATTCTACTCAGCTGTGCTGTACAATATACGATGATACGTGCTATAAGAACAGTGAAGTGGACATTGGCACGCTCTTTACTAATTTTGATAATAGAAACAAAGAAAACGATAAAATAATAAAAATAAACCCTGCAAATGAAACATAAATTGCGCATAAAACCATTAAGCAAACAATTGAGGATCTTACAAATATGGCCAATTTACACAGAGCGTGAAGATGAAAAAACACAACCAGTCAAATTGTTGCGTTAAACACAAATCTACGTGCAAAAAAGCAAAACATGCAAGCTGTGAAGACATGCAAATATCAATTCTGAAATTATTGATATTTGCATCGATCTTAATAGTAATGGTATCAACATCTTCATTATTAATAGAGTTTAATAGTTAGAGTTATTGTTATAAAATAAGACAAAGAAATAGTACCTCAGAAATCTGAAACTTTAAAAGACAAGTTTGAATTGTACAATATTATGAAAAAGAAATATGTTTTCCAGAGAAAGATCTTTTTTCATTTGTATCTGGTGAGACATGAACATTTTTGACAAATGAAAAAAAGACCTTAAAATGACTTATTGATATCAGATCTGTATAATGATAATGAAGTATAAATACTACCTTTGTGTATGGTTGTAGAAAATGTTTTACCATTGATATTGTGAATGTTTGCATCGCGAATGTCCATCATAAACCGACATCAAGATTGCATAGCGTTGTTCATGCATTCCAAAATTGTATAATGAGAATACTTCCAAGAAATGAGTATATCGGAACGCAAAATATTCGGGTAGGTCGAATAATGCGATAAAATGTTTGATTTAATTTTTTGTGCCAGTAGTCATAGATTACTGGTTACAAATGAGGAAGCGAACGAGAAAGCGAAAGGTCAGTGACACGGGCCGAGACTTTTGTCCCGTCGACCTTCTCAATAACATTTCTTAGCACAAGTGATCATGGGGTTAGGTAATGAAGGTACGGTGATGTTTCTTAAAATCGTCGTTAATATGATCCCTCAAAGGCAAGCATTCACGTTTTAGCTCAAAAGGGCTCTTTAGCATCGCAGGCAACGGCTGGAAATAAAAAAAACAACATACATCGAGCCATATTACAAGGTGAAAAGCACGATTTACTAATAATATCGTTTGAAGATCTATTAAGTACCATTATAATGCAGACAGTATTTTGAAACAGCTGCAACTTAAAAATGTTGTTTATTTATTTTAAAATAAAAAATGTGTTATTGGTTTCTATTAAAACTTTGTGAGTTAACACGTCATCTAGAAACAAGCAGCTCGCAATTAAAACAATAATAATGTGGAAAAACTCAATTTAAGGCACATATAATGTTTAAACGAAAGCATCTAATTGCCTAAACATCTAAAAGCTACATAGTAAATTAAAGAAAACTAACTTTTGGGTAAATTAATGATATTAAGTATGCGAAAATGTAAGATTCTACATCTCTCTATGTGCTTTAAATATTTAAAACAGTCTGACAGCCCCAACTTATTTAATCCTCAAGCAGGTCGCTGATAAATGCATGGTAAAGCCCTATAACCCATTTGCTGACAGATGACGTGTCACATGTGGGGTCGTGCCATGCCAATATTGCAAGCCGAAAACGCTTTGAAAGGTTTTTTACCTGCTAAGAGTAGAAATAGGAAACATAGATCAACACCGTTTTGATAAAGCATGAAGAAGTATATAATATTATATTTACTTACCCTCGTTTCTGCTGGCAGTAAGTATCCCTTTTTAAGAGCTTTGCAAAGATCTAGACTAATGCCTTTCTTTGGATCAATGACTAGTCTTCCCTCATTTGGATTAACCAACTTCTGTTCTACTGCTTGAACTAGCGGCCATATTTTTCCAGTTTCAGGTTCTTTCACGACAGTACTGGAGGCATCAACAATTCCTTGTTGTATAGCTTCGCCAAGTGTTAGCCGCTTGCGGTCCATGACACTTGTGGTAATAAATGGATCGTTAAGTGCCCCAGTCGTGGGATTATAAATACCAAAGTTAAGTGTTTCGATTAAACTGAAACTTTTCTTCGGAGTCATGAGCAGGCCGCTATCTATTGCTGCACTTAAACTATTAAGCTTAGATGTTTCAGTGTCAACAATATTGCCTTTTTCAGCATCCATGAGCCCTTTGCGGAAAGCCTCGGGAAGTTTAATGAGTCTTTTCTTAAGATTATCTTTAATTAGCGCTGTGTCTGGATCTATATAGCCTAATGAGGCAGCATCTTTTATTGTTAATACTTCGTTGGATTGTGGATCAGTAAAACGAGCATTAGCTATATTCAAATAACCAAGTTCTATAGACTGTTCAAATGTAAAAGGTTCTATTTTATAAATAATTAAACCATTTTCAAATACGAAGCATCGTGATTGCGACCTACCACTTTGAGTGTCTATCAATCCTTTTGCACTTTTATCGACAATACCATCATTAATGCCTACTTCTAAAGGTACATACTTATTTTTGTGTGGATCCTTTATAAGAGCAGATTTAGGGTCTATAAATTCGTATTTAATTGCATCTTCTACAGTAAATTCTCTGAGTACTGGTTCTTTTGAAATAGAAGAATCGGGAACAAATCTTTTGGTAGCAGATTGTAATGTGAGAGGTTGTATGATGCTGACAAGCAGACCTTTATCAAAAGCAATATCTAAATTAAAAGTTTTCTTAGCTTTTGTATCTAGAACTCGACCTTTAGTTACATCAACATCGCCTTGTTGTATAGCAGTAAGAAGAGGGTTAAATTTATTTGTGGACGTATCTTTAACAATAGTCAGCTCTGGATTTATGAGACCTATTTCAATAGCTTTTGTAATGTCAATAAATTCATTGGAGTTTGGATCAACTATTTTTCCGTTATCGGACCTAAACAAGCCGTTTCTTATTACTTCTTCGAGACTTAAACCTTTCTTGGAAGTAACTATGAGACCACGGTGTTTTGCGTCTAGCAAATTAATTTGATTTCCGTTAGGAAGAATATAAACACTATTATTTTCATCAACAATACCAGTTTGTATGGCCTCCACTAAAGTAATGTACCTACTAGACGGAATATGTTTAATTAAAGAAATTTCAGGATTTATAAGTTCCTCTGTGATAGCCGCTTTTAACGGTATTTTTCTTTCCGTAACTGGATGGATAAAAACAAGTTCCATTATGTTATACATGTCCATGGTCAAAGTTTCATATAAAGTGAAGCCAGCACTTTCTATATCTACAATAAGACCTAAAGTCATTGCTTCCGATAATGTAACTTGTACATCAGACCCTGGTTCTAAAAATTTACCAGTTCTTCTATCAACTATTTGGCTTCGACAACACTCAGAGAGGGTTAAAGGTTTTTCTGATTTTTTATCAAAATAGCAAAGATATTTAGGGCTTATTATAGATCGTCTTATTGCTTCATGCAAAGTAATTTTACGACTAGTAATTGGGTCAACTATTTTTCCAGTGTCATCATCATAGAGACCTTGATGAAGAGCTCTTTGAAGACTTACTGGAGCTTTACTATCGACAAGAAGACCTATTTCAAAAGCTTTGCGAAGAGTTATTTGTTCATTATCATTGTTAATATTTTTAATTTTTCCTGATTTGTCGTCAATAACACCGGTTTCAATAGACTCTAATAACGATATCTTACTCCATTTTCCTAAACGATTATCCTGTATATGAACTGAATTAGGGTCTATCAAATTCATCTTGATTGCTTCAACGAGGGTATGTTTCTTTCCACTTTGTGGATCCATAAATAATCCCGTAATTTCATTATATATACCCTTTTCAAGTGCTTCAACAAGTGATAGTGGTTTCCGAACTTCAACTAAAATTCCCCGTTCAAAAGCCTCTCGGAAATCTACTCTTTCGTCCCCAAGTGTTATAGTGCCTGTTCTTCCATCAACGATTCCTTTATCTACGGCAAATTCAAATGGTATTACTTTTCCTCCAACATGTACTAGAGTTGACTGAGGATCTAACATTCGTTTTCGTATAGCCCTATCCATTTGCATTTTATCCTTACTTTGAGGATGAGAAAACTTCCCAGTCTTAGGATCATAAAAACCTTTAAATACAGCTTCTGGAAGACTTAACTTTCTCTTTGCGGGTAAAATAAGGCCACGTTCTGAAGCATCTGTAAGTGAGATCTTATCACCTTGTACAGGATCTCTTACTTTGCCCTCCTTAGAATCAATAATTCCGGAATTAATGGCATCTTGCAATGAAATCATTACACCGGTAACGGAATTTCTCGCTGTTATTGCTTCTGGGTTAATATTGCCAATTTTTATAGCATCATCTAGAGTCATTACAACATCATTAATTGTTAACAGACCAGAATCTTGATCATAACATCCTTGAACTAAACTTTCTTGTAACGACCATGGCTTTGTATCACTTAACAAATAGCCTTTATCACTGGCGTCCTTGAGATTGTATTGAGGTGACGTTAAAATACCTTGCTCTAAATCAATTAAACCGCATTTAACAGCTTGCTCAAATGGAATCACCGAGTCTTGCTTATCGTCCTTAACTTTCGTATGCGATGGGTCTACTAATTTCGACTCTATAGCGTCTTTTAATGTTATAGTATCACCAGTCTTAGGATTCAAAACTCTGCACGTATAAGGTGAATAATAACCTAGTTCGATTACATCGAACAATGAGAATGTAACTGTCTTAGTTGCAATAAGACCTCTCTTAAATGCATCATCCAACGGGATGATCTGACCAGTTTTTTTGTCTTTTAACTTACCTGTTTTCGGGTTTATAATTTGGCTATCTATAGCCTCAGATAATGTTATGTATTTTTCTGTTTCTGTATCCTTTATTTCTGATATCGTAGGATGAACTATATTCCTAATTACAGCATCTTCTACTGTTACTAATTGATTTGTCATATCGTCTTTGATTTTGCCGGAATTCGGTTCGTACAGCTCTTTGACAATTAGAGCTTCCATTGAAATTGGTCTTCGGATAATGGTTATAAAACCTTTTTGGATAGCAACTGATATTTCAATTACTTCTTGAGTTTCGATTATAATAATTTCGCCATTACGTATTTCTATAATTCCTCTTTCTAATGCATCGGATATGGAGATTTCCTCATTTGTTCCTGGAACCTTAATAAGTAATGACTCTTGATCCAATAATCCCTTCTGCACCGCATCTCCAATAGATATAACTTCACCTGTAGTAAGGTCTTTTAATTCACCTGTTTCTGAATTATATAGTCCACGTTCCAATGCAGATTCAATAGTTACTTGCTCGGGAACTAAAACTTCTTCTGGTGTTTCTACAATCCACCCCATCTGGACACACTCTAAAAAGGGAACTCGTTTGCCTGTTTTCGGGTTAACCATATGACCGGTTATTTTATCAATGATTGGTCTAGAAATCGCTTCATTAAAAGGAATATAGTTATCTGATTGACTACTCAAGTCTTTCACAAGAATTGTTTTTGGATCGAAAATTTTAAGTCCGTAAATTAACTGTTCAAACGATATTTTTACACAAGTTTTAGGATCTATGAAGATTTGTCTTTCTATGTCATACACTCCCATTTCAGCTAATTCTTCAGGAGTAAGTTTTTGCGAAATAGAAACGCTATAGCTGGTTCGTGTTTCTTTCAAAACAATGCAGTTTTTAGAAAGCACATCAACGGTAGCAAAACGACTAATTTGTTCCTGCTCTAAAGCGTCTTGGACAGTGTAAGGAGACTCTACACCATTAACTAAAATACGGCAAACTTTTGGCTCTATTTTACCGTGCGCAATAGCATCTATTAATGTTATATTTTCATACAGAATAGGCTCCGAGTTAGATTTTAATTTTGTGACATTCTGCTCAGTAATTTCGTCTATAGATAGTAATGGTTGTTTTTCCGCATCAATAAACATTGCTGTTATAGTTTTATCTTGAGAATTTTTATCAAATGTTTTTGATGGCCTAGTATCATTATCTTCGACGAGTTCGATAATTTTGGCGTCAGACCTAGTCAATCCAGTTCCCGGACCTCCTTTCACTACATCTATATTTTTAGTATCCGAAACTTTAATATCCGAACTAACAGTACCTTTAACTGCATCAATAGCTTTAGATACTGCCAAAATGGGTGCGCCTACAACTGCAATCAAACCTATTTTAGCAGCATCGGCTATGCTCATCTTTTTACCAGATTGAGATTTTATTTTTTGACATTCAGTATCGACTATTCCTTTCTGAATAGCATCTTTGAAAGATATCTGTTGACCAGAATCGGGATCCATAACTGACACCAATTCAGGAGTGAGAATTTGTCGGCCTGTTGTAGTAGAAACTACTTCAATATGTTGTTCAGAAATTATTAAACTTGTGTTTGGATCATTAAATATAATCTTATTTTCTGGTGATTTATTTTCTTCATAGAAATGAGGGAATTGAATAGTTTCAGACGATTTTATATTAGATAAACTTTCCTTTGGTTTTATGTTTATTTCTTTTGACACACTTTTGTCAGTTTCATCAATATTTACATTTTCTTTTTCGGTAATACCTTGAAGTTTTGAAGGTACTTTGTTTTCATTATCTGAAATTGACAAAACAGTTGGTGTATTATCAAATTCAATATTTGAATTTTGACTCTCAAAGTCAGGTTCAGTAACTTTAGGCAACTTAGTTTTCTCAATAACGTCCTCTTTTGTCAATAATACATCTTCCTCTTTTTTACTTATAGTATCAGTTAAAATTTTATGTTTTTTGGTTATTGAATCATTAATTGTTACTTCAGCTACTTTTTCTTTGGGTTGCGAACTGTTTTTGCTATCAAAATAAGAGGGTTGTTCACTTTCAGTACTCATAGCTACCGACTGGCTTTGAATATGTTTAGCTTTTAATCCAGGTGATTGTTCCTTGTTTGTTTGTACTATATTGGAATCAATTACTTTTTGAGTGGGTAGATTGTTATCCTTTGTTTTTTCCGGATCGGTTGCTGAGGACATAATTGACTTTTTAATTTTACTGTCATCTGTAGAAGCCACATTAGCTTTAGATATTTCAGATGAAGGTTTTGAAGCCTTATTAGGCTTTTCTGTGACCAAAGTGTCTTGTTGAAACTTTTCCGATTTAAACTTATCTCTTTCTGAGACATCCGTTATATTTTGTATCGGAGGTTTAATATTCTCAGATTTCTTATTCTCTACAGATTTTTTGTCTTGCTTCTTGCCTGCAGCATCATGTAATGGTTTACTAATGTTACTGGCAACTGATTTTACACCTTGAATCATCGCCATTCCTGCAACAACCGGAGCAGCAACTACAGCCACTAGACCTAATTTGGCTGCTTTTTTAATGTCAATTGACTTACCAGAGTCAGGTTGTTTAATTTTTCCTGATTTTTTGTCCAAGAATCCAGTATCTAAAGCTTCTTTTACAGTCATAGGTTGACCAGACTTAACGTCAAATATGACAGACTCAGGGTTAATTATATTCCTATCAAGAGCTTCTTCAAAGGAAACAACTTTGTTAGGTGATTTAGGATCCCTAAACTTTTGGCTCTTAGTGTCAAAAAGCAATTCAAATGCTTCATTTAAGTCCAACATATCTGTTTTCTTTGTAGGAGTAGTTTTATTTATTTCCGTTGTAACTTCTGTGTTAAGTATACCAGTATTAACTGCTTCAGTAATAGTAAGTATTTCTCCAGTATTTGGATTTGTGAATGTTCCATTTTTAATATCAACATACCCGAGATTTAAAGCTTCATCGAAATTAAAGTCTGTCTTATTAGACATA
Organism: Plebejus argus; assembly: GCA_905404155.3. Classification (NCBI taxonomy): domain Eukaryota; kingdom Metazoa; phylum Arthropoda; class Insecta; order Lepidoptera; family Lycaenidae; genus Plebejus; species Plebejus argus. The sequence continues at coordinate 6,930,342 of FR989927.1, read as the reverse complement.
AATTGTTCTTTCGTTGTCTGTTCATCTTTAATAATTCCCTTTTCACGTGCTTCAACTATGGACATTACTTCACCAGTTTTAACGTTTTTTACTTCGTTTGAATTTATGAGCACGAAATCGGCTAAAAGTTCTATCATTTTAGTAGTAATAGTATGTTGTGATGTTAGTGTTTCTGTAACTGTAGTGACTACTCCACTAATTTCAGTAATATCATCGTCGCGTTTAATAGCAACTAAGCCCTTTTCGAGTGCTTGCTCTAAAGATACGGTTTCTTTGGAATTAGGATCTAGATAAGTACCTTCAGATAAATTTAAAAGGTTTTCTTGCAACGCTTCTTCCACAGTTTTGGTTGTCACAGTTTGAGGATATGGTACGCCCATTAGTAAGTCTTTTGATATGGCATCACCTAGGGAAATTATCTCTCCAGTGAGTGGGTGCTTTATTGAACCAGTCTTTGGGTTCATGATATTTTGCTGTAACGCAACTGTAAGAGACATTGCAGCAGGAGGTATTTTACTCTTCTTCTCCTCTAATTCTGGGAATATTTCAGAGTTAACCGCAGTTATGAAATCAATTGGACCTTCACTTGCATTTACCAAATTCTTTTCTGCGTCAATTAAATTGTTTCTTATAGCGTCAGATATACTAACGATTTCACTATTATTTATTTTGACGGATGTCAAGGGATCAACAATATCACAGATGATTGCTTCTCTTAATGATAGATGACTTCCAGTTTCCGGATGTATAATTTTTCCCGTTGACGGAGAATAAAGACCTTGTTGCAAAATTTCAGGAATTGATAAACCCCTGACAATTGGTATCAAAACCTCGTTTTGTCCTTCCGAATCCAATAAACCTCTGTCTAAAGCATCTTTTATGGTTATGACATCACCATGTACAGGATCCCTTATTTTACCCGAATTCGCATCTATGAACCCATTTTCTATTGCCTTTCCTAGGTTTATTTCTGATCCACCTTTGTCCTTACGTAACTCAATACTGGTCAAAATTTTAGCTGTACTTTCATCTAATAATCCCATAGCGACAGCATCTTCAGGAACTAATATTCTTTTTCTCAATTTTTGTAAAACTGTAGGTTTTACAATTTCATGACTTATTTTGGTAATGGATTCATGTGCTTGTCGACCGTACTTGGGCTTAACAAGACTCTTGGTTATTTGGATATTTTGTTGAGATTTAGGTTCTTGATTTGCGGAAGAGTTTTCTAAAACATTGACATTATTTGCTGTAAGTCGGTTTTGTATTGATTCTACTGTAATGAATCCTTCAGATACTGCTGCACCAATAGATAATGGTTTGGAGTTTGTATTTGTTTGTTCTGAGTGACTTAATAGTACCGTTCCAGTAGACGAATCTGGTGTTTTTTCTCGCATAGATTCTTCGTAATTTTTATATGTTATGGGATCTACTAGTCCTCTTTCATACGCTACTTCCATAGGCAATTCTTCTCCAGTAGCAGGATCTTTTACCATAGTGTTCTTTACTACTTGAATAATTTTTGTAGCGCCAACTAAAGGAGCTCCTATTACGGAAATAAGACCAATTTTAGCAGCATCAACCAAACTTATATTCGAATTATTACCGCTATTCCTGTACGTACCTTTGCTTAAATCTAATATTCCAGATGAAACTGCCTCCTTAAAAGAAATTTGTTTTCCTGATTTTGATTCAACAATTTTAACACTATCTTCAGGAATCACTCCTTGTTTAACTGCTTCTATAATGTTTTCCGAATTTCCTGTTGTTGATATAACCAATGCCGTTGCGGGATCATAAATGAGACCCGGACCGACTTGCAATGGTTCCAAACTTGAGGTACTCTCAATTAAACTTTGCTGGGTCGGTTCATTTAGTTCTGATATTTCCATCCTATCCGGCATACCAGCTATAGATGTTATGGTGATAATCTTCTGTGTACTTGTCGAAGACGATAAAGTAAAAAATGTAATAAACTGTCTATCAATGGCTTCATTCATAGTCAAAACTTTGTTTTGATACTTGTAATGACCTGTAGAATCTAAAAGATGTAATTCTAAAGCTTGGCGCAGTGAAACTGTTTTATTAGTTTTAGTATCTAAAACTTTAGCCGAGTCGGGATTTATTACATTTAATTTTATTGATTCCCGAAGGTCAAGAACTCTGTCGGTTCCGGGAATAACAAAAATGCCTAAATGCGGGTCATAAAGTTTTTGTTCGATTGCATCCCTGAGCGACCAACCACCTCGAGGGAGTTCTATTGTGTTTTTATTTATTGTTAGAGACGTTACGGATGGATCACTAACAACTGATTTTGATGTGCTCGTTTTATAAATAATATCTTGTCTTGGTGGTGAGTCTTCACGTACAATATAATCAGGACTTTTTAGGGTCTCTGGCTTATTGTCACGGTGTAATTTACTCTCAGGACTAGGAGGTAAATCTTTAATAAAGGATTTTTTTGTTATTTTTAGCTCTACTACTTGACCTGGGACTAATTCTTTTTTCGTAACTCTATCAGAAATTCGTGTGACACGTGGTTCATCCTTATCTACACCTAACAAGCCATCGTCTAAGGCTTGTTGAATAGGGAAAACTGTTCCTGTTGTTGGATCCGTAAACGTTTGTGTCGTTTCATCTATAAGACCTCTACGAATTGCTTCTGCAAATGTGATTATAGTTTCAGACCGTCTTACTGTATTTGAATTTGTTACTGTCACATACCGTTTTATAGTTTTTGTTACTGTCTGTAAGGTTAGTGTAATATTTAAAAGAGAATTTAATAAAGCAGCGCCTTCTGGTGTAATCATATTAATTTCTACAGCTTTATTAAATGGAATGGGTTTTTTTGTAGATGGTTCCAGTAAGAAACCTGTTTTTGGGTCCAAAATATTTTTGAATACAGCATCTAGCACCGAGAGTTCTTTTTTATTTTCGAAGACACCTATTTTCCTATTAAACATTTCTAAAACTTCTGGTCTAATTATAGACACTTTAGGACAATCTTCAAGGAATACAAAGTCACCACTTTCAGATTTAAGAAAAGTCTCACCATTAGCATACTTGAGGTAACCTTTACTCAACGCGACATTGAATGAAATAAATTCTCCGGTTTTAGGATCCCTAAAGCCATCAATATCAAATATTGACCTTTGCGATACAGATGTTATAAGACCTCGATCTACCGCTTCCGGTATAGAGCAAATTTCACCAGTTAAATTATCTCTAAATCTATTTTCAGGCAGTATTATTCTTGAACCTAATGCTTCCGACAGAGTGAGAAGCTGCCCACTTGTAGTATCAGTAATGCATTTTATATTTTCACTATCAAGTACACCAGCTGAAATTGCTTCTAAAATATTTAAGGGAGTCCTATTCGTTAATGATAATATTTTACCATCATTTGTCATTAAACCATTATCACAAATATCTTTCAATGTCATTGGCTTGCAAATGTACCCTTTACTCGCAGCTTCTTTGTATGATAATTTTTCCTTTGTTATATTATGTATGTACTTCGAGTGCATTGTATTTATTATGTTTTTTGTAATTGCTTCTGCCAACGTAATTTTTGTATCATTCTTGGGATCAACTATTTCTCTTACTCCTGGGTTTATTAATTCATTTTGTATAGCAACGTCTAGTTGGAATCTATCACCTGAATTCCGATCCAAAATCCAACCACTGTTATCGACTAAATCTTGATTTATAGCATCCGACAATGACAAAGCGCTAGATTTAATTTTGATAATCTCATTATAGACGAGGTATCCCCTTTGATAGGCTTCCGCAATTGTAATGTATGTACCATCCGGTAGTTTATAAAGTCCCTTTTCTAAATCTACCTGACCACGAGTAAGGGCGTCAGAAATACTCATTCCTTGTGAGAGGGCTTCACCCTTTACAGTCACCTTTATTCGTTTCTCTGCTGGATCCGCAAATCCTTGCTCGGCATCATAAAGTTCTCTCTGGATAGCTTCAAGTAGAGTGACTTCATTTCCATCTTCGGTCATACCGCAAGGTCCAGTCAAACGAGATGCTAGTTTTGCATCGATGAGACCTTCTTTCGCTGCCTGTTCAATAGTTATCGTCTTTTTCGTCTCGGGCGATGACAATAATCTGCCTGTACGGACATCTAAAATTCGCATGCTAATAGCTTGGCCGACCGTAAGAATTTCCTTCGTTTCAGGATGTACGATTCCTTTAGACTCGATTATATTAGGCCCTTCGTACATTTTGTGTACACGTTTTAGGTTTCTTATATCGGGTCTATCATCATCTCCAATAATTGTTTTTGTCGTGTAATTGGGAGAGTTTAATTTTCCATTAGTCATTGATTTAGTCTGTGTGTGTCCATCGAGTTCGGTCGAATGCGACGTCCGAATGTATCTGAAATAGTTATACATTTGTGATGTAAGGACTATTTGCATAGCAACAATAATAGTTTTATAATATTTCTCTCGGTTTTTAGTATTAGTTTTCGGAGTAGCATTTATTACTTACTTTTCTGACGTGTAATGGGTTGTGTAGGTGTGCTCCGTTGTGGCGACGTCTTGCATGTTGAACTCTTGACGGAAGGATCGCGCCGAGCGCGGTGCCATTGCCTCGACAAGGCGCTGAAATCAATAAAAATTTTTATTTAATAATAATTATTATAGCTAATCATGTTATAATAATATGTAATAATGACAACAATGGAATCTTTTCAAATAGTTACTATTTTATAATGATAAAAAATGGTGAACATTTTGGTCTTCCTACAAGGAGGATCTATCATTTCATATTATATGTATGTTTGAAAAGAAAGTTTATTACGGTTTGTAGTTATCGCCTAGTATAGAACCTATCAAACAGTGGACTTTTCGGATTAACAATTTTCCAAAAAAAAAAAAGTTACTAAAATCTTCTTTTCACAGACTATAGTTTGTGCGTTATAAGATGATATATGCGTGACACATTATAATTAACAATAGTAGGGAAGTTACCTAAAAAAATTATTCGATAATTTTAAAAACATCGAATCACTTCGTAAAGGAATTGCAATCGAAATTATCGATTTCGTACTGACGTTTCTTCCACGCTGGCGATTTAAGATGGCCGCTCTTTTTATCGATTTGATTTCGATTCAACAGTGTCAATCTCTATCGGCAAAAGTTCCGTTTCATGCATAATATGACATTTTTCAAATATTTTCGTAACAATAATTTTATACTCCTATTTCACAGTTAATATTTATAAATTTATATTAATAAGTTAGCATTTAGCAACTTTTCATTTTTAATCATTTACAATTAGGTATAGGAAACATTTGTTTTTGTAGATGGAATATAATTTATTATTTTTATTTGTTTTCTTGTAAAAAATATCCGTAGCAAGGAATATTAGAAGTGTCACCCATATATCATCTTATAACGCACAAACTATAATTAGTTGCTACTGGAAACTAATCAGTTTAGGTGGTTTTATAAAATACATACCCGACACTCGTACGCGAAATCATACTCGTAGTCGTCCATTATTATCACAACACTAATACACCACTTACAATGTTTACTTCTTTCGTTTAATTAGCATGATTAAAAATTAATTTCACTTAGCAAAATGTAACCTAAACAATTTAAACACAACGACGCATTAGATACGTTCATATAACATGTACTAGACTACTAGTAAATAACCGTATTTTATTGTAATAATCGCGAATATATTACATAAAACGCGAGTAAACGCCGAACGTACTGACATGAAACTGAATGAACTCGGAAAAACTGTAAATTGGAAAAATAACACTCGAATTCTAAATATAAATCATTTTGTAACAGCTTCCGTCGAGTCCAGTCGCGGTGGCTAGTTCCGATGATTATTTAATAAACGGTGCGTATTATTACCGAATACCGATAACAGCTGTTCGGATCTGTTTTGAGGTTAGGAAAATTCACTGGGCTACTCGATAGATAGCAGGAATGCGCACGCAGCCCACTGCGCCGGTGCGGCGGACTAATTTATGACGGCGAGAAGATACACCATGCGAGGGATTACCTCCCTTCTTCCCGAAAAGCAGAATCTAAATTTGTATTTCGCGGTTTTTCACATCTGTGACCTCCGTTTTTACAGAGGTGTGAGAGTTCATTGTAGTCATGTCTAAAGCGATGATGTCAATTACGCTGTTGGTCCAATTGCAACGCGGTGCTCATTTTTGTTCGTCATGCTGATCACTCTCGTAGCTCAGGTAAAGTTGATAGAGCACGTCTTATTTCTGGATGATTTTTAAATGCAAATAGTTCTTTAAATTCAAGTAGACGTGAATTGCATACATCATTTTACAGTAATAGTTTATGACTTTACTCTACTACTCTGATTCTCTAATATAAACGCAAACAAGTGAAGTATATATTTTCTTTCGTATAATCCACAATGATCTTTGCTATCATTTACGGTCAAGATATTTAAGGAGTTTTGACAAATGTCGGAAAAAAGAAACCTTATAATATGTATATTTACACATTCAAATCCTTTTAAGACTATTACTAAAGAAACTTGATTGCATTTATTACTCTATCCTCGAAACTTATCAATACGGTAGATTTTATTGAACTGCAGAATGTTTGAAAATGCCTTTCGCATATTCTGCAGTATTCGGGGAAATAATTTTAATAGGATCAATATTGCATGCGATAAAAACGTCAAATAAATTTTCCAGTGGGGTCGTCGCCCGAGCCGTGAAGCGTTTCAGCAACACCACAAAACACCTCAGCGCTATTATTATTTTACATCGAACAACATCTGAATTAACGTCTCGTTTTACGATGCTGAGTTGGTGAAATCTTAAGTTTTATAAGAGTTCTTTTTGGCTAGCTCACGAAACTTTGATGAAAAGCAAGTACTCGGAGTGTGGAAAATCGTTAAAGTCGAGCTTGTTAGCCATATCATTCATTCAATATTGTGACTAATTACGTCCAAAGAAAACAGAGCAGAAATAGAGCATCAAGACGGCCGTATCAGGTGGAAACCGGATCGCTTACACTTTACATGAATTCACGGTCTGATTGTACTGGAATCCGGTGTTAGCGACTGCACTTGTCTCATACATTCAAATTGTAATTTTGTCCTTGTACGACGTACCTACGTGTCTAACAAAACATGACACAATAATTTTGCATGAGAAATATTTACATTTCGAGTAGCAAAATATTATCTTCTCTTATTCTTTAAATTTGTTCTCGTAAATAAAGTAACGAGTTTTTATTTTATTTTATACACGAAACTTAAATTCTGATATTTCTTTTTTTACATATACGAATCAATGTATCATCAATTTCTATTGAGTACTTGGAGGGTTAGGGACATGATTTTTTATCTTCAATTATTTCAGTAATGCATGCACAAGCAAGCGTGTTTTTTACGTAAAGGTACGTGCACGGTACGCATATAGCGTGCCCATAGGCGACATAACGTAGAGTAAGCATTAGGCAGGTAAATACACACTACACTTAAACAAATATGTGCTCAATTTTGACAACGGGTGCTAAAATATTTGTATCACGTGTAGAAGCTGGAGACAACTAAATATAAACATTATATCATACAAGTCACACATGAATCATTCGACGTATTGTTGAATGCGTGTTATGGGGAAAATGGAGTCGATGTTTCAGTCTACGAATAATAAAACTAGTTTCAGTGTAACTACAACAATAGAAATTGTTCTTAGCTTGTGTTGAGATTGAAATGTTATTTTGTTATAATATGATCTCAGATTATTCTCTCTAAATTTCCAAAATATTTGACAGAGATTTCAGTTTGAGACTGTCTTTTATCTCGTTAGTGTAGAAGTTAAAAGAAGATAACGCACTTTAGTTTTCAAGCAACATGTCCTAATAACGATTTGTTATTCCTGGACATGTACGAATCTTGGTCACAAGCACTTCAGCCTTGACTGCATATGCCAAGCTAAATCTAACCTTGGTTAAGACCTTGCTTTAGGCGGTTTTTGTTTGTTTATGCTTTATGATGATCAATTCGCGTGCAATATTATTATTATTATTATTATTTTAATGTAAGCCGGTAATGACAATGTGTGTGTTCGTAGGATAAATGTATAGCCCTGAACTACACACATTGTTAATTAGCCCGTCGATAAGAGCTGCAGGACTCATTAGTCATTTATGTAGTCTAGACTGACTGTTCTCGAAAAAATCAATAAGTACGCAGTATAAGTTGTTTCGTTTAAAAATGATCATTCCTGTAATCTAGCACACTTTAATTAATTTGTATCAAAATAATCTCAATTATTTAGTCCACGTGCACGGGCGTCGCGATTGTTCAGACACTGAAAAGCGTTTTGTATCTTATTACTGATTTGGTAAGATTAAAAATCCATTACTCGCATTAATAGGAGCAAATGTCATAGGGCTACGAAAATAGGTGGCTGGCAGACGATTAGATCGAACTGTAGAAATAGTGTGCCAAATTTCTTTAAAAGCTATTCGAGAGAGTATTCTTTATTACACGATTCTACCGGCTCGAATCAGTATGTTGGGTAATTATTTTGCTTACAGTTTGCAATAAAAATAAATGAAAGTAGTACACAATTTACAAGACTTCTAGAAGTTCTTATCATCCTCCTCAACTGAGCTAAAAAGTTACTTTCTAATTAAAGGAATTAACAAATATTTTCTTCTTTGCAAATTGCAACGTGTTTTTATGTAAGCCCACGAGATGCAAATAACTCTAATCCTCATACCCAGACCTTTTCCATGCTCACAATTTTTCCTGGTAGAGTTCGGTCGAAACAAGGCGTTTGTACGTTTCCCTGAGACCTTTTCAAATTTAAAATTTATAAGAACAACAGTCACGCAGTTAAAGCTTTTTCGGAATTCAAAACTATATTTTTATAGTCTCTACGTAGAGTCTACGACTTACTAAGCTACAAGTTCACAGTAAGAAAATCAATAACGTATTAGGCACATCCATCAAATCTATTACCAAGACATTTATGACTCGCAGAATTTAACTAGGCACGTCGATTTAAGAAAACTCTATAGTGGCAGGTGGCAAGTTTATACTGTTGTATATTATAAGAACTTGTTGCGATGGATTATAAAAATATCATACCTATAATTATATTGAATGGTAAATAACATTTTACGTAAGCATGAGGTCACTCAGTTAAGTCATTCGGTTAGTTCGCTAATCTCAAGTTTTACCATCAACATAGCGAATGGTTTTATCGAAACATAACATTTTTGTATTACTCATAACATGGTTGAGTGCACCTAAGCTGCGATTTCAATTTATACTATAACGGTAGTCGATAAAACAAGATTTTATTTACCTAAATGTTACATTTTATATGCATTTTATGTGTACTGAATGCAAGGAAACAAATATATTTAATATCAAAAGTAATGGATTCAGGAAATTCAGAATTGCGTTTAGCACTCATATTTAATATTTTTAGGTGCTTAAGCAATAAATTATTGCTTATATTATCTTATAAAATATAAATGTCGCACTATAAAGCAGTACGCCTAATGTGTTTAAAATATGTAGAGTGCAGTTTTGAAATTAAAATACACTGACCTACTTATAAGTGAAAATCGTTAAGAAATCTGTATTGCACACATTTAAACAAGTTGAGTAAGGACAATAATTTAAACTACTTATACAAGTAAAATTTTATATTATCTCTTTTCAAACCTTTCCTTATGTTTTGAACATCATGATTTTATCTTGGAAAAAATAATAACGACAGAAATTTTCGTTTTAGAAACAGGATAGCAGAACCTATATGTAACATAGCCTTTACCTACTTATTTAGGTTTTTTCAAACAAAGATTGCCAGTACGTTTCAAAGGTTGTATTAATAAAATATAGTTAAGTTTAATGCGATTTTTCTATAGCAATTACGATTGTCATTATGATTAACTATTGTTTAAAACATTTAAATAAACATATTATATAGCAAATACGGTTTAACTAGATAAAGCTAAAAGTGCATCGATATCTTGAAAGATAAGATTAATATTGTTTTATCACAACACAACACTAGACCTTCCCACGATGTTTATAGTCACAATCACTCGATATTCGTTCGATTTCGAATCGATTCGCGAATCGCGTTCGAGCGTGCGTCCGTTGCGGGCGTGCACTAGGTACTACGGATAAAACTTCAGCGTCAAATTGTTGCTATCTTTTATTCATGTGCAAGTGACGTGACGTAATCGTAAACATTCGTAACCGATTTAGCGACCTTATCCGTTTATGCCTATAACTTGTAGGCCATGGTCATAAGTTCGTCGCATAAAACAACCACGCATGTTGATTAGAAAATCAATTTAAAAAATGTATATTTATTATTTTGCTATATAGGAAAAATCACGAGAAATTATTAGTATCTTCGCCGAACAGTAAAAATATCTCGATTCTCAAAATATAATAAGAACCCTTACTTTAAGACATTTCAAATGCTTGTACGAATTTAACGTTAAGACTATCTATATGCTCTACATTTTGTATCGGACAAACTTCTTGGAAAGCCATACCTTTTATTTAAAATAATATTAGATTGAAAACAAAATACGAATACACTGTGTACAGGTTGCTTAAGTTTGCTTTACTTTATAGCGAACCGGAATTTTATCGCACTTCATAAATTCTTTTTATGGTCAAGATTATAAACAGATTACGCCATGTTTAACAACCTCAATCAATATTGATAGGTAAATATTATTTGCTCCGTTTTATAATATTAATAAAATAAGTGCATCTGATAAATCGACCCCTAAAATGAAAAAATGCTATAAATTTCGAGGTGAAATGCCTCCCAGCCTTAATTAGCATACTTTACTAGGCGACTAATGTTTTTGTTGCTATTGAAGCAACCTTTTTGCTGACGTTTTGTGTAACACAAAAACAACTTTAGTTTCATTTTCATCCAAACTCTTTAAGCGTTAAATTCATTCCTTTGAAACGATCGAGAAGATTAATTAAATCTATACTAACAAAAGGTGCTTAGGCACTTATTTTTAGCGATTGCAAAATTCGCAAATACAATTATTCTCAGACTGGCAGGTAACTACGCAATTCGAGCACGAATATAGAATTTATTATCGACCCACGGCTGAACAAGCGCCTTGTAGGCGTACACTCCATATAAAGGACCGAAAATTACGTGCTTGTATGTTGCCTAGTTCTAACTTAAAATATTTGTACTTAATTATTCCCAGTCAATAAAATTAATGCAATCAGACGAAATATATTAAAAAAAGATATTTATTACACTCGCTAGAAAAATGTGTCCGCACAAATTTCCAGTTGGTAAAGTAAAAATGGAACTCAGTAAAACCACAAGATATAAAAATTAATGTAAGTAAAAAATTGAACGTGAATTTGAATGAGATGACGTGTAAATTTATTCGTTGATTAGCATAAAAGGTATAATGAAGCTGTACTTGAACTCATCTCCGAATTTGTTGTCCAAGTTTACATTAAGTTTTATGTTATTCTAATTTAGATTGAAATGAGAACCCCCCAACGAAGTTTTATACCTACTTAAATTATTTTATTACAACTATCTTGAGTTTATAATATTTCTTTATGGATATTCCAACTACTGGTTTACAATTTCCTAACAGTTAAGTATTTGTGGAGAAGGAAGGAAACTCTGAATAATACTGCAGCACAGATATTTTAGATCAAAACCGCGACGGTTAGCAGTCGGCTCGAAGTAAAAGGATTTGCTTCAATGCTACCTCAAGAGGCTTGTGTAAATTTATATGTAGAGGATATTTTTCCTAATTTGTTATTCAAAGCCAAGCGAACCGACCGACCTCACTCGAGGTTAACTATGACATAATAAACGACATCGTGACATCACTCCTTGCTGGAATCCTATAAACTTGAAACTTATCTACTCAATCAATCCTCGACTCTGTCACACTCGTCGTAAAGTTTAAATTAGTTTCGTGTTGATACAAAGAAGCACTGTGATAAATTGGACGTTCGTAAATTGACCAAAATGTTCACAACAAAATTAATATGATTAACTAAGTATAACACAGTAGGTATAGCACACTCAATTTGAAATGATGTAATGCGGTGCCAAGCCTAATAATTATACATTAACTTTAAAATAACAGCAACATTTTAATCACAATTAAAATTAGGCGTCATTAAAAACTTTCGAGAAAAAGATAGCAAAAACCTTACCATATAATTTTTTACTTTCTATTACTTATATGGTTTTATAAGATTTACTTTACATTAACACTATCTAAATAAACAAATAACTAAAAACCGGCGAAGTGCGTGTCGGGCCACGCGCAATGTAGGGTTCCGTAGCACCGCTAGTTTTTGAAAATTTTTGTATGGTCAATGAATGTACATTCATAACATGTTTTACACTACTAACAACATCATCTCAAAGGAATTTGAACGAAAAGTTCCTTTATACTTCGCCGAATACATTTTTTTTTAGTTGATCGACTATTACTCAATAACTTATGAAGTCAACTTAGTCGTGATAGTTTTCCTTTTAAATTCAGCATATTTCCTACTCCCGTGAATTTTTTCACATTTCCAGAAGCAACCGTTTAGCCATGGACCAATCATACATGTATGATTGGTCCATGGTTTAGCTGGTAGAGGACACTAGACTCTAAGGATTTTTTCCACTTTAAAACTTAATATTTCACAAATGGATCCCTAAACCGGAAAATGATCTATGAATACTCATAATATTTTTAAAAAACCTATCCAACGACACCCCACACGATGGGGTGGGCGCGAAAAAAAAAATTCAACCCCGCTTGATGTGTAGGGGAGGTACCATAAAAAATATTTTTTAAATATTTTATGTACCATTTTGTAGACATTATTAATATGTATATTCATGCCAAATTCCAGCTTTGTAGGTCCTATAGTCTCTGAGCAAAACCACGGACAGACAGACAGACGGACAGACGGACAGACGGACAGACGGACGGACAGACCGAAACTATAAGGGTTCCTTGTTGACTACGGAACCCTAAAAAGAAATAAGTGTGAGCCAGGATGCCTTATCAGTTGTCACCCTCACTTGAATGCTAAACAGGATACCGGCCAAGTCTACGGCTAACTTTAATTAACTTCGCGTTCATTTCCTAACTATTGACTTTATCAAAGTTTAGAACATTTTAATACAACTTACCTACCCTGCTCTACCTACCTACACTGTAATTGCGATTGAGTGTGGTATATTAAAGTAAAAGTGACTCACCAATGTAACAATATCTCCGGGGTTGGCGGCGGCGATCCTTCTCAGTCTCTCATACAACAGGTCCAACAGTCTTTGGTGCTTAGCGTTCAGTTCGTCTAACTCGCGGGCGACAGTTTCCGCGCCGGACGGAATTTCCGCGCCGGGGACGACGTCCGTCCGGCCGCGGTTCCGCATCCGGTCCGCCATCTCTATGTCCGCCTGCCGCCGCAGCTGCCGCGTGTCCAGCGACGGGTGGATCTCCTCGCACAGCCACTCCACGTACCGCTGGCATCTCGACGTATGTATCTAATTCGTTAGCGCCGGTTAGGGATTAGTCACGAAGACCGCTTTTGAATATACGCGATTTTAAATATACCAATAGACGGTTCAAAAGCAGCCTTCCCGTTAAATTAAAGCATTCATATTAAATGTCCTTTCGTTCGCCTTTCAAACTTTTAGATTCTAATTAACATATACTTTTATACTTCCGAATGTCCTTCAGACGTCCACATCCGCTATCGACTGTCACACGGCGCGCATATCTATTTAACGCTAGGTCCAGCTATCATTCCGGGGTAGGGAACCATGCTGGAGGGCCTCACAAAGCGTGCAACACCCAGCGTGCCGACTCACACACCGACCGTGCAATGTCCTGGACTCCAAAAGCGGAACGTGTATTTTTTTTTCTAGAAACTGCTACAGTGAATCTCGGAACCCTCATGCAAAACAACTTTTAATATTCACAACGACTACACACACAAAATTAATTTGTATTTTCACAACGTCGCGCGAACGTATCGTAGACGCGCATTTTAGTGACATGTAGCAGTCATATATTGCTATTTTTTTCACACAAACATCCAACGTTCAGAAGATTACGTTAGTAAAACCAAACAAGCGATTAGGGGCGTTAGAAGTTTAGGAAGCGAAGATGCGTGGAAGCGTTTACGTGCATGCGACTAAACCCAAGCGTGGAACTGAGACACCGACAGAGAAAGACAGGAGCGACGCAAGAAGTTGAACAAACGCTGGACTTTATAACCTCTCATACCTTTCATAACCTCTCATAAATCCACAGCATTTGACCAAACATGGAATGTAATATCCAAGGCATCACCTTCGTTCGATCGACTATATGCCTACTGAAAACTTCTTATATCTGTTTAGGAATAAGCCAATTATGTCCATCCCTTTCCCGCTTTGTGAAGAAAGAAAGGGATAGACAGCTGACGCGTCGCGAAGCGCAGATTTTGTGAACAGCGTATAAGAAGCGTGTCGTACCTTGCCCTCGCGTATGAACCGCCCTCCGTCTACATTAACTTTCTCAATCTTTGGCGTCCTCTCCACGACGCTGGTGAGTAGATTCTGCGGATCGGCCACAACACATCCCAACACGTTAATATTTTAGTTCTATTGTATCTTTAAAGTAGTTCAGTAATCAGTATTATTTGTGGTGCAAAAATCATTCAAGTGATGGTAAGAGTTGTCTAATCTCATAGGTAAATGTAAAATTTTCAATACTTTAACAATTTATACATGCAATTAGACCATAGGGAAAGATATTTATGTTTCCGCTAATGCAGTCATAAAATATTTTTTTCAACGTTTCCTTATAGTCTGTAGTCGTTATGTGCTACCATTTCCCAGATTTCTGGTTGTGTTTCGTTAAATCGAATTTTGAAAACGCAATATTGAATACTACCCTTATATGTCTGTATACTTCAGTCCTAAATAGAAGTTTATACCTTTTAAAATGTTTCTATTGTATTAGGTTCATGTGGTACTTACCCTTGTAGGCTCTAACTGTTCCTTAGGCCTAATCTCAATAGGAGGTTGGGCCTGAAGTTTGCTGTACGTGTCCTCGATCCACTCGGCCTCCTTTTCGTAGCCGGCGTTATAGTTCTTAAGCAGCTGGTAGGCGGCTTCGCAGCTTCGTAGCCTGTAAAACAGTTAGTAGGTAATTGAAGTTTTTATATATTTTTAATTTTATGTACCGAAAAGTACTCAAAACGCCATTATTCTATATAGATAGCATACTGAGTTGTTACGACAATAGGCTAAATTGAAGCCTTATTTAGACAGCAAGTTGTTTTAACGTGCCCAGTGCGGGCACGTTTCTGTTCTGCCTGTAATTTTTTGATTTCTGCATCGTTTCAGATCTCTCTACGAGTTGACGGTAGTTCCTATGCACGAGAAAAGAAATAACGTCACGTGACATACCTGTCAGCGAGCTGCGCGCACACGTTGTTCCAGCGTGTGTTGAGCGCAGATACGTCCTTGTCCAGCCTCTCCAAGTCCTGGTGTCTGCGCGGCAGGGAGGTGTGCAGCGCCGCCCGGGAGCTCTCCACCAGGCGGCGGCAGTTCTCCGCGTCGTCGTTCATCTGCTCCACCTGCGTCTGCTGCTTGCTGACCGCCACTTGCATGCGGAGCAGGTCTTCGTGGATCTAGGAGAAGAAAAGGTATTTTCAGAGTATTACTATCTTTAATAAATTTCAAGAATCATTAATCGTTTCATTAAACTCTTTTGTAAACACGAATTAAAAAGACACAACGCCTCAATAAGATTTTTCGTTCATCTTGGCTGGCCCTCTGTTGTTGACATACAGAAGCGGTCCCGACGGCCTTCAATTAATGTTAATGTCAGCGTTGTTGTTTTTATTTGTTATGACATTTTATGGACAATTTATGTTATGTCAAATCAAGATTGACACGTACCTATTATTCCGTTTTAAAAAACAGTCTGGTAACGCCCTTATAAGAAGCTGGATGACGCTCGCAACTCCGTTGCGCCAAAATTTGCTTATCGCGATGGAACCGTACATTTTTCGGGTTAAAAAGTATCCCATATCCTTTCTTGAGACTCAAAGTATCCCTATACCAAATTTTAGCAAAATCGGTATAGGTATAGGGTTTAGGTGTGAAGACAGACAGAAAGATAGACGGACACACTTTTGTATTTATAACATTAGTATCGATAAAAACTTACGTCTTTCAGCAGCTCGACGTCATTGGGCAGGTCGCTGAACTGCGCCAACTTGATCTCGAACTCGGAGATAGTCTGGTTGTTCTCCTCAATGCTGTTCACCACGATCTCAACGTACTTCAATCTAAAACAAGGATATTTCCACTATCATTATTAATTTACATAGTATCAACTTCAGTAGAAGAAAAAGTAATTTGATGTTTCCCTTTGAACGCGAGCAAAATCATAACATAATTTAAATAAATTAAGAAATAAGTTATCAAAACTCTCACCTTTCTACAAACAGTTGGCTTTTCGACTGCATGTCGTTCCACTTGCCCATAACCTTGTCGAGATTCTTCTTCATGGCCGGAGTCTTGAGGGCGATGCCTGATGAAATATATTTCAATCAATTAGTTATCAATAATATACCATTACTATGCAGTAAGTACTTCACATAAAATTTTAATGTAAATTATCTAAGGTACGGTCGGAATGTCAAAATCTTAATTGGGCAGTTCACCAGCTAAACTAATCATTAACCGACTCTATGTGAATACAAGTTTTAAGGCCTGTTTCACCATTTCCTGATAAGTGTCGGATAGGCTATCCACCACTTAACTTGACAGATGGAGTATGGTGAATAATATGTCAAAAATGTTGTGGACAGCCTATCCGCCACTTTATCAGAAAGTGGTGAAACAGGCCCTTAGCATAATTTATGCTAGTAACATCCAGTCCTACCTCTGAAAGTGTCCTGCACCTCCTCCACATCGGCGGCCAGGCCGTGGAGGCTGGTCTCCCAGTCCTTGTGCTGCAGCACCAAGTGCTCCAGCGAGTCCAGGTCCCGCGGGATGTGGCTCGCGATGCGCTCGTTCAGCTGCCGCTCGAACACCTCCAGGCGTTCCAGCAGGTTCGAAGACTGCTCGGTGAAAATGCGCGCCGCATTCTTGGAGTCCTCTGCAATGGTCACATTTAATAAGCAAAAGGTCTTTAAGACGTGTAGTATTATAAAATATTAAAATTGTTTTTATTTCTGAATAGATTTGAAACAAATGCTTTCAGAATGTTGGTGTTATTGATGCCTACCACCGGTTCGGGAACTAACCCAGCGAGAAGAACAGGCGTAAGAAACTCGCACGGGGCGTGAATTTTTGTCTTACGGAAATATCGCGTTGCTGTTGACGACAATCATACCAAAAGAGAGAATTTTACATTTAATGTGACTCTAACTTAGAAAACGGAAAGAGAATAAAACAGATAACAATTTAAGATCACCAGCCAGGGTCATTGACACGGAACAATAAATTAATTAAAAAATCAAAACACCCGACTGCAAAAAATTTTAACTAAAAAGACCGAAACAAGACCTAATTCTGCCGGAAGCTTCAAGCCATGTTTAAATTGATACGGCCATTGCTTACGAGATTCATGTCAAGATGAATAGAAGGCTACATTGAAAGATATAGAAAAAAATGGACTACAAAATGCAGTCGGAGGCATATTTTATGATTTTATTAAAAGGTTTAAATTGGTGCGACATGCCTCCGACTGCATTTTGTAGTCCATTTTTTTCTATATCTTTCAATGTAGCCTTCTATTCATCTTGACATGAATCTCGTAAGCAATGGCCGTATCAATTTAAACATGGCTTGAAGCTTCCGGCAGAATTAGGTCTTGTTTCGGTCTTTTTAGTTAAAATTTTTTGCAGTCGGGTGTTTTGATTTTTTAATTAATTTACTTTATTTATGTCTTTTTAGTTAAGAAAGATTACGTAACCGGATTAATTCTTTAAATGAGTTTATGTCATGTGGTTGCATCAGGATCCTATGCTAACTTCATTCTATCTTTCATTTTATCAAGGCGTATTTTACGTGAAATAGGAGATTCTGTCTTCTCTTTTGCAGCCTTAGCTCGTTTAGTCTTGCGGGATAAAGCCATGTTAGTTAGCCAAAAAAAGTAAAAAAAAATTGGAATTCACAACACAAACAAATTAACAACAAATACAATCAATTGAATTTTTAAGACAAATCTCAGCTCACCTTAACTTAATTAATCCTATTAGCTTTGGTAATCAGTACCAAACTACAATAATATAATATATTATAACGCCCCTTAGGGTAGTTACTACTTACTAGTTTCAATTTTCAAAAGTTAATTCAAAACTAAACCTTAAAGATAAAGATAAATGATATTAGAGAAGTATTTTTACGAGTTACGAATTAAAGTTTCAAGTTTCAACTTACAACGAATGTTTCGAACGAAATGGTAAATTTATTTATTTCTTCTTTAATCTTTAATTATTTATTTATAATTTATAATATATTTTATTTTTATACACTATTATATTATTTCAATTTTACATTTTTCATTAACAGTAATTTAGCACGGACAATTACTCACTTACATAAAAAAACGTAGACTTTATACAAACGTGTACAGACAAGCGATAGCGCGATCTAAAGAAAGCACAGCGAAATCTATTGACGGAAGTTGGAACTAAATGTCGCTTTAAATACAAATCTATACGTCATAATATAAATGCGAAAGTATAATATCTGTCTGTCTGTCAGTCTGTCTGTGTCTGTCTGTCTGTCTCGCTTTCACGCCAAAACTAATGAACCGATTGTTATGTAATTCTGTACACAGATAGTCTAAAGCCTGAGAAAGGACATAGGCTACTTTTTAACTGGAAAAAGGAGTTGTAAGGGGGTAAAATGCGTAGGTAAATTTGTTCAAATTAAGTTGGAGCCGTGTGTCTTCTACATCGCACCATCGCTTACCTAAACGTGTTTCTATAAGAGGTGGTAAGGATGGAGGAATCGAGAGGATTAATTTGAAGAAATGTTTGAAATCTTAAGAAGTCAATATTCGACTTCGAACTCTTCGAAGTTCGACCCCACTCCCCAATTATTAACCCCCTACGCAAAAATAATAAGTAAGAAGAGTTTTGTGTTTGTCTGTCTGTCTGTAAACATTGAAGTTTGAAGTAAGCGTACCGCGGAAGCACCTCTGTCGTGCAAATTTTGCAATTTGCAGCAATGTAGCCAATGTTCTTATTTTTATAGATTGTATATTTTATCCATGCAGGCGGGTTTTTACCTGCACAGCTGATTCTCTAGGTAGACAATCAGCATGGACGGAGGTCCGTCCATGCTTCCTCCCGCACGCGCAACCCCGCCTTGGTGACGCCCACCATCGTAATATTTTAATTTCGCCATAATTTCAAAACCAAACATCCAATTTTAATCATTCAAAGACCAAATATTATCTACATAAACTGTACTTAGTAATGGAATAATTTATTTTGATAAGGATTAAAACAATGAGTAAATTAAACACGTTTAAATATAGTCCAAAAAAATTCAAGATTTTTAAATAAAATAATGGTTATTGTGCCTCACTCGACATAGATAGGTATAGTGTGTCGCGGACTTTTTTGTAGATATTTACAAGTTCTATAATTACTTAGAACATATTATGGTTCTATATTTTATAGTTTAGGCAGCGTACGTAAAATAAGCAACTTTTCTGGTTGATTTTTTACACCTTGCGTCCGAAGAACCCAAATATTTTACGGAACCCTATTTTTCTCCAAAATAAAATTCAGCCTATGTTCAGCAAAAATAATGTAGAATTCCAATGGTGAAAGAATTTTTCAAATCGGTCCAGTAGTTTCCGAGCCAAACAAACAAAAAATCAAATCTTTCCTCTTTGCACTATTAGTGTAGATTTATCGTTCGATTTAATAATAAAACTGCAAGTTATATACATATTTAGAATCAGTGTTTAAAATCCTTTATTTTGATACCCCACTCGATATGCTTGGTAAATTTTCATTTTTTTTTATCTCACAATATGGCGTCAAACGTCCACCATTTTGGTTTTTTCTTCATGTCACCTATCTAAGAACACTTGGGCCATTAAGATAAAATCTAACGATACCTCAAATATGAAAATCCGCTTAGCGGTTCTGAAGATACGAGGTAATAAAGAATATTACAAACATACAAGATACGCGCCAAACACATAACCCTCCTGGCAGTCGGGTAAAAACTACCTGACAGTCTGTAATCGGTCCAGCTCCTTTCGAAAGAGCGTTCACAGTACACTAGTATTATTTTACGAAACATTTCAATTTGATCTAAATAGTGTGGCAGGCCGCTTGCAAATCTAGTTCACACCAAAGCAACGCTGATATAAGACTGAATTATGCTGAACAAAAATAAGCCGCAGACTAATAGATACTTCTTAGAACGACATCACGGGGACAAACATTTCGAAGCAATGAAAGCACTTCGGCTTTAGATAACACAGAAAAGTCTAGCAATAGGAAGTATAAATTAATAAGAGAATATTAATTATACGAATTACGTAGTTCTCTCAAGATATATCTTTTGCAGGTATCTCCAAAAATCCAAAGGTGCAATTTTACCAATCGTGTCTATATCTAAATCTATCAGCCGATGGTCCCTACTTTTAAGTGCTTCTAAATACACAGTTCTTTTGTGTCTTCCGCAACAAGAAACAAGTAGAATATAATAATTTTAAGGAATATTAATCCTGAATTCATGAATTATTGTTACTTCATTAATTGCTACTAACTATATACTAAAGCTTAACAACGTCGCAATTTCGTACCTAAGAGAATTATTCCCACATTAAAACAAAATTTGCAATAATATAAAATTAGTAATATTATGACATCATAGTAAATTATTGTACTAGAAAAAATAATCATGACTGAGATCATTCTGGTTAATATTTGTACTTATCTCAGTATCTGGATTTAAGACAAAAAATTCTGAAGGCGTAATACTTATATAAATTTCATCAAGTCATAAGAGTATTCAGCAAAATTAAAGAAGCTTGTTTTAAGTTTGAAATTAGCAGTCATTGCCGTCCATTTGAGCTCATTCATCGTTATTCATGTGACGAAAATACATGAGGACTGGCAAAAAATAATATTAATTAAAACTTTTAGTCTGTTCATATGCCTAAGTTTACAGTAGAGTACCAGTATAAAGTTTTTAAGTATGCCAAAAGCAGCCTAAGGCCTATTGTGACATTGCTTCTAATGCTTTGATATAATGTGAAATTCCTCCGGCCTCTGGGTAAGCTACTCTGTGTCCAGCCCACGCGGTAGGAGATAATATCTACTACTACACAACAAGGCCAATAAAATTGACCTGACATCACGAACGAAAACGAACATAAATCCAATTACAATGACCGACACCCTAAAAGTGGAGTGCGGAGGTTGGATAATTGGCCACTAAAATTAACCGCACATAATATGGTCAAATTGAACGTGATATCATCCAGCGCTTCCAACTGACAGTCAGTTAGCTTATAAGTGAGTCAATTAAAATACTATTTCTTTATTGATGTGTGTAATTGGTTGATTGGTTTTTGTGCGATGGTTATTGAAAAACCAACTCTTTGTAAAGTGTTATTATTTTTTATCCTTTTATAATGTTCTATTCTCTGGTCTGTTTGTGCTCTAGAGACATAAAATAACAATAAACAGGCATTTAGTTTTTTTTTAATTCTGGCTGCCTCGAAGAGCAATATTTAATGAAAGTGTCAAAGCGTAGTTAAAGTGATTTATACATGATACAATACAATATAATATGCGCACAACGAGATGTCATTTCAAAAGGTTTTGAATCTCTTAGGTAGATCGCTCGGCTATATTTCAATGTTGTTAGATGTTAATTATTGTTATGTTTTGTCGTTTGTGTAGATTATAATTTTGTTAAATACGTAGGATAGCAGTAGATTTAATGCTTGTGTCTTCCTCTTGTAGCTCATTTATCTTGTAAAATAAGAGAACCGCTTGTATATTGTCTATACAACTCGGTTACGGGTTAAAGACAATATTCTGTCAGAACTGTAAACTTTAGATATAATGAAATGAAATAAAATAAAATAAATAAATAATCAGTGATATGGCGGGTCAATATTCGCAGTTATTGTTTACCTACTCGTAGGTACCAATAACGGGTACCTACGAGTAGGTACACTTGCTCCCAATTTACTCCTAACAATTTCGCCGTACGAATTAAAGTTGCATGCAACCAAGAAAAACAATTATTGTAAAATCTATGTAATATGTTCACAAAAGCCTTCGTCAAACGTAGTAAGTTAATCTAATGCAATAAATTGTTGCATGTCAAATCTGATATAGCTTGTACGTACAAGTCATTAGTTTGATTCGAATAAATTGCCATCTGAACTAGGGACGTAAAGAATAGCTCTCGCTTATGTCATAGCTCGCAACTCAAGGTCAATGTTATGAGGTCAACTATAAAAGGTAATGTACAACTTAACTATATAATCAAATTATTATTATAGATCCATATAATATGCACATTAATATTATAGTGTGCACTATTTGGCGCGGTGAGCAAACTAATGCCTATATTATAGTAAAGTAGCTATAACTGTTGGAGGAACGTTATGATAAAGCAGTATTATTTTTGTATTGAAAAGTGTCTAAACTTCTGAACCGATTTTGATGAAACATATCACATACATAATGTAAATTTATAAACCTAGTGAGGCACATAACAGCATGCTACTTTTGTCCCACAGTGAAAATATATTTTCTTCTTGTGCGATTAAAATGAAATAATCTCAAAGAAAATATAAGCATATATTTTTAAAGAATACTAAAACATAGGTTAGTGACTTACCGCTTTTCCCAAAGGAAAATATTTTCTTTATTTTCTTCATCGTTTAATTTTAGTAAGTTTTGCAAAAAAGCTTCGTATTTCGATAGATATCCAAAACTAGTTATCGTCACTTCGGTAGAGCAATGATTTCAGCGAATCGATCAACATTCTAATTTACATCAAAAAATGAAATGAAATTGAAAAAGTTTTCCTTTGCGATATCGATTAAAAAGGTGAATATTAAATCATATCAATAAAACTCTCAGCACAAAAGCACACAAAAAAAATAATGAAAACAAGATCTGTTTGATTTCGATTGTCGACAATATACCTAAGAGCACTTTATACGACGGCACGCTAATTGCGAATGGTCTCCCGTAGGACCAACACACCATACACTGAGATATAATTGGCACCTGACGTACGCACGATGTATACGGGGTGTAACAAAACTAAGTGATAATACTTTAAAGGTGTATATGTGTTGTTTGTAGAGAGTTCACTGTGAAAGTAACAGCGCTGAAAGACCAAATATTTTTTCACTTTTATATGGGTAAGCGCTGCAGCGTCATGAGTTTTCCCATAATACAAAAGTTATAAAAAATTGGTCTTTCAGCGCTGCTACTTTGTTACACAGTGACACACAGTGAACTCTACAAGGAACACATAAACATCTTATAGTATTATCTATCACTTAGTTTTCTTCCACCCTGTATAGCGATAGCTTTTTCACGCACTGCCAAGCATAATAAATGCATTTATAATTTTACCTATTTTATGCTCGAATTTAAAAACCATTAAGATAGTGTTTTATGAGTAATATATTTTATAAGACAAACGACGTTTTCTACTTCTTTGTTTCGCCGATATTCGTTGATCGAGTGAGAATTGTACATTTTCCGGGATAAAAATTTAAAAATCGTTTTCTATAAAAAAATAGAATTGGTTCTGCGCTAATCTTAATACCAGAGTGTAACTGACAGACAGGCAGATAACACAGACAGACGCACTTTTGAATTTATAGTATTAGTATAGATGAAGACTCTACCATTGTTTTATGATTTTTGGTCAGCATTATCTTGTCTTTATTGATTGAATGAAAGTCGATAAAGAGCGTCCCAATTATCAGAAATAGTTTGTCCTTGTATTTGTCGTAACTCGTATCACAACAATATTGACCTCTGAGATTCCTCAGACTTTAAACTTGTGATGACTTCATTCTGTTTGCTTACATATGCTATGACCGTATTATTATTTTGTTCATATGTTAATTTTTTGTCTAAGCATCGACAACTATGTTTTTAAGTTTACGTTTTTTAGTTTACTTTACAAAACAGTATGCG
Organism: Plebejus argus; assembly: GCA_905404155.3. Lineage (NCBI taxonomy): Eukaryota > Metazoa > Arthropoda > Insecta > Lepidoptera > Lycaenidae > Plebejus > Plebejus argus. The sequence continues at coordinate 6,906,123 of FR989927.1, read as the reverse complement.
ATGCTTCATTTCTTCTATACTTAGTTTGGTATTCAAAATTGAGGTATATTCCTTAAACGTACCTACCTAAATTCGAATGTCAATTTGTGAGCTGTGCAATAATAGCACAGATTACTAAACAGTTCCTAGTAATACTGATGTCATAAAACGTGAACCTTTTTTATGTGAACTTTTTTTGAATAGGATAAATCCGTGTATTTGTACAGCTTGCATTCCGACTTCGAAAAGAAAAACCGTGGCAAGCGAGACAGCGTGTAGTGCGACAAAGCTTCAAATAAACTTAGCGAAAAAAGGAACTAACGCCGCCATCATATTATAGAAACGTCATTTTTGACAGTTCTCCCTTTACCTGCAGCGCCCCCGCCCACGTTCATTTACAACGTTGTCGCACTGTAGGTCTGGCTTTTGGCGGTTCAAGCTATAACATAACTCACCCTCAGCGCGCGCGCGGCGCTCGAACTCGTCGAACAGTCGGTTGACCTCGTCGATCTCGCGCCGCAGCCGCCGCAGCTGCGGATCGGCGGGGTCGCCCTCGCCCAGCAGCTTCTCCGCGTCCTCGTTCAGTGCGCGCCTGATTGCCTGACGCTGTTCCGCGCCCATCGCCACGAACTACGAATAAATAACATTATTAGGCGGACTTGCGCAGATCTGAGTTAAAGTTAACTCTGAGTTAAACATCATGTCATCTCTATCACTCTTTAAAGTGAGTGACAGATATGACATGATGTTTAACTCAGAGTTAACTTTAACTCAGATCTGCGCAAGTGGGTCTAAATCAGGTATATTCATAAAGCACGGTGATTCGTACTATCACAGTGGTCTGAGCCCATTGTTAACTCTAAAACAGGTATGACCGAACCCAATTTGTCCGAACCCGATAAAAACCAAACAAATCTCGTAATTAAGCATCAGCACACCAAGATATCGACCACAAGAGAGCAGTTTGGACGGATTTTTTTTGGATATGTTCTATTGGATAAATAAGTTGGAATCAATTCAGTAATACAAAAATATTATAATAAAATATTATTCAAAGCGCCATCTATCATGACTTTTTAACTTAAGATACAGTAATATTATATCTGTTCCAAATAAAAACTTATTCATATATTACCTGTGGGAAGTCCCATCCTTTGACCACCTTGATGGTGGCGAATATCATGTTCTGTCGCATGCGCAGCTGCTTCCTCTGCCATAGTTGTATCACCTTCACCAAACACAAATATAACACCGTTAGCGCCAAAATAACGTTACAAACGCAGAGCACATCGTGCATCGTAGTAACACTAACAATAACTTACGTATAAATGACGGTGTAAATGTAGCGAGGGTCAGTCCAAGAGAGACACATTGATGGTTTACTTATTGATTATATCACAAGTATGTATGTGTGATATTATAGTTAGTAATTATTATTATTTATATTGTAGGTTTATTATAATACAAATTTGCGTATTAACTAATAAGTAATTATTATGTCATTATTTATTCATATATGTACTTGTACCATTTATGTATTTATATTATAATTAATTATATTTACAAAAAAAATATTTCAAGTATAGGCTTGCTTGCGTTGGAAGGAGAGACACCCACACACAAGACGAATTTTTTCTTTGAGTATGAGAATTATCTTTTGCCTAAGCTTCTACATCATAATCAGTAGATATCATAATATTTTAAAAACACCACAGCTTATATAAAATAAACAGCAAGCACTCACTCTATCATAAGCGCTGCGCAGTCTAGCCGCGGCGTCGATGGCCTCCTGGCAGGGCGGCGGCAGCGCTATCACGGCCGCCGGCAGCTGCGCCTCCGTGCCCGCACCGCCGAGACGCACGCGCCAGCGAGACCGGCCCGAGTTGTCCGTCACACTCACTGCTGACCCCTTCTCGACTGCCACCTGTCCCACCAAATTAAATGTTTTTACTTCCGTATGCATCAATTTTTTTGCAATTATTGTTCTTTAATATGATGAACAACTTCTGATTTGGATTTCAACCCGACGAGAAGAACCATAAAAATCTCGCACGGTATAAAACATCATCATCGGTCATCCGTTAAATGCAGAAAGCCGATTTGCTTTAAATGATCATACGGATCCTTAATTCGTGTGTTTTAAAAACTTTCTTTTAACATATTTTACATAGTTCAAACTCAACAAATCTTCGATGGCTTAAAAACTAATATATCTTACATTGGCGTGTTTATACGCGCAGACGGTTTCCGCCCGCAGCGGGCGCGTGATTGGCGCGCGGCGCATGCGTACGGGACGCACGTTGGCGGCTTCGTCCACGAGGCGCGCGACCACGCCCCCTTGTTCGTTCAGTTCCTCGCGTAGCTCCTGCATGCCCTTGAGCAGACGCTCGCCCTGGTCTAGGGTAAACTCCGACTGGGAGAATGTCGTGTTTAACGCTTCTTCGCGTCTAAAACAAATAAATGATTCTTTAAGTATTCCACTTACTATTGTCTGTAAAAAATCAACATTTCTAATTCTCGACTTTCCAAATACATTATTATTTGAAATAGATAGCAGCAAAGTGCTTTTTAACGAAGGAATTCCAAATACATACTTTTGTATCCATTTCTCCGCTTCTTTAACTTCCTCGAAGAAGTTGTGGTACTGCGTGGTGTGTTTCAAGTGAGTCTCTAAGCATAGAGTCAGCTGCAACACCCAAGCCCATTGCGACTGCATCACCTGTGAAATATAGATTGATAAAATCCTATTTTTTTCTCTTTCTTTCAAACTCAAACTCTTCTTATTTTCTCTCTATCTGAAATGAATATTACTATTCCATACCTGCAAGTGACTTTCGATAGTCTTCAGGGCTGGATGGTGTTGAGCGATGAGCGCCTCTCCACGATCAATCACATTACTGAACTGTAGCTCGCGTTTCTCCAGCGACGACATCAGTTGCTGTAAAAGGCACCTTATTAACCACTAAACACGATTCAAATTCGTTAACAAAGCGTGAAAAAAACCGCAACAAATTATAAAACGAACAGTGAAAAACAAACCTCTCTATCATCCCCAAATGAATGCTTGCATAAAACAGAAAGGAAAAATCTAAATAAATATCAACATAATATTAACATCGACAACAAACATTTTGGGTGCAGTCTGTTGATGGAGGACGGGGGGACTCTTATGGACTGTAATTCTATTTATTCATGCTATCAAAAACATCTAATACTTTGGGTTGGGCTCTAGTTTTAACATCGCATTTACTAATTTCAATTGTTGTGTCAAGTTTCTTGTCTCCGGCATATTTTGTTCTTCTTATACACAGTGTTGGGAATTTTTCTGACACAGTTAAAGCAATGATATTATATACAATGAAAAAATGTATACTACATCTAAAAGGTCTAAACTTCTAGATCATTATCTATCCAACTACAAGGTAACATCTAATAGGAATATTACTATCAACTTAATATGTTTTATAGAATAACTCTACATGACTATTGAAATATCTAATAATTGTTCATATTCTAAAGTCTTAACTAATGACGCTATCGTTATTAAATCTTAATAGTACCTATGTACTTGGAATATTTAAACAAAAGTTATTATTTTTATGGATTATATTGTTATAATTACATACACCTTTCATATTAATCATATTAAAATGACCATCAATAAGAATATTTAAACTATTTTATTACAACATCGAAACAACTACACAGATAAGATGGATAGGTCATGAATAGATGAACGAAGAAGCCTACAAAGCGAAGCGAGAGGCGCGATACGACTTATCCTTTAATCGAGCGAGAGGGGCGATGTTGCCATCTCTTTTCAACTCACCTCATAGTAGTGTTGTACGGCGGGCAGGTTGATGTGCGGGTCGGCCCAGTCGCGTGACAGCTCGACCTGCTCCTTCTCGTTAAGCCAGTTCAGCTCAGCCGTGGCCGACTGTAAGAAGTCTTGTAGGGCGTCCAAATCGGACATCCTGGTGATGATAAAGACTATGTTACTTAAAATGTTATTTAAAACTATGTTATTATATTAAAATGTTATTTAAAAATATGTTATTATATTATATACTATGTTATTTAAAACTAATATTTTGATAAGTTTATAGCATTAATTTTTGAAAACATTGTGGGTTCCACAAACGAATACTATACCTTCACATTTTCGCTAAAGGCGCTTCTGGCAATTCATAAAATGCAGTAGAAGCTCGCACTTTATTAGATGTTAGCTAATAGTTTTTAAATGGTTAACATGTGTAAGTGGACTTACCGTTTTGTACTAGTTGAAAGCAGTTCAGCGTACAGCTTCTGTAGCTGGCTGAGGTGCTGGTTGTACAGAGTCAGTTCTTCGCCGCTAAAGTTGGCGCGGTTGTGCACGCACTGTTCCACCTGAACAAATAAAAATAAGATATTATATTTTTATTTTATTTACCTGCTTAAATATAATCTGGTCGCGGAGCACGTTATTCAAATAAAGACCTACCGCTATTTGCCTTTTTCACTCACAGACGAAAATTTTACTAGTACTACGCTCTTATCACATTCCTGTGAGAACGAGATAGCAATATAACGCGAAAGTGCGTGAAAGAGACAAGTAGTGGTCAAACATTGGTCAAACATGACTGTACTTAAGATCTTTATAACAAGGTATAGTTATATGAAGCTTAGGTGGAAGAAATCAGATTAAAAATTTGCGTACCTTTGAATGGAATTGATCGATTTGTTTGTGCTCTCGCTGGTGTTTGTCCAACTCGTGTTGCACTGTCGGTAGATCGGAACCGTATTCGGATTCGTGTAGTTTTTTCTGTAACAAAATACCACATTTTCTACCGTACGACTGTTATATATTTATAAGTAAGATACGAATATTTAGATACGCCTACAACATAACAAAATTAAAAAAAGCTTGGCCATTCTTGGAATCAAATGAGAATAAGAATAAGAGCAGGTTAAGAAAGTAAAGTTAGCAAATTCACTAAATCTTCGTTTTTCATTGGCATACATTTTATGATCACATTGACCAAACCAACCGAGAGACATGGCTGCGCTATATCTAGATATAACTTCTACATGCGTCAGAATTTAAATCACACACATAATACAACAGTCACGTCCAACTCACCAATTTCTCCTTACACCACCTGGTCGCGTCATGCAGCTGCTGGAACTTGGGGTCGGCGTCGTGGACCCTCGTCTCGAGCACGGTGCGGGTCTCGCGGCGCACCGTCGTCTGCTGCACGGGCATGCGGACTGATGATAGTCGCGGTACCAGCCGACCCGTGAACGCAGCGCGCGCGGCCAACCACCGCTCGTGGACTTGTTGCACCCTGGATACGTAGAGTAGGGTTTAATACACAGATAACATAGTGTTACGCATGCGGACGCGTGGTGCCATCTAGCGGCAACTCAGCGAAACTATCGTGGAAACACAGACAACATAAGTTCCCTAATCGATACTATAGATGGCGTTAGGTGGTACATGCTCGAATTTTGTAGACTTGTTTACGCGAACCGGAATTGTTCCCGGAAGTTCCCGAACATTCTTTTATTCGCCTCGGCCCATATAAATAGCCGCAGGTAGACGGCCCCGCAGTTCAGTTTCGATACAAGCAATCATCAAGGCGACTTCGAAGTGAGAACAAGTGATGAATAGTGAGTGAACCAGTGATAGTGCTTAGTGTTTGGACCTAGTGATTTGTGAGACCTAAGTGTAGTGTAAATAAAGTCTTCTAGAGAAACACCAGGTCTTTCTCTCCGAATCCTCGAACCCTAGCACGTAACAATAGCAATAACACACACCAAACGTCATGTAGTGCTAGGTTACTAAGGTAACGATTCAAAATTGGACTTTACTAAACAAGAGAGGAGATCCAAATCCGAAGTCTAAACAGAAACTTTTAAATTAACATAACAATTTCAATCAATTTGACAAGCACTACACCATCGGAGAAATTTGTACATAGGCAGACGGCGGACTTACTTTATTTAGTCAGGCTATGTCAAGCTAACGTTAATCGTCTATACATAATACATATCTATCTATTCGGCTGGGTTTGGCACAACCCGGCCAAATTACGTAGGCCCACCGTGTGGCTGAAATCCCACCCACCTCCTGAGCAGCTCGGCGGCCTGCGGGTACCGTCCGTCACGCAGCGCGTGCGCGTCGTGCATCATCTCGGTGATGGTGTGCTCGGTGGCGCGCAGCTCGTGTTCGATGCTCTCTGCCGCCTGCTTCGCCTCGGCCGGGTGCACGCCGCGCTCCAGCCGCCGGATCTCACTCTCGATGTGACGCTCGATGTTGTCCAAACTACCCTCCGTTTGTTTTATGTCCCTGTGACAAATAAATAATAGTAATAATATCTATGGACGCTTCACACCACGTCAGTCCGGCCCCGTGGTAAGTACCAGAAGGACTTGTGTTACGGGTACCAGACAACGGAAATATATTTAATATGTACTTTTATACTATACATAATATATTTAAGATTTTTATTATATTAAGTACACATATTATATTTCATACACATGCAAGACCCATGGAACATTGAAAACTTTTTGTTGACTGTTGCAAAATTTTAAGGCTTTCAATAGATTGGGGGTAAGTATAATACAGACGAAATATATGTATGTAGATTGTAGACGATGTAGACATTATATTTTGATAACGTCATTACTCACTGCTGATATTTTGACCAGGTACACGTCATCATGTTTTTTACATTCCTTTCCATACCTACTTGTATGTACCATCAAGGAAATTGATTCCTAGGCAGTAGACAGGCCAACATCATTTGGTCAAATCATATATCTGTCGGCTGGGTTTGACGTAATGCGACCAAACTACGTAGGTCCCCCATAGGGCCATATTATTATGCCAAGGAATCAACTTCTCTGATAGTACATTTCGGTTATACTATATCGGTTGGGGTGCACGTTATTTTATATTGACCTACCGCTATTAGTATAGTTTAGTCGGATTTTTGTTAATATGCTCAGTTTATATAACACATTGTAAGATAGTGAGGGTATAGTCTGATTCTTACTTCTTAGACCTTTGTTACGGTTATGCTTTGTAGGTTAATAAAACTAACAATAGAAATAGGAGTTATTCCCATGCGTTTATATTTTGGGAAACATAGTAATAATGAATGTTTCATTTGACTTTAATAAGGTCATAACTCATAACTTAAATAATTATACCTATTTTCAAAAGCAAAACCTAAAAACAAATTAAACGCTCTTGCTATATCATCTAAATATATAAAACTCTCAAAGGTGACTGACTGACATGGTAATCTATCAACGCACAGCCCAAACCACTGGACGGATCGGGCTAAAATTTGGCATGCAGGTAGATGTTATGACGTAGGCATCCGCTAAGAAAGGATTTTGATCAATTCCACCTCCCAGGGGTTAAAACAGGGGATGAAAGTTTGTATATAATAATACTTCTTAACGCGAGCGAAGCCGCGGGCAATAGCTCGTATTTTGATAAAATAAAAGAAGTATCGTTAAATTAAAACTCAATATTATGAACACGAAAATCTAGTACAGCACAGGCGAATTCACCGTAAAACGCGTGTGAATACACGGGTCCTATCGCTGTCAGTTCTGGCCATAAAAAATATTTTGTCGGCCACCATACATTTTATAGATGCTTTTTTAATGTGACAATATTAAATAGACAACTTATTGGCTCCCAACTGATCACGATTTGCAAGCATTAAACGCGTCGAACTCTCCATATAAGATCAATCCCTAACCTGTGTAGTTTCTCAGCCAGCCGCTGCAGCCTCTCCAAACGGCGGATCTCGTCAGCTAGATCCCTCTCTCGTTCCTGGTGGGCCATTAGCAGCCGCGACCACGCCTGCTCCAGCGCCTCCGGCCGCAGCGTGGGCTCGATCTCGATCTCACCCACACTCTCGAAATATTTCTGTGGATTATAAGTTGGCTACGTAAATTGGAATTTCGAAATATGCATCACATATGTATAGCTAAGCGCACACATACGCACAAGGCTAGAGAGCGTGCGACTCTCGTGTGTGTAGTTCGTCTTTCGAGACGCTTGCGCATACATGCACGCACGCACACCGCTAAAGAGCGTGCAACGTATGTGTGTGTAGTGCGAGACGTGTGTGTATGTGTGTACTGTGAATAAACATGTAGAAAACCAGCGGTTTTATAACGTTTAACAAGAGGCTAATTACTGGATTAATTATTCATACCTCTAGTTCCCGGTAGAGGTGGAATAACTTCTGCTTCTCTCTCTGTCGTAGCGGCACCTCTTCATTTCGGAACCGCGTGCTCTCGCTTAGCAACTTTTTCATTTCAATCAAAGTTGACGGGAAAGCACGGTCCTGAAAAGAAATTGAAATTATCTCTGTCGTTTCTCGTCGTGAAAGAGAAGACAAGATCAATCATCAACTATAATAATTATTTGAAAAACTTAACCAATGGGCGTAAGTTGGCTCTTGCAAGTTCGTAAAAAGTTGCAGAAAACAAAAACCTGACCACATAAAGGATCAGGGGGTCTCACCTGCATGAGCGAGCATTTCTCATGCAGCCAGGCGCGGTGCTGCGCGGCCTGCTCGGTGTAGCCGGCGGCGCGGCGCTGCGACTCGGCGTCGAACAGCGGGTGCACGCTCGGCGGCTCCGGGAACGTCTCGTACAGCGACGAGATGTACGTGATGAGGGACTTCTCGTCCGGCTCGTGTGTGTCCACATCTAGAAAACAAAATTATAATGAAATAAGGGCCAGAATAGAAAATATAATAGGGAAAAGGTGCAGCATCAATGTTGTACGTAAGTCATACACGCATTTGCGTACACGTGCACGCATATTTTTGCAAATGAGAGCTAATTTAAAACTTATATTTGATGAAATTAAATAAAACATTGCATTTGCCGTTTATACACACTGTGAAATTTATTTTGCAGACGAGGGATTTCTCAGCATGACACTGAATAAATTAAGTAAAGGACAGCTCTAACGAGTGAAGTCATTGTTATTAGCTGGATGTGTGCCACTGCACTGGTGTCTTTTACACTCAAGTAAGTCATCTATCTTAATAATAGAATATAATGATCTCACTCGCCCATTGTTTCAATGAATTACTCACTAACCTAAGACTTAAAAGGCACAATTAACAAAACAGGGAGACAGCATATTGGTTGAAAAGGGGTGTCTAATCCTGTCATTACATGCCAACATTTTGCTGAATTTCTCCTTTAGATAATTGTGGTATTAAAACGAAATTCAATCCCTAAACACACCCACGACCTCAGAGCACGCGAAAAAGTTTAGTGCATAATCACAATAATCTAGCAGTGTCGTTATCGTTTCGCCGGTACCTTGTGGTGCGGCGATTAGTCGCGCCAACATCGGAACAATGAGAACGGTACTATAATTCCTATTGTTAAAAAACACATGAATTATAATGTCTGTTTCTCATAGGGTGCATGACATAGGTACTGCATCCTTTGCGGCTCTGTTTACAATTTTATAGAAAAATGAGTTAACAAGCATATCAAATTTAATATTATAGAATACATGAGCCATAAACAATTCAGTTTCAGAAGCAAGTCAAAATATTATCAGCTGTACCGTAGAGTGTAGACCTCACTTGATGGCGTCATTACTTTATAGCGTACCATCCGAATCTACGACTATTATGGCTGGGTTTTGCATGTGTGAATTTAAAACTACATCTGAATATTAATTTTAAACAATATACATGATTCATCAACCAATCAAGATACACCTTGCAGGGGAAGCAATCGAAAAGCGGCTGAACCGTGACCACCACTTAATTTTCTGCATTGAATTCAATGGGACCTGCCTGCAACCTGTCGATTACTGAACCTTATATGCTTGCGATAATAGCTATGACATTGGCATGACATGACATTGGCAACATGGGATCATCGTTATTATCTTCAATGACATTTCCGGTTGGGAAAAGATCTCACCTTCAGGATCCAAAAGCCTCGTGACACCGTACTCCTTTTCTACAATGTGGAATGCCGTCTCTAATCTCTCACGGACCTGCCTTGATCTGAAACACAATCATTAAGCATTATTAGAAGATACCATCTTTAACAACTTAAACTTTTAGTCAACTTATTATACCTAATCTGAACAGTTATTTCAGCAGGAAGTGCTTTATTTATTACAGTAACAAATGCCCAAATAAAATAATAGAGTCAGGACTTTATACACCAAATATGAGTCCAATATCGTTCCTCCAATCTTCGTTAGATTGTGAGGCTAATGCTAAGATCGGATATGACGGGTGCCATGGACGGCGGTAATCGCTTGCTAATTGCTATGCGTCAGCTCGTATTTCAACCATAAACAAACTTACCTGATATTACGCCAGTCTATCAGATCAGGGCGGTTCCTGTGTATGAGCGCGTTGAACGCCAAGCCGTCTCGCCATGACGACGTGAAGTCCGCCACCCTCACACCGGGGTATTTGGCCGTGGAGCGCCGCGCCCAGCTGAGCAGCGCCTCCCTGGCCGTCACGTTCGGCTCCTGTCCCACTACGATGTCCGATATCTGGGGAGAGAAGAGAGCAATTAGTATCAGATACAGTAGTTGTAATAAAAAAATTCTAGAGATTCAGCTGGTGGATTGTCGAAGAAGTTTCCTTCTTATATATTGAGAGGCTCTCGCTTTAGTTTCAAAGCAAAATAGCTTGAGCTAATGCTTAATTACTTTTTAAAAGGCCTTAAATTAGAAATTAAAATAGACTGCAGATATTGTATTGTAGAATCTAAATTTAAGGACCAACGACATAATCATGCAAACGTTCTTGGTATTACCATTAACCTAAAGTTAAAACTATTTCATTTTGTAACATTCTCGGGTTTCCTGTTAAGCATCCATTTATTCGCATCGCCTTTACTGTGATTGGCAAATGTTACGAAGTTCGCATTGTAAGTCAGACTGATTGTTAAATATTTATTCGCGATGTTCCTACTTTATCTCGAGTATGTTGGGCAATCTGCCTTTATAAGGAAGGCGATCGTGTGACCTCCTTGCCCGAAAGGGACAAACAACGAGGTACAAGTTGCAAAAAATGTTACGTGCGATTTCTTGTGTTACTATAACCTCGCTTGTAGAGTATAGACGTGTGCCCATAACAGTATAAAGAAATTGTTGACCTTAAAACTCATAACACACAGCTGCTCAAAGTTTAAACTTTTTAGGTCTCAAGACACAATAATCAATATGATTACAAAAATGAGTTCTATTGTTAAATGAAATAAGTTTTGACTGCCAGGAAATAATCATGGAAGCAATCTAAGTTTGAATAACTTCTAACTCTATTAGCGATGACCACGCCTCATGTGTGATGTGGAAGATGAGGTATAAATTACTCAGAAATTACACATGACCTGCGAATCTATTAGGTCGGTCGAATTAGAAAGTAAAGCCAAAACACAAAGGAAAACAAGAATACAATTTTAGATCTTTTGTAGAATCAGAGTCCTGGTGTGAGAAGATTGATAACATCTCTGAAACATGAAACTACTCTCCGCTTCGTATACAAATTTTCAATCAAAAATATTAAAAAATTGTTTCTTGTTTAGAAAATATTATAGAGATAGAAAAAGTTTTAGTTATGCTTGAAAGTTGCTGACAGGAAATTATTTTAGGCCATGGATTGGGTACAAGATCCTATAGTCTCTATTATGATTTATGATAACATATTCAAAATTCTAAACGTAACATGAATAATGCAAGGAGTGATAAATTAAAGACGTTATGTCCAGGCGCAAAGAGGCCGTCTCCTGCCACATAATCTCGCTTGGCCTGCATCCAGGATCAATTATAGCCAGAAACTATGAGGAAGTCTACGGTAACATCAGACGAACGGGGACATTTGTTATTTCTGAGAACCGTTCACACTTATATGACCTCATAATATACTTGAACACGCCCATAAAACAATCAATAAGTAGCTTAGAAAATGTCACAAATTACTTGGAAGCTATAAATTTTGTCAGGTACTCTAAAATCAAGATATTATCTCTCCACCATCCTTCTGTAATGGTAGGCTGAGCTCATACGAATGGACCTAAGCAATACATAGTACATGCAACGTAAAATGCCTTAACGATGAAGATGATGAATGAATGAAGCTTGATATCACATTTCAAGAACGAATTTATCGTAAACAACGAATATTGAAATCGGTAAATGGTAATCCCTCAATACGATCTAAGTGAGACCCTGACATGACGGCGATGACATCATACATCCAGCCATGTAACGCCACCTACGCGTATACCGAATACCGATACACATTTAACAATACCTCTAATAGCCCCGAGTTCATTATTATTGATTCTAATGGCGGCAAAGCAAGTCTTATAGCAAATAAGAAATCTACGAAGAAGATTTTTCTGAATATCTTATTAAGATGATTTTAGATCATCTGAATTTAGAATCAACTGTTTCTTTAATCTCCATAATATTATATTTATCAGAAAAATAACAACAATATTATAAGCAACAGTATTTTCTGAAATTATTTATTTAGCTCGTTTCATACGATTTTCAAAATGATTTCCAAATTCCATTTAGGTAACATGGCTTTTTGGAATTTGTTATCTTATTCAAATGATCAACTACTTTCGCTTCATCGATAACAATTCAAATGTTCTCTTTCTATAACAGAATAACTGTTGTTCGACAAGGACAATGCTTAGGACAAATCGTTCTTAGCGCGTGCTCCATTTCTAAACCAGACATTATCAATGTTTAAAATTGAATCGAGGCACATTAGTTTTGTAATCAATATAATTTGATCATGTATCGAAAATCAGTTGGTCACGCTTCCAATACATAGTGCATTTGTGAATTATTGACGTTTGCGATGCAATACATGTAAGTAAATAAAAATTCTTGTTGCAAACGCCAGTCGCTAATGCACTCGTCTCGGTCATTGGCAAGGATAACGATGATAATAATAATTAATGTAATAAAGAACGAGTTTCCATAAGAATTTTATTACTACTTTTACATAAAATACTAATTCATGCTCAATTTGCTTATAATAAGCACTATCATGGTACGGACCGGACAACAATAATTTATAACTTAAGACCTCTTAGGGATTTTTAAACGACGAATAAGTGGGTTAAATTAAACTTGTGCTATTTATAGATCAAATCATTTTGCAGTAAAATAATAAAGTGAAATCAGGTTATTTGAAGTAAAAACTTTAACAAATTAGGGACATCCTGCAAACCTGCACTGGTAACGCACTCGAACCATTTGAAAGTTTTTACAGTGCTCGCCATATAACGACGTCTACGGAGTATTTTAAATTAGAACTAGACGTTTGCCGCTGGAATTCGTAGAATGATCGATTGATCGACATACCGGCTGCTAGATTTTAGATAGTAAGAGCAAAACTTGCCCATGTAAAATCGTCGCAAAATATTATGTTAGCCGAAGTGCATGGCTACTCAAATCATATTATAATATTATTTCACAGAACGGTAACAGAGTGATAATGATGACAGAACACTAACATCGAAAATGTTAATCTGACAAATTGAGGACTTTAGCTGCATGTACAAGAACTGGTTAAGAATCTAAGATAAGAGCTAAATAAAGGAGAAGAAAGTTCACACCGCGCATCTAATTAGGATAGTTGGACAGATCGTGGTAACTGCGCTCGCCCCGACGTGAGACTCACACGAACAATAGCCAGGTGTCGTGGAAGAGTTAAAAGTAAATTAGTATCAGTTTCAATTTTATCAAAACCCATTGTTTCACGTCGAGTTAATTTGAAATCGTTTTTCTTAAACGTAAACATTTTTGAATAGGGTGACGCACTAAAGGCGAAAGTGTGTCAGGTACGCGACGATCTAAAGTTAGCTTTTGGTTCTTGTGCTTTTTAATCGCGAATAAATTTTAAGTCGGGACTCAAAACAATACCAAATAACAAAAAAACTGCAAGTAACTAAATTCACTAGCTTTTTAAATACAATCAGAAATCAGAGCACGCTTAATCTAGTTTACAAACCATTCTGTTCAGATATTAAGAGCTGGGGCCATAATCATTCATTTCTCTCATCTAGTCCGTCTTATTTGGTCGTGGCAAGACGTTATCAGCCGATCACGAGCTCACGAGGGTACGCCACGATCCAAATAATTCACTTGAATATGTATTTCGTGAATCCACTTCATTTAGAGAAAGTTCATTCCAGTTACCAGCTAGAGGAGATAGGTGGGAATTGGGATATAATATCTTACAAATTGCTTTACCAATTAAGTGCCCAGTACTTTATGCCTTATTAGTTATTACCGTGGCCGCTATTAAATACATAAAGTAAAAATGTCATGGTGAAGCTTTTTAAAGATACATTAATAACGACTCAATAAAACAATCAACGGCCTTTAAAAACAGGTTCGTGGATTGACATTTGACATTGTTATTGTAGGAATTTGCTAGATCTAAAAGGCTTCCATGGTCTCTTATAACATTTTGCTTATTTCTTAAACCTTAGCAATAAGTATCTGTATATTATCTACCTCGTCTTATAGCAAATAATGTTTTCCTTTTAGCATTAAATCATTTATAGTTCCTGCGTAAAAGACAAGCGGCATCATCACTCCTCGCAAACCTTGACAAATTTGGTCTATGACATCATCAAAACACATAATAAAACATAAGAATTCCATTGTAAAATATTGACATAGGTAGATCCTGACGTTTTATATTATAGTGCATAAATTTGCGGACATACAGACGGTGTGACATATCTCGTGCATGTAAATAGAGTTTCTCATACCATTTATGGAGAAGCGGCGAACGACGATGCAATACACGTTTCACAGATTACGTTTCCAGATAACATAAAAATTTTATTTGATCATCATTTATTGCGAAATATAAAGTGTTTCACAGTGAGCCATCATTAAATACATTAATTTATTACTTGATTCAAATGGGTTTTCACAAAAATTTACTTCTTTGATCTCAGCTGAATATTTATATCAGCTCTACTATGATTTCATTTGCAGATCTATCTAACAAAGATGAGGTAAATAATTATACAGCAAGAACTTCAAGCTCTGCGTAGATAGGATCTCAAAGAATCTTTGGCCGATGTAAATGAGATGAAAACGAAACGCGAGTGAAGCTTGCACGCAACAAGTGTATCGTGTATCACTTTTCCAATTATTGCCCTATGCTTTCCCCCTCGTTGCGTCCATGCTTATCAGCACGGAACACTTTCGATATTCTCTGTACTGGCCCTGCCCGCTACCGTCATGTTTACTACACTGACAAACACACAAAAACCGGTCATGTGTGAAAAGTTATGTGCAATACTGGGTTGATTAGTCGCTATTCGATAAGTTACAACACAAACAATTTAGACTATAAAGCTATCTTCAAGCTGCCCGCTGCATTCGTTTTGTTTTAAACAAAATATAATATGACTAAACCTAGCTGTCTCATAAATCATAATTTACGATCTGGCTAAAGCTATAATCTGCCATCAAAAGCTACTGCCAAAATGCCTGGTGGCGGTAGGACTTCTAAGCTGAAGTTAAGTTATGTTAACGAGCTCTTCCAAGTGGCTGCATCAAACGGAATGTATCCTGGGGCTGTGACATGTGAACTTTTTACGCCCAGTTGCACGCGCCGCTGCCTGCGCCGGCGCACCTGTTCGCGCTTCCTGTCAGCCATCTTCGATCAATATCCCATACTAGATCCTCAACAATTAAAGACACTTAATGTGTAACAATCGAAGCACTCATGTGTTACAAATTAACAGCGTCCAAGGATAAAAACTCGTTTGAACCGAAACATCAATTTAAGCGCTAGCTCTAATGTCGTCCTAGAAAAAAACAATGAAGACGATTGTCGGCGCGCGATTGTTGAAGACGTGCAAAATTTGATGTGGTGTGGTCAGCGGCGCGTATATCCGGACGCCGCGCCGTGATCTATGGACACGCAACGCTGACACTGACGACCAGCCTGTAATTTTCTAAGAAAGATTGGTCTCTCGTTCTCTTTATTTATTTTGTACATGTGAATGCATATCTAGGCCTCAGCTTAGTACTTCTATGTTAAAGTCTAGCGAAACCTGTCTGAAGTTACAATCTTAGTCGTAACAAAACGGCGTATTAAAACCTTTCTACCAAAACAGATTCTTAGCGGATTAAACAGTCGCATACGTAGGTATTACGAATGCAGTTTGAGCAAATAAGTTTAAAGTTTAAATCCTTGAAAATACAAAACATTCACCATCAGACACGATAATGCGCCTCAGAATGGAAAATAAGATTCCTAAGGAAATTATACCGCGTGAAATTTGTTCGCAATACAACGCTGTACTCTGCAGAAATCTTGCATGCCTTTTGGCCATTAAATTTTACCAAAAACTTCGAAATAATCCTTTTAACTAGTTATACCCAGTGAACAGATAAAATAGAGTCTTAATTTGTTGTTAAACAAATAAAAGTTTATTACAATAGATGTAAACTAGTAACACAATATAACTTTAGGATGAGTCACAAATTCTGCCATTATCTTTGGAGTTTTGAAGCAATAATAATCAGATATTTCATTCATTCATAAAAAAGAAACAAAAAATATGAACTAAAATAATAGCGGTAAATATTACTTTATCTTAAGTACTTATACTTCAGTATAAACTAGTTAATATAAAGTATTCAATTTACCTAGGAAACAAACTTGAAATTAAATAATATATCCAGTCAATATTTTAATTAATTTTAATGCATAATTTATTCAAATTAATGTGCAAGGTAAATTAATTGGCTACAAAAATATAGGCACAATTATTGTAGGTGTGTCATAACGATTCAGGAAAAATATTATTTATTTATTTCTAAGCATAATATTAAAACTTTGTAAACAATAATACCTTGGTATAAAACTTGTTTTAAAAGTAGAGTTGTAGCAACTTAGCATTTTTTACCAACTTGTATACATCGAACACGGTTCTATTTCTTGTGAAGATAAATTTTCATGTCGTTTAAATAATTACCATTTTCCAATGGAATGGACAATTCTTTCACATAATTACAGCACTTGGTGGCGAAGCGTGAGATACACGATCAGCATAGCTCAATAATCAGCATATCGCATTTTAATGAGGCAAAAAGATGAGATGATTCATTTGTGATTTGCCGATTCCATGTTTGAAACAATTTCGAGCGAGATTAAAATTAATGTACTACGGTAAACATTAGCAACCATTGAAGGTAACAATTAGGAGGAAAGCGATGGTTAAAGATACTTATAGCGGTATCTGTCCATCATCTGAATTCTTTTGTCTATGCCCTACTCTAGCAGTCTATGGCTGGACGTTTCCGGCTCTCTCCGGGGAGTGACAGTCCACTCACGACACTTAACGGTTAATTGAACGTGTAAATCTCTTTCTTCTGGAATGTCCCCTCCCACCTTCAGTCCGCTGTGAGAAACTGTCACGATTACTTAAGCTAATGAGTCAAGATGATCACGTTTAATGACAGATTTCTCATCGCGATCTGTGGACGTCGGACACGGATTCAAAGCAGTGAATACCGAGAAAGTAATTTAAGGGGATTTTGTGTGGTTGTGTTATTTGTGTAACACTAAAATTTTTAGCTGATTGTGGATGATTTATCGGGAAAAAATCATATTTTCTGATAAGATTTAAGAACTAGGCTGCATTATTTTATTTTATTTACTGATCCAGAATTACAATTTACATCACAATTGTAGTGTTGCGAATCATTCACAGGCGTTTATTTCAAGAGTTGATCTTTACGTCGGGAGAATGTCTGAACTATTGTTAGTCTGTTAATATTTCGGGCCGGTCCGTTTTCGGATAACATCTTCGAAATAAATATTCCGTTTGTTCCATTATTACAAGTCATTATGTTCATCGATCGCTTATTATGATAAACAAATATTAAACTTTTATATTTCGGTCCTCCTAATAATATTAGCGTCTAAGTAGATGAAGCCAAAAAAATTAAAGGTCGGTCGACGATCGATCCGAACATGGAAACTTGATGCCACCAAGTTAGGACAAATAAATTTATTTGACAGAATAAGTACACATCCTCAGGTTTTTGTGAAAATCTAACCTTCCTAGTACAGTATCAGTTTTAGTTGATCTTTACTTAAAATTCAACATAGATATCATCGAAATTAAGAGCATACGCTAACACTTTTTTTCATACAAATTACAAACGTATTCCTCAATTTCCTCCCTGGATAATGCGTCTACACAAATGATTTTTTTATACATTATTGGAATCTGTGAAAGCTATGCCTCTACGTCCGATTTTTTTTAATTTACTAATAAATAAAAAATATGACCCTTCAAAAATCGCAAAAAAAAGAATGTTCCGTACCCCGCTAATCAACCGACCATAAAACGAATTTGAAAGATCTTTTAGGTAAAATAAAAACGTAGAGGCATAGACTCATCCTTTCTGAAGATATTAAAAAAAATTAATAAGATAGGCTCTATTTTGAAGGAGGAATCAGAGGAATACGTAACCTCGATTTACTATATCTGTCTCTATCACAATACACGTGCCAGCGCAGGGTGAAGCGTGACGGCAATAGTTTCTTCGTTCAAATTTTACTGTACCCGCGTTCCCTCTTAAATGCATTGCACAGTCGTTGCAACCTTGACTAGTAACTTTGACAAGGATATTCAAAATTTGAATATTCATAGCGGTCTTCAAATACCACCGACAGGAAGAAAATTTACAACATCCTCTATTTAATATTCTCTGCAGGGTCGACTAATGGTTACTTTAAACATTTTAGACATCATTGTAATGTTTAGTCCCCTGGCTCTATGTACGGTACCCTAAAACACAAGTCCCATACCAACGACAGAGATGACGTGGGTCATATAAAATGTATCCACATGACGTCATTCAAGTACAA
The DNA here is from genome assembly GCA_905404155.3 of Plebejus argus. Lineage (NCBI taxonomy): Eukaryota > Metazoa > Arthropoda > Insecta > Lepidoptera > Lycaenidae > Plebejus > Plebejus argus. The sequence continues at coordinate 6,887,203 of FR989927.1, read as the reverse complement.
TCTTGTAGCATTGATTAGTATCATTTGCATGGAGATATAGGCAACATAATAATTTGAATCACTCGATAGGTAGAGTGATTCAATTAATAAAACAGAACACAAGAGAAAGAAAAAATCGTTATCACGAAGAGGAAACGTATGGATAGTGTCAGTACTCGATAGGCCTATCTATAAACTTATGATTCGAATTCATGAGCCTGTTGGATCGAGTGTTTCGTTAAGCAAACATCCACTTGACCAGATATAGCTCATGACTACACCCGAGATAAATCCTGGCCATATTCGGTCGCAATTCACTCAGAGAGAGCTCCGAGCGCACGCCGAGTATTTATAAGTCACAAAGAACTTTCAAGCTTTTGAATAAGCGATACGGTTATCTGAAAACGATGCGATGAATCCAAAGGTAAATATAATGCAAGATTTATTACAGAGATACTGTATCTTTATAAAGAGCCTATTTTGGATGTTGATTTATTTCAAGTGAAAATATGATGAAAGCTTGTTGTATATATAATGATGAAAGCTTCTTGTATACCTGCAAGAAGCTTTCAAGAAATTAAGTAATGCAACAAAGAGATCCTTCTATTTTATTTCTTGTAAAATTAATGCGATGTTTACCTTTACTTTTCTGGACGGAGTCGCTTCCACTTCATAGTGTCTATAGCTCTCAGCAGATCTGTGCACCTCCCTCCCCCCTCGCACGTCCTCGGCGGAAGCCTTTTCTTCGCCGCGGGTGAGCGTGGTCACTTTCCTCACTATCCTCGTCGTGATCCGCCTCTGCCCGCTGTCGTCTTTCTTCGAGATCTTCGTCGATTCCAGCGAGGAACCGAGGACCTCGGTCGACATGCGCTTGTTCGTGTGAATCGCCTGCAGTTCCGACATACCGCTGCCGCCGGCCGACATCGGTACGGCCAAGGCTCGCTCACCGTCGTACTCGAAGTGCGTCTGATTGCCGTCGTGGACTATCCGACCGTTGTAGCTCTCCTCCCGGAACGATCCCGAGCGGTAGCTACTGGACCTCTCCATGCCCGGGTAGTTCCCGTCGTACACTGTCTCATGTTTCGTCAAACTGTCTCTTAAACTTCTAGGGACAGAAGCGAGGTTCAAACTCGTCGTGATGGGGGAGCCCACCGGGGACGGCGAAGACTTTTTCAAGCTCGACTTCAGCGGTTTCGCGTCCTCGCCCTCGATAGTTCCTTGCACGAAGAGGCGCTTGCTGCTGCCCTCTTTGACGAATCTATACATCGACATTCTCGATTCGATTCCTCAGGCGTCCGACGCCCGTTTTTGCATAATACTGAACTTGACGCACTGGAAGACCATTACTTACGCATTACGGATTCGATTCGCGTTCAGGCACACCGTTATGTGACAAAACTTACAAACAGATTACTTGAAATGCTACATGATGAGTGGGAAATTGCCGAGAGATTGACTATATTTAGACGTATTGTGCGGAGGACAGGTGCGTCTGCAGATTTAATGAGATTGCGGAGGTTATGTGACTTGCATTACTTAAGAAAATTATCTTCTTGCAACAAAAAGCCTAGATGACATAAGACGATGTTCCTTGTTGACTACGGAACACTAAAAAGGCGTCGGTATAATAATATTTGTCGAGCTTCGAAAACAAACATTAATGTGATTCGAGATGAAAGTGAATAAAGAAAAGTGAAGGTTGATCCGTTACAAGTTGTCAGTGTTAGTGCGCAATGGATTAAGCAAGTTTCGACGCCTTTTTTGGAGGGACACACCTTATACATCGAGTGGACCTATATGGTGCGCCTTCCGCCGGACAGAGGCGCGAGAAAACGACAAACAATATCCTTTCCTATGGGGCATCACAGCCTGAGTTGAACCTAGCATGAATAAAGTTAAATTTCTTTTAAAATCATTACAAGAAGTATTTGATCATTTTATTATTTGACGTCGCTTCATAAACCTGTATCTCAAATAGGCATAAAAAGCGGCCAAGTGCGAGTTGGACTCGCCCATGGAGGGTTCCGCAGCAGCAATATGGTTTATTTTTATGAAATTAAAATATTTTTGATTTATTTTTATATTTCAGTCGATTTAATGAAATTTAGATTAAGGTTTACTATTTATGACGTATAAAAAAAACTACTGGCTAGATCTCGTTCAAACCAATTTTCGTTGGTAGTTTTTATAGTAATCTACATCATATATATTTTTTTAGAATTATCATGCCTCTACTTTAGAAATTAGAGGGGGGGGGACACACATTTTTCCACTTTGGAAGAGTCTCTCTCGCAAACTATTCAGGTTAGAAAAAAATGATATGAGAAACCTCAATATGATTTTTGGAGACCTATCCATAGATACCCCACACGCATAGGTTAGATGAAAAAAAAATTTTTTCTTTCAGTTGTACTTTACTATTTATGACGTATAAAAAAAACTACTGGCTAGATCTCGTTCAAACCAATTTTCGTTGGTAGTTTTTATAGGAATCTACATCATATATTTTTTTTAGAATTATCATGCTTCTACTTTAGAAATTAGAGGGGGGGGGACACACATTTTTCCACTTTGGAAGAGTCTCTCTCGCAAACTATTCAGGTTAGAAAGAAATGATATGAGAAACCTCAATATGATTTTTGGAGACCTATGCATAGATACCCCACACGCATAGGTTAGATGAAAAAAAAATTTTTTTGTTTCAGTTATACCTATGGGGACCCCTAAAACTTTTAATATTTTTTCCATTTTTGCATCAAAATCTTAATGCGGTTTACAGACTACATCTGCTTACCAAGTTTCAATAGTATAGCTCTAATAGTTTCGGAGAAAAGTGGCTGTGACATACGGACGGACGGACAGACAGACAGACAGACAGACAGACAGACAGACATGACGAATCTATAAGGGTTCCTTTTTTGCCATTTTGGCTACAGAACCCTAAAAAGCGGCTAGATCGCTCTATAACACGAAAGTAGAATTTTTAAGGCAACTTCTAGCGTCATATTACAAACATAAACTGGCTGACCTTGACCAACTTAGACTTATTTACATTAAATAGTGAATAAAAAAGTTCAGCGGCATTTTATCTCTTCATAATCTCCTGTTTGATTGTTAGTACAACGGTTTGTATAAAATTACAATTTTTCATTGTTGTAACCTTAATGTTTTGCCATCAGCATGGCGCTACGAAAAACAAAGTAAAATGTTTTTGTTGACGATTGTAACTAAATTAATACCTACTTTAATAGTGAGGGAGCCCTAGAACAATTTTTTTTGTGATTACTAACAAGCAAATTTTTTGTCAACAAAACTTGGTTGACCACTGTACCCTAAAACGGAACCCTAACCAGCTGATTTTTTGTATATATTGGTATGTTGTTCGTCTTATCAAAATGTAGCCGCTCACAAAAAATTTGCTTGTTAGTAATCACAAAAATTTGTTCTAGGGCTCCCGTACTATAATGAAGAACATTCGTAGGTTCTTCTGATCATACAAACGTATACGTGGTACAAACGGTACTATCAGATACCCATGATGGCTTTTAGCTTCGTCAGCAAGAACGTACAGAGCTTCGTTGAAATCTTTTACTGTTTCATGTAACCGAACAGGTTTGAATTCGCAAACTTACTTGTTATTCTTTTAATCTTTAGTATGATCCAGTTACGTAACAAAATAAACTTTAACAGAAGTTCTGTACTTATATGTAACTCAAAAAATGGTAAATTGCAGATAAATAACAAAAAATGCAGCGTAGATAATCACAAGTTGCGCAGACCTTGTTCGCGCCATTATGACCTACGTGATGGCGTAACCTGACATATGATAATCACTTAGGATAATGTTTAAACTTTAAACAATACAACTCAACTCAGAACTCAGAAGCCTTTAGTGTAATTGCACAAATTGATGAAGATTTAAATGAAGTAGACAGAAAAACTGCTCATAATAAAGTAGTTGTTAAGTGATTGATTGCCAAAATTTGATAGCGATAAAACATTTTTTCAACTATCATACTTTGGTATCTAAGCCATGAACCATGATTTTAACTAGACTAAGATTTTAAGTAGGACACGTCAATAGACAGGCTTGAATATGAAAATTAGCAAAGCATCATTTAAATAAAAGGCAAGTGCTGCTTCTCGATTTTTGACTAAGGTTTCAGCTGCTTCTTCTTTATCTTTGATTCAAGCCAAAACGAAATGAAGTTTTATGACCAGTTCGGACCATAAAAAAGATATTTTGGGGCACTAATTATATGGTACAATACCAGTGGAGCATATGTTTAACATGTTACATAGCAGTAGGCGGGCAACCTGTTGGCTAGTGCGGAGGACGGGGCAGAATCAATACCCACACCCACATCACTCCTTGGTCGACTTTTATGGTAGCGAAATATTATTTTTAATGTACCGAGAAACAATGATGTATTGATCAACTTGAATTTGTTTGTGACAACCGAAATATACATTGCTACTAATGAGGACAAAAAAGTCGATACCTACAGCATGTAGGCTGAATTTAGAATTACAAAAGGAGAGATATTAATAAAGTTTGTAATTGTTTTTTAAGCTTTTCTAAGCTGCTGAAGCTGAATTCTCCGTGCCATTTACTTTAAGTATACTCGATACTATTACTCTACCAAAAGGAACCCTAATTACTGAAAATTAATATCGGTTATTTTATCACATTGCGTAGAAATGGATTTTACGTTAAGAATTACGAAGGCGCTGTGATATTTCGTCAAATATTTCATGTATTTTGCTCAGCAATTATAATTTTCGTGATTTCTGATATACTTGTAAGTAGAACATCATACTTAGATCTATAACAGAAACAACTTCTGTTATGGATCCAACTATGAAGGGAATCATAATATTTTTTGCAATGAATATTCATAACTTGTATTTTGCAATGTTGTGCATAATCCATAACATCAACAATCAACATGTTATTGTAATAAATTATGTGTGTAAGTCTACGAACATTATAAACAGACCAGAAACAAGTTTTTCTAAATGATATCATGGATCAATCATACAATGATATGAAGATAATGTTCTAAATGCCTTTGAACATGTCGCAGTCCGGAATTCGCAATCACTATAAATTATTTATTTTGATTTACGAATAAAGATTAAAGAAGGTCATTTTAGCACTTATTTCATAGTTAGGACTTAGGTTTATACAGTTTATTAAACCTCAAAGTTACAATCATTACATACATTTTGTTGTAGACACAATATTTTGAAAACGAATTACATGTACTCGATCAAGAAGAAAAACATCTTACAATTTATTACCAACTTCACATCTAAAATCTATCTTCTCATCTAATTCTGTAAGCATTTGAAAATAAATTTTGAATTTAATTATTGTGATTAGTTACGGAAGGTAATGAAGTTTTCGTCTAAGCCTACTTTCTAGTTACACCAAAAATAAAATTAAGACAGCAATGTTTAACTCATACTTTGAGTCTTTGCCCGATAATATATCTTGGCCTTTACTTTAATTATTTGTATTACCCTTAATTACATTAATTAAGTCCTAGAGTTTTTAAGTAAAAGAAGCAATGTTGTTCGACAACAACGAAATCATTAGTAGCTTCAATGAAAATTCCACTAAAACTAACTTATTAAAACCTATATTTATCAAAGTTAACGATGCTGAACCATTTACATGAGTTTGTTTACGTTTTCATACATACACAAGGAGATAACCAACAAATGAAAAAAAAAACATTACGAGTTAAGTCATTAAAAAATCGGCTAAGTCTGTCTAAGCGAGTCTGACCGCGCACGAAGGGTTCCGTACCATTATAGAGCAATATTAGGCCAAAAATTGTGTTTTTTGTATGGGAGTCTCCTTAATTTTTTAACCGACTTCAAAAAAGGAGGTTATTATTTTATTTAAATATTAAAGGACACATATAACTAAGGATTTGGAGAAAAATTCAAGTACCATTGTTGCCATTATTGATATACTTAGAGCAAAAAAGGCAAAAAGAAAATCACGTTTGTTGTATAGGAGCCCCTCTTAAATAATATTAATTTTATTTTGTTTTTTGTATTTGTTATCATAGCGGCAAGTGGCAACTGACAACAGATATACATTATACATATTACATAATCTGTGAAATTTTGAAAAAAGTCTTAGTAATAGGGTCCCGTTTTTACCCTTTGGGTACGGGGAACCCTAAAAATTAATAACATCAGTCATAAGCCACTATTGAAAAACAGTAGAACGTGAATGGTTTTCAAAGTACGGTCAGCAAACATTGCATCAGTATAAACAATAGTAGCCACACAGGTTGAGCAAATTATTTGCCATGTTCATTAGTTAATACATATTGACTTTAATGCGCCAGTAACGCAAGCCGGCACAACCTACAGCAATTTCGACAATTTCCCACCGATATTGTCACTGAAACCGTTAAGCGTTTACCGGTCGGCGAGTCGCGTATCAAATCCGCAATGGCACAACACTCAACAGATATCACACGCGACTAATTCCTTTCGAAGTTTTAGTGTGTTAGTGTTTTAGTTCGTATTCGTTTATTCGAAATGTGAATTCGAGTGCGCGCGCGCTGTAGTCGGACTCTAACAGGTGACTGGCGGCGCAGCGCTCTGCCGGCTAGCCGCGCGTGACGGCGGCGGCAAAAAATGGACCGTGGGTATAAACATCGCTTCCCATACGCGAACTCCACCAGGACACGCTGCCGAGGTGTGGATTTCCTTTGTTCGGGAAAAATGTGAGGGCAAATGGGCGAGCATTACCATGGTACGTGATTTTCAGGGCTCGCAAGTCGCAGTACACTGAAATACCGAGGCTGAACTGCTTAGGGTTTGTGATAAGGGCTGTAAAGGTGATTACAGCCCATAAAATATAAATATTTTTCCAAAATTTAAAAAGTACAAATTACTAAGCCAGTCATTAAAAACTCTATGTAGAGCAAAAATTAATACAACGAATAAGTTACTTAAAGTTTAAGACACTACTCGTTTAAACTCGTAAGCTTTTAGTACTTTTCAATTCTTAATTTATTAAGGGAAGTTAAGATTCACTAAGTTTTAACCTTACGTAATAGAGCATTCACTATGTCCCGTAAAGGCATTGCTAAAGATGCTAAACGAAGTTACCTGCTGTTAATTTAGGTTCATGGTAGAGCCCCCCGATGGTTGCTCGCCTTGTCGTGGCGGTGGGGCTCTAGTAACCGCGGCTTGGACAACCGCGGTGAAGCGAAGAGGCAACCAGGGCCGGCCGGTGTCGCCGCCTGGCCCGAGGAGGGCGCTCCCAGCGGACTGGAGGAGTCCGCTGCGGATGCGCACCGAGGTGGGGCCGCAGAGGAAGAGGCAAGTAGGTATTACGATGCGCCGCTTGCCCTATCCTCTGCGGCCGAGGTGTGGTCGGTGGCAGAGCCACAGACCTGATCTGCCACATGGCCTCCAAGTAGCAGACTCGGGGGGCGTCTGCTACAGCCCTGGTGGGGGCCGAGGAGGAGGGCGCACGTGTTGTGCGCCCATCGTGGAGTCTTCGGACCGCTGGCGGGGTCGCGGATGTGTGTATCGTTCCCGTGGCCCCGTCAAAAGGCGGCGTGGCGGAAGATGGGGGGGGTTTTAGTGGGTATACCGTGGTCTCATTAGCTACGGGAGTCCCACATCACCGCTCGGGTCGCCCCCTGCGCCTGGGTGGTATGCGTAATGCATTTCCCCCTCCGGAAAAAAAAAAAAAAAAAAAAAAAAAAAAAAAAAAAAAGGTTCATGGTAGAGTCTTAGCACAGTTCGCAGCGAAGATAAATTGCTCTACTTAATAGCTCTGTAATGTAACTATTAAGTATTAGGTAACTAATTCAACATATTTTTTAAGAAAAAAAGAATTCAAATTCTAGATTTCTACAGCGAAAACTTAGAGTTTAGACCAGATGTAGCTTATAAAGAAAAGAACTATAGCTGAAAGAGTAAAACACATGTAATTGTATAATAATTATACTCTACTGAGTAAAAATATTTTCTATTTCCTACTTAAAATTTCGCTCAAAGGTGAGGGCAAATGGGAATGATTTCTCAGCTCTCAGTAATAAATTGTAGAGCTGTAAAATATTGAGCGTGTTTTCACTCAATTTAGTTAGAAGTTCCATAGCGTTTAAGCTAATAGCACAAACAAACTCCGATATATATTATGTAAAATCATAATATAGCTCATACAATACGTTTTTCAATCTATGCCAGTCCCGTAACTCACCAAAGGCTTCCACTTGTGTGTAGGCTTTAGCAAGAAAATTTGTTAGTTGATACTTGATATTATATTTTATTCTCCAATAAATCCAATAACGTAATACTAAAAAATAATTTGTTATTAAATTCTGTCACTAAGTTATAAAAGAAATTCTTCTAAAACGACTCGACCGATGAAGTTTCGCAGGTATTCGATAAGGTCGACTTCATAAACCCATCCCCGAAAGAAAAGTATAACCCACAATATCAAAGCTTTAATTTTTTTTACATGTAGTCCTAAGCTCTACAATCTAAGTACATTTCACATTTTATAGGACAGAACAACATCTGTCGGGGTTGGCTAGCCCCGAGAGATGTAAAACTAGCTAGTATTGTCTTTAATGTTACGATAACAATTAACAAATACATAGATAGACTTTCGCAAAAAAAGAAGAGCAACGCGTTGATGTCTTTACTTCTAAATATCTATTGAGGCTACTCTATGACCAATTTAGCTATTCAGCCTTATAAATAACACATAATTAGATTGTAAGGTATTAGGTAGCATCTATCCATACTTCCATACTAATACTATAAATGCGAAAGTGTGTCTGTCTGTATGTCTGTCTGTTACCTCTTCACGACTAAACCACTGAACCGATTCTGCTGAAATTTGGTATGAAGATACGATGAGTCCCGGGAAAGGTCATAGGATACTTTTCATCCCGGAAAATTGTACGGTTCCCGCGCGATAAACGAATTTTAGCGCAACGGAGTTGCGGGCGTCATCTAGTTTGTAATAAAGTTGTACCTCTTTATTTGCAGTAATAAACAGGTGCGACAAGAATTAACAGTTATGAACTATCAACTGCCTAACTATTAAACATTTGTTTCTTGTCAGCCCTTCAGATCATGTAGAGTTGCGATTTTTATTATATATATAGTATTTTTTATTTATTTTAAATACTGTCAGAATCAAGTAATCGGGCAATAAAATATCAATTAGTTATCCATAATAATCGCGACAGCATAAATGTTTACGATTGTAAACATGTGTTTTTATAGCGACATAACACTGGGGCCTTGAATGAATCGCCCACAGTACATAAAAATGACATAATTAGTTCGTATATTTACAATTGATTTACTAGAATGTCGCAGGCGGCGGGCGGGCGGCGGACGGCTGGTAGTGTGGGATGTGTTCCGCTCCGCATTCCTGGCGCGGGGTCTATGAGATGCTGGTCATCATATTAGGAATAACCAGTCAGCGCCCATCTCAAGTAAAGGTGTAAACTAAACAGTAAACGACTATACTGACTTAGGGCTGGGACACAAAAACACGATACGACGTCGTGTCGTACCACGATGCGACGTCGTTTCACGATGCGACGTCGCGTCGTGGGAATCTACGACGAGCATCGTAAAAAACTACGTCGCGACATCGTAACCGCGACACCGTCGATACATCATACCGACCCATCGTCGTATCGACGGCGTCGTGTCGTAAGTTTCTACGACGCGACGTCGTGTCGTATATCGTGGCACGTCAAATGTCCAAAATGTTAACACGGCTTTTCCTTGTTTCTGCTGTCCGACAAAAGTTTAAGCAAAATAATATTCAATACAATCTAAGTCAATAACACCAATCGTCAATAATAATCACGGTTGGAAGACCAATTTTTTTTACAAACCACATTGTTACAAACTAAGTTAAGTATATAAGAATATTAACTATAAGATTTTAAGGCTTTGCAAGAAACTTTTCTCTCTCTATCCTAATAGAGAGCGAACCTAAATTCAGTTGCTTTGGCTGTTGTGAATCCTGCATCTTTACCGTTTATATTTTTCTTGTATGCAACTTTCTACTCGTTGCCGACACATTTCATATAGTAAACAGTCCGAAATCATGTAGTACAATAACTTTATAAAAACGTTTATCTAACTAGTGCTGTGCGGTAGATCAATACTTTAATTATTTAATATGTACTTATTATTTTTTATTTAAATTCTAAAAGGGAAATTAGATATCAACTATAATGTTATTTGATTAGAAAATGGTTAAATGGTTACAAATAAATAAAAACTAAAAAGTATAGCAATAAACTTCAATAAAGTAACATAAGAAAATGTCCGTAAAGTTTGTTTTGGTACTAGGCCCGCCATCTGGCGATGTGCGCGGTAAGCTATACCCAACTTAGCTTAACTTCAACTCTGCTTCAACTTGCGTTTCAGCGCCATCTACCGTGTAGACGTAGCATAAGCAAGCAAGCTAAGATCTATCGACGACTTACCAAAATCATCTAGTGAGCGTGGACAGATAAAATATTAAAATATTTGTGCACTTTATGTTAACCATATTAAAATATACTGCAAGTCTTTAATTAGTTCGAAAACACATACATCTTAAGTAACTGTTCGTGCATCTCATAATCAATTAGTTCCACGAGACAAACAGAGATGCCGTTACTTTAATGAAATTAGAAAATAATTTTAGCTTTTAAAATCCTCATTACAGTCTCATTCAAGAACGTTGGAATAATAGCTATTATTCCAACGTTCTTGGGCTCATCAATGCAATAGATATTATTTTGGTTAAATTAGATCACTTAACAATTTTAAAATAGCTAGGTGATATAGGTCAGTACTTTTACTGACCTAGGTATTTTGTACATGAATGTAGGCCGCAGGGATATCGCAGAAAGTGAAGTGTAGCAAGAGGGGTGCGGGGGCGGAGCGTGGGCGTGCCATCTGTTTGGAGGCCTTGCGCCCACGCACCCCCGTGCCAAAGGCCACGCGATGTTTTTTATATGACGTCACACGCGTGCGCTCTTGAACGAACACCTTCAACTCCTACTATACTACTTACCCACATTTCATTGTGGGGGTCAAAAAACAGGGTAGATGTGTGCAAAAAAATCATTGTAAAAGTGCAATTTAAGTGAAAACAGTTCCCGACAATTATAAGAGTCAGTAAAATTATCAGAGTACATACAGGTACCTACATATCCAATTGTTTTCTAAAATCCATTACTTAAATTAACTTGGTCATAGAAATTGGAGTTTTTTTTTTCTGCAGCGATCTTCAAAAATGTGTTTTGATATTGTTTATGCTTAGCATAACCGCACGGTAGAACTGTGGCCTTTAAATTTTATGTAATTAAATCATTAATCTAAAAAAATCTCATCAATCTGAAAAATTACTGTATTATTATTGATTGAATAAACTAAAAATCGATTGAAACCAGGTAAGTCAAATTATTATTTAAGGCAGAGTGCTAGTTAAATAAGTGACAAAAGTATAATCATTCGTCGTATAACCTAGGTATTACTAATTTTTATAGTCGTAACTTGTAAATAGTCACTGGTTATATAGTTATGAGAGTTATTTAGAGTTTAAGAGGCACAAAGTGATCGGTGCATTGACCCCCGACCCGCGGAACTCGTAACTGTACATATTCGAGCCTCCGACCGCGGACGCTAACACTACCGAATCATCTGGCCAAATATCACGGGTCAACTTTAGACGTCTCAAGTCAGTGACATTCCCCAAATGCGGGTATTGTTTCATAAGCAGTTGGCACTAGGCAACCAGTACGCAAGTAGACAACATTAACCACCATCAAAACATCACGTTTAATATATCGACGGTACGTCTTCGAAACTCAATATTATCGAATCTAAAATTGAAAATATATAATTATAGTTCTTTGATACTCTATCGTTTAAAGTTCATGGCATAGCATAGACCATAGTGCAAGATAAAGTCATCATATTTACAGGAACCGTGGTCTATAGTCAATAGTTTATAGCTGTACGCTCTATGCCATAGAGCGTACAGCAAGGAATTCCATAGAGTCTATGGAATTCCTATTTCCTAGTTTATCAAATAGGTTAGGCGTGGCCGGTGGCAGACCGTGGTACTTCGATGAAAGTGGAATATCTTGTGTCGCCGATACAGGCCTACGTTCGTATTGCAAAATCCAACTTACAGAATCAAATACCCTAGCCAAGACGTTTTCTTTATCGCTTATTTATAAAATCCCCGATCAAAATGTTTGAAATAAACATAATATACGGTCTTACTACAAAAGATTTAAACACCTGTTGAACTTGATAAGAAAAAATCCAGTACATAATGGTGTCAAAACAAGCCTGTTTGTGCAAAATAAAAGTGCCTCAGTAACTAAGATACGTGGGAGAGCCATGCTTCGGTACGAATGGGCCGGCTCGACCGGAGAAATACCACGTTCTCACAGAAAACCGGCGTGAAACAGCGCTTGCGCTGTGTTTCGGAGAGTGAGTGAGTCTACCGGAGGCCCAATCCCCTACCCTATTTCCTTCCCTAGACCCTACCCTCCCCTAATCCTTCCTATCCCTACGCTCCCCTATTACCCTATTCCCTCTTAAAAGGCCGGCAACGCACCTGCAGCTCTTCTGATGCTGCGAGTGTCCATGGGCGACGGAAGTTGCTTTCCATCAGGTGACCCGTTTGCTCGTTTGCCCCCTTATTTCATAAAAAAAGCTGAATCACCCCGGGGGTATGTGGGACTCTTACCCACTAAAACTATCTGCGGTTCGCCTTCAGCCTGGGGGATGTCCCGGATCATAATTCATAACACAGGACTCCCTCCACGACCGGCCGGTCTTGTCAAAACAACTGTTCAACACATGTTTAATCTTTGTAGTAAGACGAAGTAGTAGTAGAATAAAGTCGACATTCGATTTATGTTATGTCAATTCCATACATTGATCGGCGATTCTATAAAGCGATAAAGAAAACGTTTGGCTAGCTGGGGCTCCGCAGATTTTACATGTAGCGATACATCAACATCTGTCCCATATGATACAGTCATTACTTTTTTCATTAATCACGTTAGCTTCGAAATGAGGACACCCTGTGTTCCGCACGGATAAACAAAGAAAACAATTTATTTGCATTTTATAAACATAAATCATTACATAATTGTATTGTGTCCACTGAAACATATATTTTGCGACATCGTCCAGTTAGCTGTTGCATGGAGAATTAATAACTGAGATTATAAATTAAGCCCGATTATAACTAATAAAATATTCATGTTTCTAATAAAATATGAAGATGACATCCATACTAATATTATAAATGCGAAAGTATATCTGTCTGTCTGTTTGTTACCTGTTCACATTCAAACCACTAAACCGATTTTCAAAATCTAGAAGATACTTTGAGTCCCGGGAAAGGACATAGGATAATTTTTATCCCGGAAAAGGTACGGTTTCCGCGCGATAAACGAGTTTTGGCGCAACGGAGTTGCGGGCGTCATCTCGCCCGGCGTATCTCATCGACGCGAAAGATTTATAAAAAAATAATATAAAACTAGTCAAAATTGGAGGTACAGCAAAACTTGCAATTTAAGTAAGGAGTTAAAAGTATAAAATTATCCCATCAAGTTTATTAAATAGGTTTGTCGACAAAAAAGTTAAAACAATATGTAGGCTCTCCAGGGAGCAAAGTAACGACTACGCGACACGATATCCAGGTATTAAATAGTAAGGACTAAGTTGTAGATTTGGTTTTGCAGTTTTAGTTTGTACATAATATAATAAATACATTTAATATACAGCATGACTGGTGAGACATGTTCATCAATACTCGAGGATGTGATATTTGGCTGATATTTGGATTTGATTATATTAGTTGAGAAAAAATAATATAAAAAGAATAATATCAATTGATCACTGAGTAAAATATGAGTTAAATAATTATTTACGCAACGCATGAACGAGCGCTGGAGGGGTAGCGCGCAGCGCGGGGCGCACGCTGCTGCGCCGGCCGCTTAGTAATTTACTAAATGTCCATGATTCATTTGTTTAAAGGGAAATTTGGTAAAAAATAAGTACATAAATTTTGTTACATAATTATAATGAGAATCGAGTACTGAATACTCTCCTTAAGTATCGGTCATGTCTCACCAGTCATGCTGTATATCATAGACAGAGGTATCTAATATTATCTTTCGATTGAAAGAATTTCGATTCTGCTCCATTTTACCATAATATTATATTAGGCAGCATTGTCAAGACTATCGTGATTTTAATTTGGTTCAAACAATATGTTTAAATAGATCGCAATGCAATGAGTGCTCTATCTTGCACAATTTATTAATATATTTTATCAGATCAAGTCTGCATAACGAGGCTTGGAGCCTGCAATCTTAAACAGACATATTGAATAAAGATTATATTTGTGTTAATTGAAATAACGCGAAGGAGGTAGAAACTCACAGGATGTTCCAAAATGATGTCGGGGTTTTTGGTACTAAAATTAATCTTATATAACAATATTTCGTATCTATGTTATAGTCAAAGTCCGATACACAGTCTCTTCGCGGAAGGACTGGCTTATCCTAGGTTTGGCCAAAGCCGTCAGGCGATCCCCGAAATACATTTCAATTTCGCCCTTTGCCTGAAGTATTTTTAGTCAAACCCAGGAGCTCCTAACTTTTCAGTCAAACGTCGAAAGTAAATTATTCTGTTTCGGTTTTGGCCTAGTCAATCCTTGAAGCGACTGCAAAACTCGGTCAAACGTTGATCTGAACATGTTTAAACAGGTTCATAATGTCTCTCACCATGTCAGAAAAATGATTAATTTTCCATTTTAATTACTTAAGAAATTATTAAAACAATAAACATCAAAATTTTACTCTCAAAGCATCTCAAACATAAAAGTGAAAATCACGTAAGCTGACCAATCAGGTGTCAGAACTGGCAGAGTTAAGCGGTTAAGACTTGAAAGCTGCTTAAATGATAAAATGCTTCCAAATATACGAAGATGAGACACTTCATACCTATATCGGAGTTTGACTCGTCAAACCCCGATTTAATAAAATTGTGTTTTGACGTTTGCCTGACCAAATTAGTCCCTCCCAGGTTTGACGAAAATTGTTTAGTCAAAGGCCGAAAATTTACATTTGTTTGGGCTTTGACTAAGTCATTCAGTCTGACCTGAGGATTGACCAGTCCAACCTAGGAGCGCCGGAGCTTCGGAGTTTGCCTATAACATCTATACCAATCCCTAAATCTATAACAATCACAAAATCAATTCCTTAGCACATTATCTTCGGGAAGAAGCATCTCTTTTCTAAAAGAGTTCTAAATTAATTTGTCTTACTTCAACTTACCCCACTATAGGCGCCATATCCCTTTTCCATAATTTAAATATTTATTACATGGAGATTATTATAACGATTCTGCAGTGTTTAAATATTATTCATGTGACGGTGCTTAGAATGACAATAGGTAAGTTAGTGCGCCAACAAACACAAGGGCGTCGCATGCACTGCCAGGCGATAAAGCCAAGTATTCTAATGGCCTCATTAATCTCAACTTGAAACTACACTACTGCTAACCTAAATCACCATTGTTTTATTGTTATTAATGCAATAAATTTATAAAGTTTTGGAGTAAATTACGGCCATGTCACTTGACATAGGTACCTGCTCTACATTCTACCCTCATCTTGCTAATTAGCAAACTTTACAATATCTAATTTAACGTATTTGCCAAATCCAGTCGTATACACGTACACAAGTCACAACATCTAATTATGGCATTCGTTGTAAGAGAAAACTGTGCACAATAATTAACAATCTCATAAACTCTACATTTATATCATCTAATCACAAAACTGCAATAAAAAGACATATTTTTGAGACTCAATGTGCAGCGGTATCTATTATATATTAGTACCGAACAACTTCAATTTATTCGGTTGCAAAACGACAATCGACAAGTTATTAATCAGAACTCGAACACCCTGTATAACGCCATACTTGGCGCGCGTCAAGAGAGCAGGCGCCCACGCGCCACTACCATATTAATAGATCACTTATTTTTATAGTTATAACAACTTTCTGATATAATATTATTGCTTTAAAGGACTTTGTTTTAATACAATTAAATGTTCTCAATATTTTAATATGGTTTAAACGAATTGTTGAAATTATTTTGTATCGAAGCAATCATTGGTAGCAATTTTGCAAGCTTTTATAAAAGTTTCAAGTTCTTAGCTGCAACTAGCAAAAACAATTTATAGCTTACACGTTCCTGTTTAGAGAACTAAACATACATGTAATATATTATGTATATACCATAGTATACAGCATGACTGGTGAGACAATACTGATACTTAAGGAGAGTATTCAGTACTCGATTCTCATTATAAATATGTAATAAAATTAGGTACTTAATTTTTTTCCGAATTTCCCAAAAATAATTGAATCATGGATACTAAGTAAATTACGCGGCTAGGCAAGAAGGCATACTATGCGGCCGGTGCAGAGGCGTGCACTACCAAAGAAACACCACACAACTATAATATGCAACTATCCTTCCCGCGCACGGTGTCCATGCGTTGGGTAAATAATTATTTAACTTTAAGCTACGTTTACTCAGTGATCAATTGGTATTATTTTTTTACATTATTTTTTTCAACTAATATAATAGCCAAATATCACGTCCTCGAGTATTGAACATGTCTCACCAGTCACGCAGTATACCATAGATGCAATATTCTACATGATTAAGACCATAAACGAGTGAATCAAGTAGAAGGAAAATACCGCTATATAAAGCAATCTCCTTACATTGAAATGTCATAGAACATTATTATGCTGCGCGGACGCTCTTTAATAGAATAATAAACAGTGTGAACGATTAAATAACTAGGTAAACCTTATTTATTTTAGTCATAATGCATATAATTATATGTAAGCGAGGTGAATACAATCAGGATCACTTGATAGAAGTGATTTAAAGAAACATGTTTGATGTTAGGCTCTACGAAGAGTTCTTCTAAGTCTCTACAAATTTAATATCGAGTATCGACCAAAAATTAACAATTTCACTTAAAAAAGCAAGTAAACTCATTAAGAAAACAGCCGAAAATAGCAGACCTAAATTCCTCCATAATTTTATACAAAAACGGTATATTGCAAAAGTCGTTATAATTGAAACGATGACAATTGGCAACACAGATCACTTTCAGTAAGCGCCCACGAGCCACCGGAACAATCGTGCCTTTTAAGGACGCCTGTCAAGTTATGTAACCAGGCTGAGAGGGAAAGTACCAAATTGTCAATTGATGCACCTTATGTAACATACTTGACATTTTCAGTCGTGACTCGTCCGTGTCTAGATCAAAATGAGGCCAAAATTTTGCCGGAACTGAGATGAGATTAATCTACTACCGTGAGATACTCAAAAACTGACTCGTTAAACCGTTTGGCTTTTTAGGGTTCCGTACCCAAAGGGTAAAAACGGGATCCTATTACTGAGACTTCGATGTCTGTGCGTCTGTCCGTCTGTCTCCAGGCTGTAACTCAAGAACCACTATAGCTAGACTGCTGAAAATTTAACAGATTGTGTATTTCTGTTGCCGCTATAACAACAAATACTAAAAACAAAATAAAATAAATATAAATTAATGCTTCCATACAACAAACGTGATTTTTTTTGTAATTTTTTGCTCGTTCTCAATAATGGTAGCAGCTAGGCACTTGAAATACTCACAATATTCTTAATTATATTTGTACTTTAATAATTAATAATAAAATTAAAATAAAATAAATATTTAAGGTGGGCTACAAAGAACACAATTTTTGCCAACTTTCGCTTAATAACGGTACGGAACCCTTCGTGCGCGAGTCCGACTCGCACTCGAACGATTTTTATCATATTAGTAAAGCAATTCTTTGTATTTTCCCTCAATAAGGCCCTGATTGCTCCTACCGAGTAGGGTGGCGAGATAGTGGTATATATAGCCCAAGGAAAATAGAGGCTAAAAACATAGATATTCAACTTATCCTTACATTGTGCCCCGTCGATGCGAAAGAACTCTGCATAATATTATTATGTAGAGTTCTTTCCTTCTATACTATAGAGTATAGAATTTGTTGCAGTTAGGGTCGATAGAGTTAGGCCGCGTAGATTCAGAAGCTTGGCTCTACATTATATCTGATGTCTTTTTCGCAAAGCAAACCTTTTGTGGTCGTCGAGGTAACATTTTACATGAAATGTTTTGGTGGGATCATATTTTATTCCCAACAGGTTTGACGCCGAATTTTAAATGATCAGATAAGCCAATGTATATAAGCCTATATACAATTGTAACACTAAGGAAATAAGTTATACGACACCTTGTACTTCCTCAAAAAATGAAGTCACCGACCAAAGGTTACGCCGCCAAGGTCCACGAGTTACTTACGACTAACGTCGAACCTGGCTTTTCGTCATCACACGAATCCATACACACGATACATTAAAATTCATATTACCACTGAAGGACTCCCTAACTAAGAATAAGACTTGTTTGGATGTTGCATTGACTGTCAAAACATCTTTCCCACCAAAGATAACCAAACCTCGTACAAAATTTTGAAAAAAGTCACACAGAAGTTTAGCACGAGACCGCATACATACATAGACTGCTAAAATCCTTTTTTGGCTTCGTCGTAGTCGGGGATACCGCAACATGGATTAGTCTTAATCTTCGTTCTTTAATGAAGCCGAATATGTATGTCACGGTCCGAATACATTTGCTGCTCTTAAATAAATCACCCCCAATCAGATAAAACGGCGGATACTTAAATATTATGGACTAGCTGTCCCGGCAAACGTTGTTTTGCCATTTAAAGTATATTTTCTACATCATCAGTTGATACATGTTTTACCCCCTCTTTTGTCCCCTAAGAGGGTGTGGGGGGGAAGGTCATACACCAGATGTTAAGTTGAAAAACACAGTTAATACCTAATATGAAGTAAGTCCACTAAAGAAAAAAGTTGTATACAAAATCTGACCCCTCTTTGGTCCCCAGAGAGGGTTGAGAGGGGAGGGGGGGAGGATTTTTATACACCAGATGTTGAGTTGGAAGAAGACAAATATAATATATCTGTGAAAACCGTATGCAAATCGGATAAGTAGTTTTCGTGTTAAAGAAAAAAGTTTGATGCAAAATCTGACCCCCTCTTTTGTCCCCTTAGAGGGGTGGGGGGAAAAAATTTTATACACCATAATATGTTAAGTTGGAAGAAGATAAATATATCTGCGAAAACCACATTCAAATCGGATCAATATTTTTCGTGTGATGCTGGAACAAACATACAGACAGACAGAAAGAGTGACAGACACACAGACAAAAAACTAACCACATTTTTGGCTTCTATAGCGATGTAGTGACTAAGGTGTAATTTCGGGTGTCATTTCATATCTTCTAAGTACAGAATTTTCATTTCTACAACAGAATATTGTCTTCCCCGCACGCGCTTTGGTGACGCCCACTATCGTAATATTTTAATTTCGCCATAATTTCAAAACCAAACGTCCAATTTTAATCATTCAAAGACCAAATATTATCTACATAAACTGTACTTAGTGATAAAAGAATTTATTTTGATAAGGATTAATAGCGTGAGTAAAATATATCCGTTTTAATGTAGTCCAAAAAAAATTCAGGATTTTTAAATAAATAAATGGTTATTGTGCCTCACTCGACATAGATAGGTATAGTGTGTCGCGGACTTTTTTGTAGATATTTATAAGATCTACAATTACTTAGAACATTTTATGGTTCTATCTTTTATAGTTTAGACAGCGTACGCAAAATAAGTAACTTTTCTAGCTGATTTTTTACACCTTGCGTCCGAAAAACTCAAATATCTTACGGAACCCTACTTTTTTCCAAAATAAAATGTAGCCTATGTTCAGCAGAAATAATGTAAGATTCCAATAGCAAAAGAATTTTTCAAATCGGTCCAGTAGTTTCGGAGCCTATTCGACTCAAACAAACAAACAAACAAACAAACAAACAAACAAACAAAAAATCAAATCTTTCCTCTTTATAATAGTAGTGTAGATGACGAAGTGGACGATATTTTATGGTACTATCTGACATAACAATTTGCAGTGTAATCACATTTTACGAGGCGAGTTATGGGCCACGAGTGTGGATCAATTAACCGCAATTGTGTATAAAATGCCAGTTATTTTTTTTTTTTTTTTTTTTTATTAATACGTTGCATAACAGAATTATTATGCTCGAGTCCTTTTAAGTGCAGTTTAAGTTACGTTCAAGTAAGCAAACCCTGAAGCAGAAAATGGTAATTGGTAAACGTTTACCTCGTGTACTAACGCTTCACACCTGTCCTGTGCCTGCGCCCTGCAGGTGTCCTAGTAATAAGTTAACTAGCTAGTGCCTCCAGTGAGGAGGACAGCTAGTAGCTGTAAGGCTCAGTTTGCGTTAGCCTGGGTTACTGTTTGTAACCCAGACAGGGTTTAAATATATTTGAGGAATTTGTCACTGACTAATCTTTGATATAATTTGTGATTTGTATGTGACCTTAGTGTACACTACAGCACCTTGGTCCTGGGGAATAGTTTGAACTGTCACTAACAATAAAAATTAGGAGTAAATAGTAGCCATCAATATCTTAGAATTTTCACATAACTACAATTACATCAGTCTATAAGGTCGCCGTTGCAGGAATCGGCAAAAGCAATGTATTTTGTGCCGAATACCATCTGCAGTGAACAGATTGATGTCACCGAGACGCAACAGAAGCGTAAGAAACTGCAAAAATAAAATCAAATGAAGATAAGAGGCTGGCAATATCTAAAATATTGAAATTAAGTACGAATTTATATGACCAAAACTTTTGGACACCAAAAAGAATCAAATCAAAAAAAGATGAAGTATATTTTAAGCGACTTCCAAAAAAGTCGGAGGTTATAATTTGGTCAGTTTACTGTTTTCAGAGAAGACTAATAAAAGTCCGCTAATTCAATTACTACCGAACAAGATTGACGAACTGGAGTCAATAAGTTCAAGGTCAAGTGTAGAAGTTTTAGGACAAGCGAGTTTGACCGGCTTACCTATTGATTGCAAGATTAACGTGACTTATAGGTACAGTCTATTGGATAACTATAGCGACAAAGAAGCCATACAATTAGCAACAATAATAATGATGCTATACTTAACAGAGGTAAATAAAATATGGCCAAAAAAAGTTCAAGTTTCTGACCTTACAAAAATTGAAAATCGGCCAAGTGCGAGTCGGACTCGCGCACGAAGTGTTCCGTACCGTTATAGAGCCAAAATTGGGCCAAAAATTGTGTTTTTTGTATGGGAGCCCCCATTAAATTTTATTTAAATATTATTATTAATTATTAAAGTACACATAAATGTAAGGCCTTTGTGTAAATTTCAAGTGCCTACCTGTTGCCATTATTGATATCGAGCAAAAAAGGCCGAAAAAATCACGTTTGTTGTATGGCAGCCCCCCTTAAATATTAATATTATTTTGTTTTTAGTATTTGTTGTTATAGCGGCAACAGATATACACAATCTGTGAAAATTTCAAAAGTCTAGCTATAGCGGTTCTTGAGTTACAGCATCAAGACATACAGACAGACAGACAGACGGACGGACATCGAAGTCTTAGTAATAGGGTCCCGTTTTTAACCTTTGGGTACGGAACCCTAAAAATGAAGAAATTCAAAGCAATGAATTTACATCAACGGAATCGGATGTTTTGAAATAATGCACTAAATACGCTATAATCGAAGTGCAATAACAAGGATAATATTGAGAGTAATTGTGCAGACCTTGTACCAGTAAAAATAGAATATCCGCTTAATTAAGTGACTGTGCGCAGAAAATTAGGCAATCTCTAGATATATTGGATCTATTGATTTGACCGAAACGAATCTCTTGCTATTTGTTTAAGTTAATTTATTTATTATTGCTAATCAATGCTCCAGGGCAAAAGTTACAGAAATGACATCGATTGGGATGAAAATAAAAATTTCAGATAAAAATGTCTTTGGACGCTCCGAAGTTCAAACACATTTTACAAACAGACATTTACGTATCGCGTGTTTAATCTTTCAACGCTAAACGTTAATTTTGGGTGAGAATCAATAAACAAGATGTATCAAAGGGTTTTAAAGAAATACATTAAGGAAATACATAAAAGTTAAATAAATTTGTACTGAAATGTCTCTCTAGTTTTAAGTTTCTCTATGTTAACTGGTTGTGTGTAGGTACATAAATTATTAAATAAATAAATAAAATAAATAAATTCGTGGATCGTTAAATGAATATAACAATTTAAATTCAACGCTACGATAAAGTCGTTGCATTATATAAAACATTGGTAATATTTTTGGAATGAAATATATTTGTTTCAGTTTCAATAGAATTTAAAAAAATCGCCCAAGTGCAAGTCGGACTCGCGCAGTATCGTACTCGGGTTCCGTACCGATACAGAGCAAAAATAGGCTAAAAATTGTGTTTTTTGAATGGGAGCCCCCTTTAAATTTTTATTTTACTTTATTATTATTATTAAATATTAAAGTACACACATGACAAAAGAATGTGTGAAAAATTCAAGTGCCTACCTCTTGCCATTATTGATATATAGAGCGAAAAAGGCCGAAAAAATCACGTTTGTTGTATGGGAGCCCCCCTTAAATATTAATTTTATTTTGATTTCAGTATTTGTTGTTATAGCGGCAAAAGATATACACAATATGTGAAAATTTCAGAAGTCTAGCTATAGCGGTTCTTGAGATACAGCCTGGAAACAGACAGACGGACAGACAACGAAGTCTTAGTAACAGGGTCAAGTTAGTTATTACCATTTGGGTACGGAACCCTAAAAATTAAATAAAAATTGTAATAAATGATTTATGTTATAGACAAGTAATAACTCAATAGGCGAAAGACCGACATAATAAATGGATGCATAACATAACAAGAGCCTAACTAGAACTCAATATTTTTATGGTTTTATTTTAAAACTCTACATTTATCATGTCTGTGTATCGACATTAAGTCCTGAGATAATTTCTGAGACTCCGTTGTTTCCCTTTAGTTTATTGAACCTACTGCTATAGGCCCTATCTTCTTATCCAAAACATTTAACCATCAGTGGTTGTTCAGTTATTTGGTTCAAAATAAGTAAAATTTTGCATAGATATAGCATGACATATTTAAACCTCTTCCTCTTGGGTAGAGAAGGTCCTGAGTATACCCGACCTTCCCGACCGATTACCGAAGACTGCAAAATGCGGTCGCCGCACGGCCATCTGCAGTTTTCATACTAAAATCATATCCGCCATACACGGACCGCTCGAGCAGTTCTTGAGCGGTCGGTACAAATTTCAACGCGACTGCTCTAGAGCAGTCGGTCCCGACTGCAACTTGCGGTCCGTCTATCCCCTAAACCCCTATCAGCCTATCCTGAATGCATCACTTACCTGGAAGTGCAGGATGATGGTCCATATGAGGCCGAGCGTGAGCTTGGGGTTCCCGTCGACGATGTCTTCAGCGCGGATGTTGACCAGCTTGATCTTCTTGTACCTGAGGAAGTCCAGCGCCATCTGGACGTTCTGCAGCATGTGGAACCTCATCCGTCCTCGCTCGCGCGGCTGGAATTTGACAACATAGTTTGATCAGTTATTTGTTATTTATAGTAGCTTTATTATATTATGAAAAGTATTTTTAGGTGCTTTTAAGACTATTGCTTTCGCTTGTAGTAAGAAATTTAACAAATGAAATTACAGATATGTAGTTTATTATTCAATCAAAGCGCACGGAGTGCGCGGCCAAGTTCCAGCAGGCCGCGCGCATGCCGTGCACTATTTACACGAACGGTTTCGACGCACTTTTGACCCCCTTGTATCTCAGTGCCTATTGCGAGAGCAAAGATAAAATTTTACCTACCTAATTATATACTAGTACTTACGCAATATACCAAATTTCATACATATAGATTTGTTAGATCCTGAAATATTTCCTTGTAAAAATAGCTAATTTTGGCACTGACTCACTGACCGATAATCAAAATTCCTAGGCCACTTCCAGTTGTCGTAGCGTTATGAAATTTGGCACACAGGTTGTTTGTTATATGTAGATTAACAAAAAATTAAGAAATTTGAGAAATTGGTCAAGCGTGAGTCGGCTCATCTATGAATTTGAGATAAAAATCGGTAATCAAAACCTCTAGGCCACTTCCAGTTGTCGTAGCGTTATGAAATTTGGCACACAGGTTGTTTGTTATATGTAGATTAACAAAAAATTAAGAAAATTGAGAAATTGGTCAAGCGTGAGTCGGCTTCAAAACCTCTAGGCCACTTCCAGTTGTCGTAGCGTTATGAAATTTGGCACACAGGTTGTTTGTTATATGTAGATTAACAAAAAATTAAGAAATTCGAGAAATTGGTCAAGCGTGAGCCGGCTCATCTATGAATTTGAGATAAAAATCGGTAATCAAAACCTCTAGGCCACTTCCAGTTGTCGTAGCGTTATGAAATTTGGCACACAGGTTGTTTGTTATATGTAGATTAACAAAAAATTAAGAAATTTGAGAAATTGGTCAAGCGTGAGTCGGCTTCAAAACCTCTAGGCCACTTTCAGTTGTCGTAGCGTTATGAAATTTGGCACACAGGTTGTTTGTTATATGTAGATTAACAAAAAATTAAGAAATTCGAGAAATTGGTCAAGCGTGAGTATGCTCATCTATGAATTTGAGATAAAAATCGGTAATCAAAACCTCTAGGCCACTTCCAGTTGTCGTAGCGTTATGAAATTTGGCACACAGGTTGTTTGTTATATGTAGATTAACAAAAAATTAAGAAATTTGAGAAATTGGTCAAGCGTGAGTCGGCTCATCTATGAATTTGAGATAAAAATCGGTAATCAAAACCTCTAGGCCACTTCCAGTTGTCGTAGCGTTATGAAATTTGGCACACAGGTTGTTTGTTATATGTAGATTAACAAAAAATTAAGAAATTTGAGAAATTGGTCAAGCGGAGTCGGCTCATCTATGAATTTGAGATAAAAATCGGTAATCAAAACCTCTAGGCCACTTCCAGTTGTCGTAGCGTTATGAAATTTGGCACACAGGTTGTTTGTTATTTATGTAGATTAACAAAAAATTAAGAAATTTGAGTAATTGGTCAAGCGTGAGTCGGCTCATCTATGAATTTGAGATAAAAATTAATATGTACAAGTAAATACACTGAAATAAGATGAGGAGGAAAGAAACAAATTGGTATGATTCCTTAAAAAAAGTATTGAAATCTCACCAAAAACATACCTGTTAAAACGGGGCCAAGTTCCTATTCACTAATTGTTCGCCTTAAAAAAGAGTTGAAATCCAATTCAATGCCAAGTTTAGATGCACTTCCAAATCGATCATAATCATCTTCATCAACAGCCTGATCCTAAATACTTCTAAATTTGAACTTGGCAGGTATTCATGCTAGTAGCACTTGATAATGCATAATTTTTAAATTTAAATATAAGATATCTATGTGATTAAATTAACCTGCCAAGTTCAAATTTAGAAGTATTTAGGATCAGGCTGTTGATGAAGATGATTATGATCGATTTGGAAGTGCATCTAAACTTGGCATTGAATTGGATTTCAACTCTTTTTTAAGGCGAACAATTAGTGAATAGGAACTTGGCCCCGTTTTAACAGGTATGTTTTTGGTGAGATTGATTTAACATCTATTCAAGAGGAACACAAACCATTTGTTTATGTTCATCCAATGAATGGATGATACCTCAATACAATTTCCCCACATGTCTTATTAGCCAATTTGATCAAATTCGAACGTGAGTGGCAGCTATTAGCAAAACAATGGAAAGTGCTGTGTACGAGCGCGCCCATCCCTAGCGCGCTGCCCCAACACTACAGCGGGACGCGCGGGGGAGCGTCCCCGGTTTCCGTCGCGGCCGTTAGCTCGGAACACTTGCCAAGGAGACGTGCGCGGGCGCACACGGCTCACACCGCCGACCGCCGCCATATTATTACCTTGTATAAAGTCATGTAAATTCATAATATTATAATTTTATTGTAATTCATTTATCTTTTTATTATGTCCCGCTGACATAAATTGGCGCCCCCGGGTGGGCTCGGATCTCTCTCCTTAAAAGTCGAGTCGCCGCCGCCATTTTCTCTCCTCGGACTTCGCCCCCGGCCGCGTGGCTATCAACGGAGGAAGGCGCGTTTGGAGCTCAAGACCAACAACGCTTGCATGGGCAAGCAACCTGCTGCATCGCAATGCCTACAAGGAGAGTGTCGTGAGCCTGCTTTTCCTATTCTTTAACCTACTTAACCTTTTTTCCGCAGCTTGGGCACGTGATTCCGAACCTTTCTTTGTCATGTGTGCTATGCCCTAAGCTAGGCGGTGTGCCTGCGCATCTCTGCACTTTGTACGTACTACATGCTTAGGTACGTTATGCAATAATTCATATAATTTTTTCTTGTCAGTTGTCATGCATTGGGGTTTTGCATAATATTTCATGCGCATCATGCATCTTATAACGTCTGCATAGTCAGATACGTCTTTATATAATGCGCATCATCTTTTAAGTTCTTAACGTCTGCATAGTCAGATACGTCTTTATATAATGCGCATCATCTTTTAAGTTCTTAACGTCTGAATAGTCAGATACGTCTTGCATAATGACCATCATCTTTTAACGTCTGCAGCTTACAGCCAGATACGTCTTTACATGGTCATTATTCTTCATTTAAACGAAAACATAGGGGACTTGAGTGGATATTGTGTAGTTTACAACCACACCCTTATTTTTTTCGCACAGTCAGATACGACGTACCTATATAATGACCATCATCTTTTAACGTCTGCAGCTTACAGCCAGATACGTCTTTATATGGTCATTATTCTTCATTTAAACGAAAACATAGGGGACTTGAGTGGATATTGTGTAGTTTACAACCACACCCTTATTTTTTTTTACTAAGACAGTGTAGGTAGTTTGATATTCTTCCTTACATAAGATAATCTAATACTACACTGCTGCATTTTTATTTTGTCAGGTGTTAACTGCTAGTTTAATAACATTCACGCTGTGCACCTTCTTATTGCACGCTTTCTTACATTTCTTCGCATCACAATTTCAGTGAGAACATCATCGTGTGAGTGCTGTCGAGTCTGCTCGAGCACTCTTGCCTCTGCGTAGCCTCGGGTTACTTCCTCATCGCTGTCCGCTGGGGGACAACAGGCGTTCAAGACATATACAAGGGGAGTAAGCCGGTTTTATTTTATTTGGAGCTTTTAATTATTTTATTTTTTATATTTTTGTGATCATCAAATATTTCATCATGTCTTATGATAGCAAAGTGTCAGATTTAAATACACTTAAGGTTAAACGCAGTTCAATAAAAGGACAAATAACTCGATTTCAAAATTATTTATCGGATTTGCAAGATACTTCTCTTACTTCAATTCAAATTAGAGAATTACAAATTAAATTAGATAAATACTTGGTGATCTCTCAAAGTTTTGATGAGTTGCAAAATCAGATCGAGTCATTAAATTCTGAAGAACTCGCTGCAGAACTTGAGATTAGGGAGAGCGTGGAGGAGAGTCTTCACTATTGTCTGGCCCTCGCACAAGAGTTAATTGAATTGCATAAACCTAAACATGATTGCAAGTCATCCCGCTCAGGGTCCTCAAACAAACATACATGCTGCAGCAACGGTGAACTGATGGGGCTCAAATTGCCACAGATTAAAATCAACAAATTTGATGGTTCTTATTTTAAATGGCTAGAGTTCCGCGACATGTATGAATCGCTTATTCACAACAGTGACAGTTTGAGGCCCATCCACAAATTTCACTACTTGTGCTCCTATTTAGAAGGTGAGGCGGCGAGGGTTATTTCTAATTTAGAAATCTCTTCGGATAATTACTTAACAGCATGGCGGCTTCTTTGTGACAGGTATAATAATAAACGCCAACTCGTTCACAATCATTTAAATTCATTGTTTAATATTGAACAGATACAACGGGAATCTGACAAGTCTTTAAGATTTTTAAGTGATAACATTACAAAGAATTTGCGAGCTCTTAAAACACTAGGACAACCAGTAGACCAATGGGATACAGTGATTATACATTTAGCCTCTACCAAACTGGATTCAGGCACTAGTGTTAAGTGGGAGGAATACAGGAACGGATTGAAAAAGGATTTTCCCACTTTAGACGATTTTAGAGATTTTTTGAAGTCACGCGCTGATGTGTTAGAAATGTTGTATAGGTCTAAAAGAGACAAACAAGTAAACAAACCTTCATTGCATTTAGCACAAAATAAAGCTCCTCATAAACAATATTATAATGATTCTCACATGAAATCTTTTGTAATTTCAGCTGGCAGTGGTAACCAGCCGCGTCCGTGCGTTGTGTGCCAGGGCAAGCATAGGATCTTCGACTGCAACGTCTTCAGGGCTCTGACCACGGACGAGAAATGGGCTCAGGCGGTAAAACTGAAGCTCTGCCTCAACTGCCTGCGGCCTGCGCATGCTGCAGCTCAATGCCGTCTGGGCGGCTGTCGCGTGTGTAAGAGGCGCCACAATACGGTATTACACAAACATAACTCAGACACTACACCCTCAGGTAATCCTGAGGCTTCTTTTTGTAGTCAAGTTACTAGTCGACAGGGCGAGGCCGAGGTCCAAGCTCCTGTCGTCATGTCCTCGTCTTCATCATGTTCTGAAACTCTTTTGTCTACTGCTGTGTTGGACATCATTAATCCTCATACTGACAAGGTTGAGAGTGTTAGGGCACTGTTGGATTGTGGAAGTCAGTCTTCTTTTATTACAGCGAGTTTGAAACATCGTCTTCAATTGGCTTCTGAACCATCGTGCACCACAAATATTCTAGGCATTGGAAATGCTTCGTTGAACATCATTCCAGAGCGCTGCTCTGCAGTCATTCAATCAAAACAGGGTACCTACTCTCGTGAAATAGAGTTCTTGGTGCTACCTCGTATTACGAATAAGCTCCCTAAGCTTCATATTGACATTTCTTCATTCAATCTGCCATCTTCTTTTATATTGGCGGATTCTTCATTCAATCAACCTTCACAGGTTGACATGCTCCTAGGAGCAGACGTCTTCTGGGAACTTCTTAATTCCGAACAAATTTCTTTGGGACCAAATTTACCTTTTCTGCGTAGCACAAGGTTAGGATGGGTCATAGCTGGTAAAGCACCATCTCTTCATTACTCAAAGGAACTTCATTGTAATTTTGCATCTGTTGATAACTCTATCACTGTACTTAACACAGAGACACAATCCTCTTTGAACCCTGTAATTGATTTTGAAAGGTACTCTAATTACAAAAAATTACGTCGTATTGTTGCTTACATTCTTCGCTTCATTAACATTAAATGTAGAAAACAGACAGTCAACGGTCCACTTTCCGTTGAAGAACTAGACACTTCACTTAAAGTACTTGTTAAGCTTTCACAACAAGAATCCTTCCCCAAAGAGTTAGAATCGCTTAATAAAAATAAGACCATCAGTCCAAAATCATCTCTTTCTTCTTTATCACCATTTTTGGACTCTCAGGGCATCCTGAGAGTGGGGGGGAGGATACGTAAGTCGGATTTTGACTTTTCTAAGATCCATCCGATACTTTTAAACATAACTCAGACACTACACCCTCAGGTAATCCTGAGGCTTCTTTTTGTAGTCAAGTTACTAGTCGACAGGGCGAGGCCGAGGTCCAAGCTCCTGTCGTCATGTCCTCGTCTTCATCATGTTCTGAAACTCTTTTGTCTACTGCTGTGTTGGACATCATTAATCCTCATACTGACAAGGTTGAGAGTGTTAGGGCACTGTTGGATTGTGGAAGTCAGTCTTCTTTTATTACAGCGAGTTTGAAACATCGTCTTCAATTGGCTTCTGAACCATCGTGCACCACAAATATTCTAGGCATTGGAAATGCTTCGTTGAACATCATTCCAGAGCGCTGCTCTGCAGTCATTCAATCAAAACAGGGTACCTACTCTCGTGAAATAGAGTTCTTGGTGCTACCTCGTATTACGAATAAGCTCCCTAAGCTTCATATTGACATTTCTTCATTCAATCTGCCATCTTCTTTTATATTGGCGGATTCTTCATTCAATCAACCTTCACAGGTTGACATGCTCCTAGGAGCAGACGTCTTCTGGGAACTTCTTAATTCCGAACAAATTTCTTTGGGACCAAATTTACCTTTTCTGCGTAGCACAAGGTTAGGATGGGTCATAGCTGGTAAAGCACCATCTCTTCATTACTCAAAGGAACTTCATTGTAATTTTGCATCTGTTGATAACTCTATCACTGTACTTAACACAGAGACACAATCCTCTTTGAACCCTGTAATTGATTTTGAAAGGTACTCTAATTACAAAAAATTACGTCGTATTGTTGCTTACATTCTTCGCTTCATTAACATTAAATGTAGAAAACAGACAGTCAACGGTCCACTTTCCGTTGAAGAACTAGACACTTCACTTAAAGTACTTGTTAAGCTTTCACAACAAGAATCCTTCCCCAAAGAGTTAGAATCGCTTAATAAAAATAAGACCATCAGTCCAAAATCATCTCTTTCTTCTTTATCACCATTTTTGGACTCTCAGGGCATCCTGAGAGTGGGGGGGAGGATACGTAAGTCGGATTTTGACTTTTCTAAGATCCATCCGATACTTTTAAACTCAAAACACACACTCACTAAACTCTTATTTACTCACGAACACAAACGCCTCTTACATGCGGGACCGCAGCTCATGCTGTCCTCTATCCGTGAGCAGTTCTGGCCGATCGGGGGTAGGGATCTGGCACGACGCACGGTACGCGGTTGTGTCACTTGCAACAGATTTAATGCTAAAGCAATGAAAAACATAATGGGAGACTTACCGCCACAGCGGCTTATTCCCGACTTCCCATTCTCCACTGTTGCTATTGACTTTGCGGGCCCCTACTTAATCACTGACCGCAGAGGGCGTGGGTGTAAAATAACTAAATGCTATTTGTGTCTTTTCATATGTTTCCGTTACAAATGTATCCATCTTGAGTGTGTTAGCGAATTATCTAAAGATTCTTTTATACTAGCCCTGCGCCGCTTCATATCTCGTAGGGGTAAGCCTAAAGAAATTTTTTGTGACAACGGCAGAAATTTTGTGGCAGCTGCAAGAGAGCTCAGCGAGTTCTTCAGCAAGCATTCTGACTCTATTGTAGGTTTTGCAGCTGATCAGGATATAAAGTTTAAATTCTCACCGGCTTACGCTCCTAACTTCAACGGCTATGCAGAGGCAGGCATAAAATCTGCCAAACATCTCTTAAAACGTTCATTGGGCAGCACACATATGACATTTGAGGAACTCACTTCTTTGTTTGCCCAAGTGGAAGCTATCCTTAATTCTAGACCCATTTCCCCCCTCTCTTCTTGTCCTACTGACCATGCAGCGCTCACAACTGGACACTTTCTCCTCGGCAGGTCACTGACATCGCTTCCGGCTCCATCGCTAGAGGACATCAACCCCAGACGTCTGGACAGATACCAGCTGATCGAACAAACACGTCAAGTCTTCTGGAGGAGGTGGCAGGCGGAGTACGTCACTGAGCTGCAGTCCAGGTCAAAATGGAAAACCAGATGTAGAGACCTGAAGGAGGGAGATCTCGTCATTATCAAGGAAGACAACATCCCACCACTGGCCTGGAGGCTGGGACGGGTGATGAAGCTGCATCCTGGAGCTGATGGGGTGCCGCGAGTAGCGGACCTGACCACGGCGCGAGGAGTCATCCGGCGCGCTCTCAACCGGCTCTGTCTGCTGCTTGAAGACAACAAGGCTTGAAAGCAGGGCTTTCAAGGGCCCCCAGTATGTACGAGCGCGCCCATCCCTAGCGCGCTGCCCCAACACTACAGCGGGACGCGCGGGGGAGCGTCCCCGGTTTCCGTCGCGGCCGTTAGCTCGGAACACTTGCCAAGGAGACGTGCGCGGGCGCACACGGCTCACACCGCCGACCGCCGCCATATTATTACCTTGTATAAAGTCATGTAAATTCATAATATTATAATTTTATTGTAATTCATTTATCTTTTTATTATGTCCCGCTGACATGCTGTAATGTGTATTACATGTTGTATGGAGTCCATACTTTGGATAACCTAATCGCTTATCTAAAGTGTATTGCAATTTTAATAGCAACTAATGAGGGGTGAAACATACTCCATCATTTCCTGCCCTATCGGCCGCACCTGTACGGCCTGTACTCGGTTTGAGGCCGTTATTTATACATCTACCCTCGCCCCTCACATCTGCCTCTATTAATACGTTTGATAATATTTTATTGGAATCGTAAGCAGCTAAGCACATAGGACTCTATTAAGCTCATATTATGAATATCAAGAAAAATATCGTTTTCAGTGTTTTTTGGTGTTGTCTGTATAGTTCCGAATATTTAAAAAATTCGGAGAATTATTTTAGTATTTTTGGGCTTTAGGCCTTGTACTTTGTACTATGTTATTTACATAAGTACACAAAAATTAATGAACTAAGAACTAATATTGAGTCATGTTAGTAGTTTAGGCTCCGGATTAGCACACATGCTACTTATCGCATAATAAAGTATTCTCGTAGCAATGTATTTATAACAAAAGATTCCAATAAAGGTACACTTACGAGGTGTTCGCCAGATAGCACCTCCAGCAGCGAGATGAGGTTGAGGCCATCGCGCAGGTCTTCGAACAGATCGTTCACGTGTCGATTCACCTGGGAACACACCATTTAACACATTATTAACTACCAAAGAAAGTGAAAATGTCATCAAATTAAAGATTAATTAAACTGAAATATAAAAGGGTGAATGCTATTAATGCGTGTGTGCAACATATAAACGATATTGATTGGTAATTCGTGTAGATACTAGATACAATAAATGATGTTGGGCGTTTCTGTCGAGTCTTAGAACACACAAAATAATCAAAATGAATATGACCAAATATAAAATATGACAGAACTATAAGATGGCATAAAATAATAATCTACTATTTAAGTTTATAATTAAAAGCATTAATCATATAGGCAGAAATCATTAATCATTCATTTTAAATTAACGAAAAAAAAGAAACTCGAGAAGTAAAACGAAAATGAAACTTGAATTACAAACTCAAGGACAACAACAAGGATTAGATCTACAAACAACAAACTGGTTAAAGGAATCCGAGTTATAACTATTCCAAGTATTTTAAACAAAATGAGTGCAAAATTAAGTAAATACATAATATAATAAGGTGAAAAATATAAGTAATAGTTAAAAAAACTAAAAATACGCTTTTTATATAATGGGTTACAAACAAACATACAAACATACAAATTGAAAATGGAATAATTATATCAAATTAGTGTATTATCATCGGTCCTCAATAAATCTACAAAGTTTGAACGAAATCTGGCCGTTTAAAGTGGGTCAAAATCGCGCCCAAAGAAGTCGGTTACAAACATGTTACAAACAAATATACAGGTGAAACTAATAAAAAGCGTATAAAAACCAAAAGTTGATACATTATACCTACAATCTACATACCAAATTTAAAGTGTTGCATTCTTACAAACAATGCACGTAAATAGAAAATATATTAATTAACAAAAAAAGTAAGAGACATCAGAGTCGGTAAGAAAATTAAGAACGTTAAATAAAAACGGTCGAAGTCTCATTGATGCAACCTCTTTCGCACAGTTTTCTCATTCACTACATAAGTGATAGTTTATTCATGTAGGACCACTTTTGTGGACCCCTGCGAGAAGTTACACTTGGATGTTCCGACATAGCATACCTAATTATTAACGACGGCAGGGAGCTCCTGTAGACAACTACGAAATAGTAAGGTTAACGAATAAGGGAGAGGCTGACAAATGTTTCATGACATTTACTAGTAACGATACGATTACTTTGTCTCAGAAATTGTATATTAATTAATAAATCATAAGCTAACTTATAATATTATCCTAGTAAATGGATTACAAGGGATTTGAATTCAGTAACATCAAAACTTTAAAGCAAAACTGAAGATTACATGCATCCAACTAAAGGCGAAATAGGATTACTATCTAAGCTGCAACACTCCATAGCGAGCGATTAGGATCTAGCATTTATCAATGGAACTACATGATCTAAATATAATTTACTAACAAGAGAAATTTAGTTGAACACCAAACGAAATTAGGTACTTAATTGAAAAACAAAATATTTCTGAATATTTTTAAGATTTCAAGGAAAGTAACGTATTTCTATAAAAGTAGGTTCAATATACTAAAGCTAAGTATTATTAACAACAAAACCAGTTTCAAACTTAAAACTAGATTTGTTGTCAAGGTACTTATCAATAAATTATGTAAGAACCAGACGTCAGTAATTTTAGAAAGAAACGACAGAGGATCAATAAATATTTAAATAAATTATGAACTATTAGAGATAGCAACAATAATGCGCCCGAAGTTCATCTCTCCTTCGAAATTTTAGAAGAGCATTTACACGAATGAATAAAAGGACAGTTTCCTATTAACCGTCAAAAGTCTGGAGTTTTAATGGGACTTAAAGTAATGAATATTCAGAAACATTTTGAGCAACAACTCGCATGCACATCTTACTTGTTGCGGGGGACAACATGGTTGGTTATTGACCACCTCGCACACATGGAGCCTCGTGTACGTCTGTCCGAGCAGCGTGAAAAACGCAAACACCTGAATAATACACTGTTTAGGACATCATCAATTTAAAAAGTTTCATACGTATGTCCTTGTAAAGCACTAATTTGAAATAGTTTTAATTTACAAGATAGAATAAGTTTGTGCACCTAAAATCTTTTGAGGAGTTGCCATTCATGTCATACTTCTCAATTTAGTTCTCAAAATTATAATAAAGTATGAAGTTAATAAGTTAATAAGTTCGCCACTGAATCATTTAAAACTCATTATCATAATAATATTATCTTCTGCATTCTAATTCAAATAACTTAAACATTACTTAACTGAAAACTTCTTACTCTAAGTAATTAGTGGTTTCAAGTATGCTACATGACTTGTAGAGTACCTATCTGAAATCCTATGTAGACTTAAATATTAATTGCAATGTCTGTAAAAGTTTCTGAAATCTGTTTTCGAAGACAAACACGCTTTAAATAAGTAAAAATTGTACCTTTAGGTATTTCCAATGCTGCATTTCCAAATGGGTGGCAAATAAAAAACACAACGTTTTGTAAGAACCATCAACTACTACACACCTATAACCCATCGGCCATCACACACGTTTAAATACATAAATACATCAGGCAATCAAATGTAAACAAGAAGTTTTCTCACGTAAAAATCCATTAATAATCAGTAACACCTAATAAATCTAAAGTGATTCGAACACACTTTAACGGAATCTTACTTTTAGCAAAAACAGAAAAGAAAATTCTCTTCATTTTTAAGTATCCTAAAAGCTTAGCGTTTGAATTTTGAAGGCGTTCGCGCTTATAAAGAAGGCAATTTAACTTTAATTTTATCCTGTTGCAGTACCGAGAAGTCAGATTACAATTAAGATGATTCACATTGTGCTGCCTAATGCCTATTACTAACACATAAAGTGTGTCTTCTCTACTCATCTGCATTGCACTGCGTGACTAAATTGATTCTTGGACAACAAAGTTCCCTAATGTCTGAACATAAGAAAAGTTAGCGGCAGTACCTAATATCATCAACGTAAAATAAGGTTGACAAAACTGCGCATTCTCATGGCGCGAACTGTGAAAGCGCAAGTACAGTACCAACTATTGAAAAGAAAGCCTTGTTTCTCAGCGCTTATCTCACCAGTGACTAAGCCGGGTCAAATATAACGAAAACATCCCGGCGTGCCGTGGCGATGCGTCACCCTGCCTTACAACATCCTTTGTTAGGGCGCCTAATCAAAATATCTCTATATGGTTCAGTTTGCATTTATGCAGCTGGTCTGCGATAACAATCGATCTATGTTATTGCTGGCCGATAAGTTTATATTATAAAGCGGCTACTGACTTAGGTCAGTCGCACATTATTATCAAAGAATGTTCTTAAAGCTAAACGCTCGATAGTCGACACACCCTTTAAGATTCCATTGTGAGTGGCGTATTTACGTGTCGTATCACGTTTGATACCTACGGCAGAAAATTCTCGTTCCTCATTCAGCATCAAAAGTTGTTGCCAATTCTGTTTGGTCTTACATCTTATTTTCCCATCAATTAACTACTGTATTCTTTAATCGTCTCATTTGGTTTATCATCTGAAAGTATTTAGTCAGAAAACAAAACAGTCATTCATTACAATTTCGCGAGAGAAAGATGCTTTGTCCGGGGGTATCGTCAATACGATCTTTGTCTGACGCCGATTAATAACTGAGATATGATAACGACTCGTTACTTGATGCCATCTGGTTGGAGTGGTTTACACTTTACATTAGGATATTTTTTAGGTTTCATTTTTGCTAAGTAAAAAGCTTTGTTACATTTTTTGAGAAAATTTTAAACTAAGGATAAATACAGAGGATTTTCTCCTAATGAACGGGTTGACGTACCCACAAAAACTAAACAACTACATATTGCTAAACAAACTTGGTTAGACAGCTGAAAACGCGAGTTCTTGGACCAACACGCTAAGTTACTCATAATAAATTTATGTTTGGCGAATATGTCTGACAAACATCGCGTGAGTCAAGTAAATTCCGCCTTTGTCTGTCAATAAACACATCATTTGTTTATTGGATTTTGATTTTAACGGACTGTTATTGCAAACATGGACGGGGTAATTGATTTAACTGGAATGTATTCGCCAAATGCGGCTGGACTTGTATATAATAATATAATTGCATCCATAACAATTATCCAAGATGCAATTCTGGATTACAGCATTTTCTAAGTTCTAACACATACCGGAGAAGCTAACTATACCTATATCTGCCTAGGTAGCATGACTACCTTTTTCGAATTAGTTTGGAATATCATCAGCGAAAGATCAAAGTAGCCATTACGGGAAGAGAGCTCGTTAAGGAGTCAATGGACTCGTTACTCGAAATAGTTACCCACAAGGTACCTAGTCATAATTAGACAGTTACAATTGGTAAACAGGAATGTACAGTAAAAACCAATCACACAGCTAATATTTAACCGGCTATCATTTCAATTTATGGTCGCATAAAATTAAGGAACCCGTAAGAGATCGATTTATATGATAACTTGAAGACATAATATATTAATTGTTCTCTTAGGGGTCGTTTCTTCTCACTTCTGATGTAAGCACCAGCTGAAGTGGGATGCGCGTCACCCTAACGATGTACCTTAACGACCACGGGCCGATGATGATATTAGCGCGTTCCACGAAGAAGTCAGCAGCATTAATCACAAGCAAAGGCAGCGAGACGAGGACCAATTAGTTCCGCGAATGCAAATTCTGACAGCGTGACAATCTCCAGCGCACACCATGTTGCGTTCTACTCGGCGGAGCAGAGGAGCAATAAAACTTTTCAATCTTCATGTCCAGTGTCCACCAGTAATCAGATATCGAGACGCGATATCCAACGATAGAGTTTCTCTAATTTAAGTCGCAAGACAAGTTTTTGCATTGTTCGAACTGCGTCAGCGACCGTCACTAAAACGTATAAAATTGTTTTGAGTAATTAACTACGTAGGCAGTGACGTTATATTTTTGATACAGCTCATTGGACCAAATTACGTAAATGGTTACTTAGTTTCATCACGGAGTCCTTATCGGGGGTTTATACGTGTTGAATCCTTCGTATTTGAATATAAAATACTTGTAGTTTATAGAGCACGGTCGCATTAGATTATCTGGGAATTACTATTCAACGCAGCGCTGCATTTATGGCCGTCTCACGCGCACTTCAATTCTCTACACATTACACAGCATAATATTATGTTACCGGTCAATTTACCGTCCACGACTTTATTGCGAACTGATTGCTGGTATCGTAAAATTTACATTTAAACTCACATCATAAGTTACACTTTTAGATTCCGTCGCTCGTTTAAGTGCAAATCATTCAATATGTATTAAGTGGGTAACAACTCTACACTTTAAAGTAAGCCGTTTATCTTCGTGATACTGTATGGTATTTTAATGGGACTTTAATCCAGCAATTAGATATTTTATCGACTAGTTAAGAATGGAATTATAGAAAAGCGTAGATTTAGATAACTTTAAGAGCAAAAGCTACAGTAGATGAATTACATCGTTTACTAGTCAAATATACACTGTCCACTAGAAAAATACTTGAAACGTACAACGTCAATATTTATTTTGTTGCTATATAGCATTTTCTTAGATAATAATATTATACTGTTTATATAACAACGCTGCAGGCACGAGAACGACCTTCTTGTTTACATTTAATTCAAAAACATAACCTTCATTATTTTTAATTAATTAAATAAGTGCCAATGTCACTAACGCTGAATGCAGACTGTCAATGTTAGTCGTAAATTAAGAGTTATCTTCTTCATTCTTCGTACGAATGAAAGAGTAGGTGTTATTATATTCTGATTTCTGACACACGATTAACATTAATAGACGTCGGTAAAATTGGCATTTGATAGGCTTTATTTTAAAACTTAAGCTTGAACCAACCTTTTTGAGGTGTTTGTTGACCCATTTCGTGAATGTTTTCTTCTGTATCGCGTCTCGTTCATCTGCAAAAAGCAAAAAGTTGATTAGTTAAATACGTGGGATTGTAATTA
Source organism: Plebejus argus (assembly GCA_905404155.3). Classification (NCBI taxonomy): domain Eukaryota; kingdom Metazoa; phylum Arthropoda; class Insecta; order Lepidoptera; family Lycaenidae; genus Plebejus; species Plebejus argus. The sequence goes on along the minus strand of FR989927.1, from coordinate 6,848,400 downwards.
ATCAAAGTTAAGTATTGTTTAAGTAAGATAATAGCGAAATTTCATAAAGGATAAAAAATAAATTTAATGTGTAATTAATAAAAAACCATTCGTTTAACTTTGATTTAAATTTCCAACAGACTTGAGCCAGTTCATTTTCAAACATAAATTAAATGAAAGTAAGCATTGTTTATTTTTGTTATATTAAAGAACGTATTTTCAGTATCACAAATAAAAATCAACGACGAAATAATTAGTGATGATATATAAAGTGTAACGGTCACGTCACAAAAAAAGGTTACGATGATCAGAAAAAGTAGAGTGATTCATGATACAAAAAAATCGTATTAAAAATCAACACGCGTCCATACTTTTTAACAATTGTTCACGTGCACCGCCCGAGCAATGTAAATACTGTGGGTTAATGAACCTCTAAAATCTAAATCGATGACGATACGTGATTTGTAGAGAACTATAATTTTAGCGCAGAGGTCGTTGCCAAATTATTTATAGTTGCGGAAGCAGGACTTAGGTGCAGTGCGTAATTACTACATGTGACACGCAATAATATGGAGTTAATTATGACGTCATGTGTACTGTGTAGGGTAAACCTCATAATTATAGAGGTAAAGATAATACAACATGAAGAATTATTATACCTTTGAGTTCTCAACTTAACAGTGCTGATTTGTTCTACCAAGAGTTGAACGATGTAATGTACCAGGGCATCAGAAATGCGGAGACGGTTAGCACTCAAGAAAAGCTGGGCGCCAGCAGACAAGTGCATCAATAAACAGAGCACTTCGCGGGTGCAACGCTCGCCTCAATTGCGATCGTCTTCATTTCGCTGTTCACATGACAATCGACGTTGATTCGCAATCGATTCTAAACTGTTCTCGGAATATTAGTCATAACTCATCAAGCTTACTCAATAGCTTTAATGATCGGATGAGTTGAAACTGAGTGTTGTAATTTATGTCCGGCAGTATTAAGGTACATTAAGTTATAACTTTAAATATCTATACATAATATAGGCAGTTCTTACAACTTTAAGATCGTTCGGTGAAAATGGACGAATGCGCAATGTTTGGGGCAAGGTATGAAGTTGGATTTGGTAGATCAGATCAAACGGGCAGGTGGAGCGTCAAACGTTGACATATAGGTATGCGCCCATTTCATTCAGTTTACAAAATTTTAAAGTGTACAGTTGTGCACGGCCTATGCCGAGGATTGATAAACCTACTTCTATTATATCTGACTCTTGGTTTGGCGGTCGCATAATGAATTTATTCAGTCATTCATGTGTCGGACACGGCTAAGCCACAATCGATTGACCGCGTTATCAAATCACGCCGATGCACAATACGCATTGTACCCTAGTCCCTACCGTGTGATTTCTCGTAGAGCTTCACCCATAGAGCCTTTGTGATATTTCACACAGAATAAGCGAAACCCATGATGAAAAGACTACCTGTCACAGTCTGCTCTATCCAAGTACTTACTAAGCTACAGCTACATTATCTTAAGACATTAATTTTGAATGGAAAGGAGTCGAGGAAGATTTACAGTTCTTCTGCTCTACGACAACACTTGATGAAAAGGTGTCGTTAGAGTGGTATGAACTGAAAGATAGAATTAATCATCCTCTCATTTATCGCGGCGTTAGAGTATATCAGCTCCATTAGTACTTTGAAACTAAAACAAACGCTTAACAACGCTCATAATCATTCTTTCGAAGAAACATAAACGATCTGTAATCCAATCCCACAAATTCCTGCGGAAACCTAGTAACAACTGGATCGGAACAGACCCTGTGGTCTCTATATCTGTTACAATTCAGAGTGCCTCGTAGTTTCTATGAGGTGGCCCTTATGTAGTGGACATAAAGGCTCTGTGAGAGGTATCATAGCTTTGAATAGTTCCACTCAGCGCAGTACAGCCGTCCACCCACGCTTATTATGATGAATGGTATCCACCGCGATTTGCACAGCGTTGCACTTCCACATCCTACACCTGGCTACATCTGTTGCAATTGTTATGGCTACCACCATTAGGTGAAATAGATCTGTCTTTGTTTACTAGTTTAAAGTTACAATAAATATTGGAAGAACTATACGCTACGCTTTGCCCCATCTTTTCCACCATCATCTACTTTAAATATTTTTAAGTATGTACTTATAAATTAACAATATCTGTCTCTCATTGTAAAACAAGAGCTCTACTAGACAATAGGAGTTAATATGTACATTTAATGAGTAATTAGTAATTACTGTATACATAAAATGCCAACTTGCCATCGCAAAGTAATCCACGTAATTGACAACGGCAACACTAAACAACATAATACTGTTCGGCCTTGGCATATCTATATATTGTTGATCTAGTTTTTATTTCTTCTAGTATAATAGCACGCCTATATTAAAGAATTTAGTTTTTTGTGCAAACATATTTTAAGCCAACTAATTAAATGGGAAGTCGACGAAGTCTACTACTAACTAACGAGCTGGTAGATTATTTATATAGAGCAAGCTTTAAGCTCGACTTAGTCTAGGCAAATCATTTATATTTTGACCTAGAATGAACGAGTACAGTAACTTTATATGCTCTTATTTAAAACTTAAAAGCTGTTTAGTGTTTCATTAGAATAACATTTTAATTTATTCGAAGAAATAAAAAAAAATATACTAACAGAAAGCATAATTATACATAGAATAAGGAAATTTTTGTCCAGTTCACATTTCACATCATTTACCATGTTGGTAATAATTAGTATTTTATGTGTTTTAACTTTTATTCAAGGAAAATACTTTTATCATGTAAAATGACGTAACAGTATTACTATTCATCCGGTGTAGTAGCACGCCGACGAAACTAATGGACATGCGACACCCAAATTTGGCGTGATCCGCATCGTATCACCTTGTCAACTGTCACTGTCAACTCGACAAAATGACCCACATAAAACATGAAATAATAATAATTTAATAATTTAAAATGAATATTTAAAATAAGCCTAATTTAACAAGCATACACATTATATTTATTTTTTGCAAATTGTTGACGTATGAGTAAACTTACATATTATATTAACAGTAGATTTAGATGGGAATCATAAAACGACTAAATGATTTGCAACAAATGATGACCATTATTGATGATTAAGGCGTCTCCCAGACAGACGCGGGCAGCGGTGGCGGTCGCGGCGGCGGCGGTCAGTTTTTGTACTGCCACAGCCACCGCGTGTACCTGTGTTGTTCCTAGAACTTTCAAGTCATCCAATTGACCGCCACCGCCACCGCCACCGCAGGCCGCGTCTGTCTGGGAGACGCCTTCAATTGCATATTAATAATTTCTACAAATGACCTATTAAGTATCAACTCATTCTTAGAATCGCAACAAATGCCCGGTTCCAGAGGTTTTTTGGGAGGAGTTTATCTTTCATTATCGTTGATATTATAGTTGTGACGTTAGCCAAATCAAAAGAGTTTTGATGCAACATCGTCGTCGTCGATGTTGATGCAACATCGTCATAAAATTCGTAAAACCAAACGTTATACCGCTTTTAATTCGGTACTGAAGTAGTTCTGCCACAGGCAATTATTACTAATATTAAATAAGAGAGTTTTAGCAAATTCAGTAAATATTGTCGAGTTTCTGAAAACAATAATTAAGGTTTTGTCTAGAATAAAGCGTGACCTAGCGATAATGCCTTTCATTTAACCTAGAGACTACCGCAATGAATATCCTAAGGTCACGGAAGAAAATCGTTGAAACAATACAAAAGCCAGTCGGCCAAATTCGCGTATTATAAGAAGTTTATTTAACTGGCGTTTAACGTTCATCTGATCTTGACTGGAGGTTAACGCCAAGTCGCTGATAAAAATAACGTAAAGATATATTATAATATACTAAGACCGCGCCCGCAAATCCTTTGCGCCAAAATTCGTTTATCGCGGGAACCATACATTTTTTCAGAATAAGTAATAGTTGAAAAAAAACTAAAAACACGCTTTTTACATAAAGGGTTACAAACAAACATACAAACATACAAATTGGAAAATGGAATAATTATATCAAATTAGTGTATTGTCATCGGTCCTCGATAAATCTACAAAGTTTGAACGAAATCTGGCCGTTTAAAGTGGGTCAAAATCGCGCCCAAAGAAGTCGGTTACAAACATGTTACAAACAAATATACAGGTGAAGCTAATAAAAAGCGTATAAAAATGGAATAATTATATCAAATTAGTGTATTATCATCGGTCCTCGATAAATCTACAAAGTTTGAACGAAATCTGGCCGTTTAAAGTGGGTCAAAATCGCGCCCAAAGAAGTCGGTTACAAACATGTTACAAACAAATATACAGGTGAAGCTAATAAAAAGCGTATAAAAATGGAATAATTATATCAAATTAGTGTATTGTCATCGGTCCTCGATAAATCTACAAAGTTTGAACGAAATCTGGCCGTTTAAAGTGGGTCAAAATCGCGCCCAAAGAAGTCGGTTACAAACATGTTACAAACAAATATACAGGTGAAGCTAATAAAAAGCGTATAAAAATGGAATAATTATATCAAATTAGTGTATTGTCATCGGTCCTCGATAAATCTACAAAGTTTGAACGAAATCTGGCCGTTTAAAGTGGGTCAAAATCGCGCCCAAAGAAGTCGGTTACAAACATGTTACAAACAAATATACAGGTGAAGCTAATAAAAAGCGTATAATAAAAGTATCTTATGTCCTATCCCGGGATTCAAAGGCATGAAGATGTATGCCGACATACCGACATATTCGCATCTATACATATAATAAAATCGTAGGAAAGTCAATTCTGTACATTGAATATTTTTGAAAAATAATACTTGGGACGTGATCTACAATCGATATGTAAGCCAAAAATATAGTTTTTAGAATTTTTGTCTGTTTGTCTGTTTATCTGTTTGTCTGTTTGTCTGTATGTATGTCCGGGATAAACTCAGAAAGTCAGCCCCAACCCCCCCCCCCCCCCACCTCCCCAAATTTTGCTTCAAACAAAGCGGTGTTGCGGCGTTATACATCTTTTTTAAGAACAAAGTTAAAAACTAAACTACACATACGGTTTTCCAGTGTCGTTTGTTTTGGGGGGGCTGCGACCCCCCAAACCCCCCCCCTTATTCCTCATGAAACTTTTGTTCATAATTAAAAGGTATCGTTGAGTTTGTATTGCGTCTTAATTATCCTTTGTAGGAACAAACTAAGTCATCTATCTATACATATAATAAAATCGTAGGAAAGTCAATTCTGTACATTGAATATTTTTGAAAAATAATACTTGGGACGTGATCTACTATACTAACGCGGACGAAGTCGCGGGCAACAGCTAGTTCATAATATTAGTATGGATTTCGGCTTTAATAATTGGAAAACAGTCGTGATATACCATCATAATCACAATTCATGACTTCGTGCACGTCACTTGTCAGCCAGTCCACACGTCCACAACATAAAAGGTCGTCAACACAGTTGTCACCGGCTACGGAAGTTATAGAAGGAACCTCAAACAACTATAACCCTCTCACTAATAAAGAGGTCTATAATTCTTCTATTATTATTTCTTTCTATCTTATGATACAATGTTACGTACAGATTACTGAATACTGACGTTAAAGCACAACACTAGTGTTAGGGCCTGTTTCACCACTTCCTGATAAGTGCTGGATAGGCTATCCACCACTTAACTTGACAGGAAGAGTATGGAGAATCTGTCAAAAAAGTTGTAGATAGCCTTTCCGGCACTTTATCAGGAAGTGGTGAAATGAAACAGGCCCTTAGTCTTTTTAGGGTTTCGTACCCAAAGGGTAAAAACGGGACCCTATTACTAAGACTTCGATGTCTTCTCCGTCTGTCTGTCTGTCTGTATGTCTTGAGGCTGTAACTCAAGAACCGCTATAGCTAGACTTTTGAAATTTTCACAGATTGTGTATATATCTGTTACCGCTATAACAACAAATACTAATAAAATTAAAATAAGAAATTAAAAAAACCCCCGCCAAAAAACTTTAAAAAGTAATGAAATAACATTTCCTGACTTTAAGTTTAAGTCATTCCTAAGAGTAAAGTAATATTTTAGTCCATAATTGTTGTCACAGTGTGTCGGGGGACCGCTAATGTAGATGTTCGATTTCACATAACAATATAAATATCCGCTAATATCTTTTGGTAGTTGGTACTGTCAGTTATATATGAGGGTTAAGACAAAAAACTACTTCCGGTTAAAATCATAACTTCTTATAAATAAGGAATAACGACCATTATAATTACAGTTCACATGCTACGGAGCTGGCACAAGGCTGAACACTAACACGTCATACCCAAGGATCTACCACAAATTACGGGTAATTGCCAAACTTGGAACCTAAGCCGTGGTACACACAGATCGTAAAACAGCTTTATAAATAAGGCCTTCGCTTTTGTAGACAACAGCGGTGACGCCAGATTGTATTCAGAGCTGATTCTCGCTTTCTGAGCTGACTGTTGCTAACTTGACTCTTTATTAGCCCAATACTATAAATCGCATATTAACATCTAGAAACCTTTCAGTCTAGCCATGAATATTATTTTGCTGATAAATGATAAACAAATTGCAGTCCAGTACATAACAGAAATTTAAAATAATCACCGTGACCAAAACCATTACATAATACAATAAATTGGTAGCTCAATAGGTACACTTAACAGCACAGTTTGCTTTCTGAGAAAGTTTTCAACACATATTTATTGTTTAAAACTTTTCGAACACTCACAACACCATCATTCAGGTGTATTTTTGGTGCAAGGACATTAAAAACAGTCTCATAGAAACAGAGACAGTGTTCAGTACTGACTGTGCTCAAGTTGATGACACTAAATTAGTCGATTCGTTCCAATGTTTGGGGTCGCAACGATCAGCCGCCAGAGGTCACATGCGGTAAATTGGTCTAATCAATTAATATACGATATATATCTTTGTGACAGCGATCGATTGGCAGTTAGTAAAATGTTTGGCGATATGGAGTCACATCACATGTAAGTAAAGAACTCACAAACGAAGTGAAACAACACCAAATTGAAGATTTATTAATACAGTCTTCAGCTCTTCATCAAAACAAGGAATAGGTATAGAGATCAAAACTGTTTGAATTCTATTGAAATGTTTAAAAACCGCATTTTAAAAAGCAAACAGCAGCTGGCTTATCTGCAACAACAATGGATCCTATCTGGAAGAATTTCAAAAGCAGCCTACTTCAAATTTTGCAAACAAGTTTTCAAGACCCGACGACCTTTCGTTCCGGACGACTGGCCAATAAATTAAGGCTCACATGAAAACAAATTACAACATAATGAAAACGAATCGCGTACTTGGGATTTCAATTTGGGTAACTCATTTAAATATTAATCCGTATCTTATCAGTTTGAAACATGACAATTAACACCAATAAGCAAAATCCTTATATGACCAAGGCCGCGATCACTTTTGCAGATAAAAGGGTAAAGATAAATACAATAAATAATTTAAATAAACATTAAATTTGCGTTGAATATAATTTTCACAAAGCGCAATCTACAACGCGCACTCTTGGATCTAGCTAATGAAACCAATAAGGTATGAAATAAACCCAATTCTGGTTCTATGTATTTCAATAATTATTCTACTAATAATAATTGACAACAATGAACTCCGACGTTGGCAAATCCAACTTAATTTCATAAAAGGAAAGAAAGTAGACTTCTGCAATATGAAAGCAGTCGATATACCTAGGAAACGGAATTTTATCAGGATACTATCTTCGCGATAACGGATAAGATAACCGTCACAGTTTCAATGTTTCCTATATATATATTGTATTTGTTGATATTTCATATCCTCATAAATATACATAATATACTTCAATAACAATAATTGACAAGAACAGTATTACACATACGAGTACATACATAATCATGAAAGAACAATACATTTAAATAATAATATCCCTGTTTTATAATACAAGCGACCGCAGCCAAGATCAGGGATTTACCTGGTACCTGACCGACAACTATGATAATTATAATAATAACATTTGTACCGTTTAGAAAAAAATATGACAATAAAGGGTACCGAAATTTCAACAACAATCACATTTTTGTTCATCTGTCCGTAAACTAATAGGAACTTAAGGATGCACTGCGTAAATTGAAAAAATCATGAGCCTGAGTTTAAAATATAATGATTGACGTTAAGTATTAGGTCTAGAATCTAGATGGTGACTTACTGTAAAAACACTGAGCCATGCAATTTTATTGGCTGAGTATATAAAATTAAATTAAGAAATTTAAAAAAACCCCCGCCAAAAAACTTTAAAAAGTAATGAAATAACATTTCCTGACTTTAAGTTTAAATCATTCCTAAGAGTAAAGTAATATTTTAGTCCATAATTGTTGTCAAGGTGTGTCGGGGGACCGCTAAGTAAACTACCACAACAGCGACTTTTGCATTTTGTATCGCCATAATAGTCGCTGATTCTCTCGATTCGGGTCGCTGTGAACAGACCCTTAATTTATATTGTTATGTGAAATCAAACATCTACATTAGCGGTCCCCCGACAGACCTTGACAACAATTATGGACTAAAATATTACTTTACTCTTAGGAATGATTTAAACTTAAAGTCAGGAAATGTTATTTCATTACTTTTTAAAGTTTTTTGGCGGGGGTTTTTTTAAATTTCTTAATTTAATTTTATTTCATGCTTTTTAAACTTGTGCAGAATAATTCATATCAACTGGATCATATCCCAATGAATACCATCTATAAAATATGTCCTCTTGGATGAGGCTATCAATATGAGCCCAAACATGAAACCTCCACTTTAGGTTCATACGGAGCTTGGCTCCTATAGAATCCAGGTGATGCTGCAGCAGCAGCATGCAAATATTTACTGTTTATCTACGTCTTACTGGTTGTCGCAATTAAAATGAGCCCAAACACGAAACCTCTGCTCTAAGTTGGTGAGGAGTTGGGTATTCTATTGATTACCAGGTGATGCTGCACCACCAGGTCAACTTTCCAATAATGTGTATATATTCATAAGTGTCTCGAACCAGGATGCAAAATATAAAACCCATCAAACGACTGCAAGTTGCTAATCGTCCTATCACGAACCAGATATACCGTGATATTTCAGCAATGAGCAGGCTGATGATGATGAACTATAGCTAAGAACACTCACCGTCATGTCAGCTTTCAAACAAAAAAAACTAGATCAAAATCGGTCCACCCGTTTGGATGCTACGATGCCACAGACAGACAGACAGACAGACAGACACGTCAAACTTATAACACCCCTCTTTTTAGTCGGGGGTTAAAAACAATGCCTTGTTTGTTATTAAAAAAACTCACATACTCTGTTATTGAGTCAGCATCACAACACTCATGTCGATACACACGCATTCTCTATAATACCCATCACCACGAACCTGATTGCTGTATAAAAAACTCCCAACAAGTTGTACCTTTGAATTTGGTCAAGTTTTCCTCGTATACTTGGTCGTGCGAGTCCTTGTGATGGTCCGCGCGATGCCGCTTGGCCTGGTGGGGGCCGTCGTAGAAGCCTCCGTTGAGGCTCTCCTGCATCGCCTCCTGGGGGTCGAACCCCAGGCGCTCCTTGTAGTACGATTGGGTCGACATGTTCAGCACTCACTTAACATAATCACTGGTCGGGTTAGGTTCGACTGGGGCACACTTTGTTCGGGGTCAGCAGTGTTTATCGCGGCGAGGTTCGGCACCGACTCGCGAATGTCGAGGGATCGCCGGAATCCCTCCCCGACACAATACACGGTCCCGCGAGGTCGGTTTTAAATGATTCACAATTATCTCGCGACCGATGTCACCCAGTCTCACTTCTAGAAAAGGAAAGTTGCCGGAGACCCCCTTGACACACACTTCTCGATCTTGACACAATTTTTATTCACTCGTTTTATTGGATTACGATCGTTACACTTACAATTACGAAGTTAAATATTAATATGGCAACAGGTATAAAAGCGTTAGTTGGAATGTTTGAGTTCTCGTTTTGTGTTAAATTTTTGTTCGAACGTTCGATTTTTGGATTAGTTACACTGAATAGTCTGAGTCACTGGAGACCGTCTTTTGTTTTGACATAAGGCTTCACTTGTGTAAATACTGAAACCTGTAAACAAAGGATTGCACGGTTTATACTGTGTTTCCGAAGTCTAAATTTCCTCACTGATATGACTCATGCACATTATTTGTTTCTGGAGGTAACGCAACGACAGCGGGCCCGCTGATATATTGGATACTGTAATGTTGGCTCAAAAGGACGCGCCTATTACGAAATGGATTCTTCGATTTCTTTTAATCGCATTATTCAATCGTGTAATATGTGTTTAAAAGTTTCTATAAAATTACATAATTCTTATTGCAAAACACTTCACAGGTATTGATGAAAATTAGAAAGCATCCTTCAGAATTTAGACTTTAGTAGGTGTTTTCGAGGTACGGTTTAATATGCATCAATAATCGTAAATGTCATAAATTATCCATTTTGATTTATGACGTTGTAGGTGGACTTTTAGTTACGCATCAAATTTGCATTAAAAATTATCCAATGCAAAGGTGTAATTTTGCATCAAAAACAGTTGCAGATCTTACATGCCTCAGACAGCAAAAAACTTATTTCATACTTGTTTCCAAACAAAGTATCTAAAGTGGAAACGAGCTTGTGACCTTCAAAGCCGAAATAATTCGTGGGAACCGCGTATAATGGGTCCACGAAATTGGGGTCCACTGACGACGGGTGACCGAGCAACATGAGAATATTGTGTGCTTGACAAGACGTTTGACAAAAAATAACAACTTTGCTTTCAATTGTCACGATTAAGGGCGCATATGAGGCATGCAGTTTATGGTGCTATCAGAGAAATCGATCCAAAGCCAGATGGTAGACCTACGTTATTTTGTCAGATTATGTCTATTGTCTAAACTCTAAAGAATCAGTCATGATCTATCGGCTGGGCTTGACATAACCCAATTAAATCACGTAGGTCCGCCATATTATGTATATGAATCAATTTCCGTATCGAAGAGCAATGCCTTAGTACTCTAGGTAGAGCACCCAACCCAATCATCGTCTTATTTTACGCCAAAACATTACAAGTAGACGGCAAATACTATAATTACACATCTCCGTTACATGAGCAAACAGGCGTCCGGCGTATTCGCGTTTACTGTCATAGTCGATTGTGTTCAAACATTTGTACAGCCGAGCCCAGGTTTAGTAGTGGAACTGGAGAGTCACGTACTTAACCAAATTACGTTAAAACACCGTTATTGATATAGAGCAAGTACTTCCTTTCTGTTCTATTTTCAAAAGAATCCACGCGAAGCTCGCAGCCAAAAATACTCGATTAAAAGTCAATTAAATCGTAATTAGAAACAAACTGCCCCATCAATTCTTATATAAACGACAGAGACAGATATCGGTCACTTGATTTTTGGAGGCAATTGCTAAATTGACCTGGGCGATGTTGTGTGAAAGTCCACAGACTCCGCGGAGGAATCATCTCGACCAGACGACAATCGTTAAAACGACGAGGTCAACGACTCACGTTAGACATAAAGATCGGGTTATGGAGCTTTAATATACTCGTACATAAACATTAAAACATATTGTAATGAGTCATGAACTCGTAATGCAACTATTACACCTCCTCAAAACTCTATCATATTAAACCGTTCATAAAATCGTAGTTCATAGTGGGTATACCAACAGGTGGTGCAGGATTCATCTCAATTATGAACTTTAATTGCGGTACAGAAGTTTTAGTTTAGTCTGAAGGTTTCGTGCTCGAGGCAGTGCAACCTACGAAAGAGGATTTTAATATTGACATTGTCTCTATTCGAGGCGAGAGACATTTGACCTCTCCGTGCCTGTGTTCGGGTACTCTCGCTCCAGAACGAATTATATTTAATATCTTTAGCTTTATGATCCCATCTATTACAAACTCTACATGGTAGAGAGAGCTTTTTAACGACTATAATTTTTAAGAAATGACTTTATTGTTATGAAAATGTATACAGTAAACAAGATCACAATGTTCAACGATGTTTAGTTTGATATTCGGTTTAAAATATAAAAAATTGCAATTGAAGATTTAGAAGATAGTTTCAATGCAAATATTGCAATACTTGAAACTAAACGAATCAGAATAAAAGTACAAGGCAAATCATTTGCAAATAAGCTCGTTCTCAAAGTTCTCTTGTATGGCGGACGTAATAAAAAGTGATACGATTCAATTATAACATTACCGTTATCATTTTGTTAATTGCTATAGAATTCATACGAAAAAAAACGCGCGAGAAAATGAAATTTCTCAAGAATTGGACCCATTGTGCTTGATACAGACATTGTAATTTGTATGTAGAGGCAAGTAGAGGTAATCCAATTCGTTTGAGGTAGAGCGCCCGACGCGACGCCCGTGTACGCCCGTTATGTGATATTATGCTCAATTCGACACAACAAGGGTTTCCGGACAAGGACACGCGTGAGTCGGGACGCGACCGACTTTTTGGAGATCGATAATATAATTAATTCGACTGATAGTACACCTTTATCTAGTACACTGTACAGCGTTAGTCTATTAATAATTAGAATGAACAAATTTTTATAAAATTTCACCGTTTTGGTTGGATTTCGATTTCGAAACAAAATTGAAGTTACAGCCAATATTTAACAAAAAATTAATTTACAAAAATAAATTAAAAAATTACGTCTAGGACTACGTGATAATAGTAAGTATGTTATAAATAAAAGGGGTAATAATTATTATCAATATTTCTAACGAATAGGATCCAAAAGGTTTAATAAGTACTCCTCGTTCTCATGTCGTAACAATTAACCTAATCAACATTCCCACGGCCGTTAAAAGTTTATTTTAGCCATTTTCTATCAGATGGCGCGGTTAGAGAATTATAACAGACTTTGCTTTTATATTGTACTGCTAATTGCCATCCTAAGCACTCGCTATCACTATAAATAGTTATACACGGCCCGGCTCTTAGTCCGGCCAATATTTGTCCAGTAACGGTGACATAAGAGAGAAATTATAACGCTGAGCGTACTTTACGATCTGTTTACTATACCGAAGTAAAAGCTTTACTTTTACTCGCATCTTAAAATTCGGTTGTATCCGAGTTTGTAGAACAAATTGTTGCATAATGAAACAATAACGGAACCATTGCAGTGTGTTTTGTTATGACATAATATTTTTTAGTAATTGCCTCTAATTATGTAATACGATTTCCATAATGCAGTCACTTAAATCTGGTAAATTATTATTAAATGACAGTCGACCAAGTTTTGATTTTTAACCAAATCCGGTGTTGGCAATTAGAAAGGCCACTTAGAGAGTAGAAATTAGAATTTTCTGTTTAAATAGCATGTCATTTTAAATTGAGTGGCTTGAGCCGAGGCTGACAACAGAGAAGTTCCAAATACGTAGCCTAAAAAAGCTAGAATGATCAAATCTGACGATCCAATATTGCATGTATCAGAAAAAATGTTGTTAATGGCCGTGTGTGTGTGACCAGTGAGCTATGCTCATATCAAGATCAGAGTACCTATAGTATCAACTATCAAGTTCTAAGCAACGGCACCGTGGAACGCGCGGCATCCGCGGAGTGTGGAGTGCGGACCGGTCGGCTAACGGGACACACATGCATAATCTATACACGCTCTTCGATGGATCAAACGAATCGGCCTTTTGTCACGGACAATTACAACACTAATGCTCGCGGTACACGAACAAGAAAAAAAGGATGACAAAACATGCCTCGTTGATTGGAATTTGTTGGAGTTTTTTCAGATGTTATTTCTTCATCATCACGAGATCAAACGTGCTGCTAGGGCTGGTATATGCAATGGCTGGAGGATTGGGTGATAAGAGTTCACTAGTAGGCTTACTACCGGTGGGTTGACGTCGTTAATCCTAGCAAATACAATCCTAGCTAATTCCTTATCTGACATGAACTCTGTGAAAGAAAACCTCAAAAGTTTAATGTGCATTCTGCAACCCGGGTCAAACCTAGAATGCGACCGTTCCTTTTCGACACATTTATGAAGGAAAACTTTACGCGGTACACCGACCACAAGAAAAACAAAAACATTATGCTAGATAGCCTGTTTAGCAAATAGCAATGCCTATTTATGTTACAGTAGGAAGAATAGAAACGTATTTACAATAATATATACGTCTGCCTCATCACATTACGATATAAAAACTATTACTGCTTCATCCAATACCCATATAAACAGTTATCCATATTCTGTTGGCTTCCGTACTTGGTGGTTTCGTATTTGTCTAAGCATTAATTATTATGAACATAATTGTTTATAATGTTTGGCAAATTGCAGTAATTTCATTAATTATTGCCATCTTAATATAATATTATTAATTTAACGGCTCTTCAAGAAGCTACTGAGCGCCTGCACACAGTAAGTTTTATTTAAAAGAAAGAAAGGAACAGGTAATGTAAAACTAAACCAATGTAAGAGTTTTGTATCGGAGGTCTGCTAAAGCGATTTCAATCCTTAATGAGAGACTTCTTATCTGACTTTTTCCTGTTAATCTACTATCTAGCTCTATCTATTGGAACCCTAAAGAATCTAACTTTGCTAAAAAATAACAGCATGCCTTTTGCCTACAAATAAGTAATAATGTACTTACTTATAATAATTTAAATTATTGACAGTAACACTAGATGTTGCTTCCATATTTTGCTGAAAAAGCTTCACACGAAAGAAGCGTTTCTGGGTCAACGTCTTTTTACGAGATCACTAGTGAAATATTTGGGGCTATTATTATACTAGCGACTTCGGACAAATTCCCCTGCAATATTATGCCAACAATGTTTTCTTCCCATTATGGATTATTTTTTTACAAGGAGGGCCTGAAATAGTATCAAAAATTTAAAAGAGCTCGTTCTAGCCATATTTTTAGTGAGACCCAAACATAAACTTTAGTTTTTATTTCAAAATTAGACAAATACCTTTGCACAATTTGTTTTTAGAAGCTATTTTTCTTTATTTAGCAATATTTCATTACGTACAATGTCTTTATTCATCGGAACTGGGGTGTGATTGTCCGTTACAGTTTCTTATCGTCCAGCGATATTATCTGTGTATACTGTATATATATATCTTCTCATAAAAGCTGTTCCTAACAAAAACTGTGCTAGCATTATTGTTTACAATGAGATGTCCATAATAATTTTTCTCATCGTTCAAAACATTCGAGGCTCTACATTTAATTTCACCGTTAGTGGGCTGAATTAGAATGTTCGCTTTAAATACAAATATGATGCACTAGGAAGTTGAGACAATTAATATTACATCCGCGTCGCTAGTATTTAAAATCGTGACAAAAATAGCATAACGGATCTAGACACTCTACATATTATTATAATCAAGAGTCAACTTATTACTTATATGTATATGATGCTCGAAACTAATGATCTATTAATTAGGCTAAAGTATGTCATGTATGTAAGAGTTGTATTATGATTTATGACTATTACGTAATATAGCGTAGTCCGTATGTAAGTATATATAAATTCTTTACTTCTCTTTATATTACGTCTTAGTTCATGAACTTTACAAACTGGACATATTTAAGTTCCCTCTTTTCGTGACATGGTAAAAGTATATCATTGTTTCTTTTCCCTCTTACGTTGGTTTACCATGCAAATACACAAAGTTTCTCTGGCCGTGCGGACCGTGCGGTGTAGAGATATTAATCAGCAATCGATGTCAGATACGAAACGAACGCGTGTAACGGAATAGTTAGGACCGTGACGTGCTGGACCATTCGATTCGCTCTGAAATCGAACTGGCCGAAATTTCTACATGTTTTCGATTACACGCACCAAATATATTCATTTACGCTACTACTCTCGCTATAAAATTTGGAAACAATCAGATATGTGGGATACAATCAGGCATTAAGCGTGTACGACCAGCATCTTAGTAAGTTTACAATCAATCGTCAGATGGGTGATAAAACTTGTTTTCAAAAGATGTTGGACGACGTAATAAGAACCTCCGACGCCAGTAGGTAACTGCGCGTTAGCACTTTTTCTAATCTTACTTGAATAGGACACTAAACTTCACATAAAACTTGATAATTTGTACCAGTCAAAGGATATAAAATTACCGTGTTCTCATGATAAGGTGTAGAACTAGAACCTAGAGTCAACGACCGCCTAACTTTAGTGTTATTTGCAGGTTTAAGTACTTACTTAAAAAATATTTTTACGGTCTAGTAATAAACTGTTTCTGAGACAAGGTATACGTACATTTATTTCCAAAATCAACACCTAAAATCGTCTTCGAGATTTTTTTTATTTCTTTATTAGCTTTACTTTAGACGTTGTGGTGTGTGTTGAGGTGGGCTGCCCTACTATCTACGCTTCTACGGAATATAATTTGAGGTGGGAAACATTATGTTGTTACGCCACTTAGCCACGACAAGACAACACTATCTTAATCCCCTCTCATTATCGTAGAGAGTAAACAAAAACACTACACCGTTCATTGTTCAAATGTAGCCTACTTTATCGTATTCTCATGTATCACATTAATTTTGTGCTCACATATTTTTCAGCGGGCATAAAAATAGCAAAGAATTTCTGTAATCCAGTGACCAAAATTCACGCGTTCTCCTTACGGCCGCGCTGACAGACCGAAGAACGTTTAAAGAAAGTTACATGGTGCTGGAAGTGGTTAAGGTTTCGTCTTTAAGACCTCAAGTACGGAGTACTATTATTTATTCTGTGCCTCAAGCAATAACGCAGTATAGAATTTACTATTTCCTATGGTAAGATCATTGTTAATTTAAGTTTGAACTGCGAAACCGCTTTAGAAACCGCGGAGTAACTTTGTACGGAGTTTACAATGAGTCGTAACGCGGCTAACAGTCGTAAGTCGTAACTCGTAATCGCCAGTATTTCAAGCCGGGAAATATTTTCTCATTTTCCTGGTCCGTCGCCTTTCACCTGAGCGACCTAGGCCGTAGATCACCGGCATGCAGCGCCCTGAGCAATGAAAGTTCTAATAATAAACAACTTTATTGATGTCAGTGATCTTATCAACGCTACTCCCGTTCCGTATCCCATTAACTTATTGTTGACATGTAAGTTATGCTTCTCAGTAGTTAGTATTATACCAACTACCAGCCCACACTATGTCAGAAAAAGTTTGTGTGTTAGTTTGTTTGACTCACTTATATTATATCAGTTACTTTAAGTTAGCCAGGAATCGGGATTCTCTCAATTCCTTATTTCGTCATTGTCTCTTAGTCAGAGCGTAGGTGGGTATTAGAAATTTCGTAATGGATACTTTTAATATTTCGTGTATTTTGCCATTGACATTATTACAAAAAAGTTTTGCCCACCCACTTCGCCTACATGCATGTTACATTTGCATACCAATAGATCACTGTTAAAAAAATATTGAGTAAATACTTCTTGCTTCAAAAGATATAATAATTATATTTATTATAATATTATCTTCTTTGAAAAAATATCTACTAGTACTGTATTTGGTATTGATCGTTTTACCTACTCTGTACCAAGTAAACATTTCTTCAGCATTTTACCTTTCTATTTCTCTTTGCATTCTTTAGAAAACATAAAATAATAATGATTATGAAAATGAAATGTTACGTTTACAAAACACGAAAGATAAATTAGAAAATGAGGTCATACCTTTATAGTTTAAACTACTATCAGATTTGATTTAAAATTTCAGTTCCATAAAAGTTTATTAGCTCGTTTAATTTTATTTGCTTAATATAGAGTTACAAAAACACAAAGTTGTGCACAAAATAAGGTTTTAATCATAAACATAAACAGCATGAGTTACCGTTCACATTCAGAATCGCTAAGGTGGTCCGATCATGACCTAGCACCAGAAGGTTGGATTCAGCATAAATTTCAGCGAGTTCAAAGTTCAACTAACCTATATTATAATTAACGCTATGCATCAGGTTTATTAGAAGCCAGGGGAATCCCCTATAATTTGCTTTTGCATACGTATTAGATTACGAGCTGTCAGGTCAGAGAAAGTAATATTTATAGAAGACAAGTGGCAACGGACCAACTGCCAACATAACATGATATGATAGCTGAGAAGGTTTAAAGATCGTTGCCGTCGGTAAGCTGATCCTCAGGAGAACGCAACGAACAAGTGACATAATACATTTCATCATTGGATATCCAAAGATGTATGTCTGTTATGAATTTATGATCTATTAGTTTAAACATACTTTACTTTCCCACTTAATTTAAAAATTATACAAATTTTATTATTCTCAAAATTGAAACGACATGTTTTCGTATCTGTTCGCGCTGTTCGCGGTTGGTTCGCGTATCTTATTATCGTTCACGAGATACGGCGCCTCGGCAGCCTCCGGTAAGGTTGCCGTTAAAAAACGAATGTTGCCAAATTTTTACCTGTATCTCCCAAGGTCACGGGTTCAAAGACCCAAAAATCTACCTTGACAGTTGGGACTTAGAATCGGCTTTGTTTGTCCGTGAATCTTTTACGAACGAGTTTGTTTCTAATGTTATTCAAGTTTTATTTTTCGTCTTGATTTTGATGATGCTTAGCTTATGTCTGTCTATTTGTATAAAATTTAATTATATCTCCTGAGTCCTAATTCTTTCCTAGCCCTTAAATTTCTGAATTGAACCTCATAATTCATAGCCCTAACATTTCTCACTCTATGCTTGCAGTTGCATGGTGCAACTGAAATTACCATGACATTTTGTTATCAGTCATTTAATCATTTCCGATACTCGTTATCACTTCACGTCAATGATAAGTCATCGTCGCCGGTGCATCCACATAATATTTTGGTCAAGCTGATCCCTTACTTACTATGTATCTATTTTATTATCATGGTTTTAGATTATTTCTATCCAATACGGATTTAATAATAACAGTGTTTAATAAATAGTGGTTCATGACTTTCTTTAGACAAACGGGGCTTCATCTTTTTTTGTATTAGGTGCTAAGAAATTTCGATTTAATGTCTTGTAACTTAGGTATTTAGAACTAGTATATTTTCGAAAGCAGCAGGGCTATCTTACGCGATATTTCATTATTATCAAGTTGCTGTCAATTATACATATTGAAGCAAACAGCATTCGTATGGAACAGCATATTTGAGGCGATGATATAATAGTACAATATGACTAATATTTGCAAAAAGGTGATAATACGTTGACAGACTACCGCAAACTAACTGAAACCTTAAAACCAAGCACATCACCAGTCATCGCTTCATAAGTCATCACCGTTGTTAAGAAAATCATTACTTCATTATTCT
The DNA here is from genome assembly GCA_905404155.3 of Plebejus argus. NCBI lineage: Eukaryota > Metazoa > Arthropoda > Insecta > Lepidoptera > Lycaenidae > Plebejus > Plebejus argus. The sequence goes on along the minus strand of FR989927.1, from coordinate 6,829,017 downwards.
ATTCTTCAGTTACAAAATTTACTGATAAGCTATCACTTAAAATTCAAATGCAAATATATTATACTCTGGTAGTTTTGTTAGTTCATTGTAAGAGAATTACATGGTTTGTTTCCAGGAGGTAGTAGTAGTATAAACTTCCTCAAGTAAACCAAGAAGGAAAATGTGTTTTTTGTCAAATTACTTTGTAATAAAAATATAATCAATGTGTCTGTATTCTATAATCACACGAGGTGTAAAAACTTAACACTCAAATGTAAATACCTATATATTTTTTAGGGTTCCGTAGCCAAAATGGCAAAAAAGGAACCCTTATAGATTCGTCATGTCTGTCTGTCTGTCTGTCTGTCTGTCTGTCTGTCTGTCTGTCTGTCCGTCCGTCCGTATGTCACAGCCACTTTTCTCCGAAACTATTAGAGCTATACTATTGAAACTTGGTAAGCAGATGTAGTCTGTAAACCGCATTAAGATTTTGATGCAAAAATGGAAAAAATATTAAAAATTTTAGGGGTCCCCATAGGTACAACTGAAACAAAAAAATTTTTTTTTCGTCTAACCTATGCGTGTGGGGTATCTATGGATAGGTCTCCAAAAATCATATTGAGGTTTCTCATATCATTTTTTTCTAACCTGAATAGTTTGCGAGACAGACTCTTCCAAAGTGGAAAAATGTGTGTCCCCCCCCCTCTAATTTCTAAAGTAGAGGCATGATAATTCTAAAAAAAATATATGATGTAGATTACTATAAAAACTACCAACGAAAATTGGTTTGAACGAGATCTAGCCAGTAGTTTTTTTTATACGTCATAAATAGTAAAGTACAACAGAAACAAAAAATTTTTTTTTTCATCTAACCTATGCGTGTGGGGTATCTATGGATAGGTCTCCAAAAATCATATTGAGGTTTCTCATATCATTTTTTTCTAACCTGAATAGTTTGCGAGAGAGACTCTTCCAAAGTGGAAAAATGTGTGTCCCCCCCCCTCTAATTTCTAAAGTAGAGGCATGATAATTCTAAAAAAAAATATATGATGTAGATTACTATAAAAACTACCAACGAAAATTGGTTTGAACGAGATCTAGCCAGTAGTTTTTTTTATACGTCATAAATAGTAAACCTTAATCTAAATTTCATTAAATCGACTGAAATATAAAAATAAATCAAAAATATATTAATTTCATAAAAATAAACCTTATTGCTGCTGCGGAACCCTCCATGGGCGAGTCCAACTCGCACTTGGCCGCTTTTTTCTTTTAATAATTGGCTGTGGTTATTTCGTGTCTGACAAGCCAAGGTCGGACTTTATGTATTGTCATAGAACCGGACGGGAAAACCAGACTTTTACTGAATATGTACGTTAAATGTAGGTATTCAATAAATGCCTAAATCCAAACTGGATAGGTCATTATGGATAAAACTTGTGGTATCACTAACTTGGTTCGTTGATCACTCTTTAGTTTTAGCGTTCAGTATTAATTTAACTTTTATTATAATTATGATTAATTAGTTTAACTAATTATTACGAATACGAGGCTAAATTAATATGAAGTTGTAATTAAGTTAATAATTATTATTATCACAATAAATTATAATATTTCATGAATAAAATACCTACAGAGAATACGGTACTAAACGTTGCATCGTCACAGAAACTATTTATGAAAAATATGTTGCGTATAAAATGGTAAACAGTTAAAGCTCGCGCGCTTTCGTTGATGTCTTTAACTAACCCGGCGAGTCAGGAGACAGGAACGTTGACCGTAACCTACATCAGGGAGCCGACACTACAGTATCCTCACGTACGTGCGAATTGACACTACCTCGACGTGACATTCGCAGACATTATATAAAATTGATAAACATACAACTATCGGTTCGGTTGAAAAACGAGACCGCGAACGGTTGTAACCTCAAAAACGGCGGAACCGTTACTCTAACCGTCCCGCTGTCGGTACTTGCGCCGTCCGACGCGTAATCCGAAGCCTCCAGGGTGGTAAACAAACACTGTGCACTGTCACTGCAGTTACGTCTGTACTCGATAGATACACGGGAATATTTCGTGAACGAATTGCGCATACCACGAGTCGCGACGCCGCACACCGGCCAACTGAAGCTGGCGGGCGCCGACGGCACCGGGCACGCCACACGGCCACGCGCGCTGTGAACGGGCGAAGTGCACGCGTGTGTGTGAGATACGCGAGTGTGAGTGTTGAGTGATATGCGGACTGCGGAGGCTTGAATGAACGCAAGTGACTCAAATTTTGTAGGCGGTAAAAGTGTTTTAATAATTTTGGTCTACACTATCATAAGGACCACGAGCAAGTAGGCAATGTCTTGCGAAATGTCAAGTACGTTGCGTTTAATCATTTTCGAAAACGAAATTTACAATTATTGATCTTATCAGATAAAGTATGACTAGCAACTAAACTCTAAAAGTAATAAAAGTATCAACTGGAAATATCTACATATTCCTAATTCATTTTAATGGGATGCCGTAGAAGAGAGATGGAGATATGGGTCGTTCTATTTTTTCGGTCCCATTTGGCCATTTTCGTAGAATCGTTTTTTTTTAAAGATATTACGACAAAATTTTGTATTTAGGCTTGTGTACGTATACTTACTCTGATCCCTGAATTGCCTTAGTCTGCTATTTATATTTACGATATAAATAGATGGATGGTAATGATGCAACAGATGGAAATGAAAATCGATAAGATGGAAATTTAAAGGATTGGATGGAAATGAAAAATAGTTATATGGAAGCGAAAAAAAATAAGGAATTTCATGTTAGTTATAAACAGAATACTTGTTATTGGTTTATTTTTATGAGTAATGAGATCAGTATTTTAATTTAAGTCTCATCTACTAAGAATAAACTAAAATATAAGAATTTTGTTAAAAAGTAAGAAACAAGTCAGACATTATTATTTTATTTAAAAAATGCAAGCAATCTTTACTTCTACTATATAATCGTATACAATCAACATTCCATGTACTTTACCTAACTATTAACTTACTAGATTTTTTAAGAAAACAATATTTTAGGAAATAGTCTCACAAATCGCAGTTCTATGCAATTTTGCGCCTACAAGTTTAGTGAACTTTAGTAAACTCTTGAAAATAATATCTCAATTTGTTACACACCACTTTATACATTAACAAGCATTAGATATAGTGATGCTTAGCAACAAAAATATGTATAATGTCCCAGTAACTAATAAAGTCTTAAATTCTTAAAAAACATTTTAAAATTTCAAATATTAAGTTTAATCACTTAATTATAAAGTACTAGCTAGACTAGTACTACGAAGATAGGTACTTATTAAAAGGAAAATATACCGGGTTATCCGTGTGTGACGTGAATTTGAAAATAATCACATATTTAGTTTCATTATGAGATGAACATGAATAATACTATTCGAAGATATATTTTCCATATTTATTTGTCAGTAATTTGTGCTAGTCGGTTCATTGAAGGCTCCAGAAGCATTTCTTTGACAGGGCGTAAATCTACAATATCTATATAGAGTTACACAATCCACAAGCTAGGTAAAAATCTTTGTTTTGAACGACAGTGACTTCTCCTAAGTAAATATTGTCTCAGACGTAATTATTCCCCCTCTTTCTATCTAATAGTAGATAACAGTGATGAGACAGACAACGAACCCCTAAAATAGAACCGTTCAAGTGAACCAACTGATGATGAAGCAATCCATTCTCTGTTTTTTTAGATTACCGATAATTTGGTACAAAATGACTCGCAGCAAGAAATATTAAAAATGTAATGTAATATATAGATAGAATTTGGACAAAATCTGTTATAAAAATACTAAATAATACCAAAACATAGGAAAATTGGTTAAAAAATCGGAAGAAATAGATGGAAATGAAGTGGATGGAAATGAAGTTTTGGCATTTAATTTAAATTTTTGCTGCATTCTTGTATTTTTCAAAAGCCATGCGACATATCTTTAGAAGGTATTTCAATAGCCTTTATCATAATGTATTATAAAAATCACTAGTAACAAAAGTCATTTAAATAGGCAACGAATGGTAATGAAGGCTTACCCGTGACAAAACGAGAAATTGCAACTAAAAATTAAATTTTCTCCGAGAAGCAATGCGCACATCTTATCTCGCCTATAATGTATGGCAGACATGGGCACGGTGGTTGCGAAACATGTTTGCACGTTGATCTACAGATGCAGATTTGGTCAAAAACATAAAAACCATTTGCTTGAAAAGAAATGAATTATTTCGCGTGACAAAATTAAAACCTGCGTTCTCTCAATGTTGCAGATACCCGAGTTCATTCTTATGTTTAAAAAGGTTAATATGAGTATTTAAGCTAATGTTCCAGTAAAAAACATAATAAGATTTATTACGAAAACTCCTAGAAAATTGTGTCTAAGCTAAGAAATCTGGGAGTGTACAGTCGAGGGAAATGAAATTTTGGCTATTTGATGATAAATATCTCTTTGATTATTTATCTTACGGAAATACACAATACGTGGCAAAGTAGAACACTATAGACTTAACATTTTAAAAGTATTTGATCGAAAAAAATCATTTCGTAAATATCAAATTTTGATCTTGAAAGCAAATGGGACCGAAAAAATAGAACGACCCATATCAATCACGCGACTGATAACAAACAAAATTTACCTAGAAGGATAAACAAGATTTTGAAATTTATATTATGAATTTCAACTGCCTACGCAGTAGATGATATAAGGTAGACTAGATTTACAAGCTTTCTGTGAGATTAAGAAACAAATTTAAGCGCTTTTGAAATAACAATTCTAGTAATAAATCCTAAAATCACAATCCAAAATAATGAAAGCGGTCACTGCTCATCAGGTATGAAAAGGAATAATTGTCGCCCAATTAGTTTTGAAGGTTGACTGATAATATTGTTACCATCTCGGATGCGATTACATTCAATGCTGTCCCGCTCGTGTGATAAATGATAATATTCAAACATTTCTTTTCAATTATGTCATAAATTACTAATATTTTCGACTTTATCATATTGTAAGTAAGGCATTTTGATTTTCTAAGGAAAACTACATTTAACCCAGCAGATATAAGATTCCAGGCCAAGGACTGAGGTTGAGTCCTAGAAATTTTATGTAGGTCGTCAAAAGTTCTTTTTCCTTTTAAGTCGAATACACAAGCGGTCGTGATGTCATACTTTTCGATGAACTCAGAATTGACTCTGAATCAGTTGGACACAAACAACTTCACAAATATAATGTTTTATAGCCGCAATGACTGTTAGTTTCTAAGTCATACCTGAAATTAATTTAATTGTTAATAATTATTATCCAAGAAATAAAAATTTATGAATATTTTTACCAGCATTCGTCTACCACAGCTCAGGTATAAAAATGTGGGATCAGTAATAAGTTACAACTCGGGACATAAAGGGTTATTAAAAATTTGGATTTACATTCTTCATTTTCTTCTTCTTTCTTCGTTAATTTTCTTAAAAATAACTATTTCTGTAGTTAATTTATCCAACTGCAACAACAGTATCAATCTAAAATTGTTACTGAAGTAGTAAACCTACTTCTCTCTACATCATATACTGCTCACTTGTAAGTCCAAGTATCTACCATAAAAGCGAAATTGTTGCAAAAGCAATAAGCATAATATTATATGATATGAGAGGTAATAGAAACAATAGAAATTAGAATCTGCATACCATACTATTTACATAAAAAATTAATTACACTTTTAGAAAGCTTATATTTGGAATAAATAATATTTTCACTTTCATTACGAATATTTTTAATTTATATTTTGTATAAAATCTAGTTAAATGGCAAGTTGAAGTCTAAATAAAAGATAACATTATAAAATTCCATTGATCAAGTTATTCAAGATCACAATGAATTACCTACTTACAACAGTAAATAAGGGTTCCGTTTTTTGCCATTTTGGCCACGGAACCCTAAAAATATGCGACATAAGCTTTGAAGCACTCAACTAAACTGAAAGTTAATTGATACCAAAGTACCAAGACAGATTCATGATTAAAATCAGTAATTAGTAATTACAATGTCTACCTGGCCTTTCCGTCCATAATGACGATAATTTTGTTCAACTACTAAACATGTTTAGACATAAGCCATTAACTATGAATAGGATGGTAGTAGTTAACCTCATCGGAGCTAATTTCAATAATAAAGCTATTATTGACAACGGCGCGTATATGGCCGATTCCCTTGCAGAACTGGATATGGTAAAACCGCGCGACCCAGAATCCACAACGAATGCAACCATTGTATATGGAGATATATCGTTTTATGCAGCATTGAAGCCATGCAGGCCTTATTAAATTCTAGTCAACTTGCCGGAAGGAAAATCTGACGCGGGCGCAGAACGCCTTAGCGGAATGCATTCATTATGCGACCATAATCGATAACGATTTTCATAATACTATTTAAATCACTAGCTGTCCCGGCAAAAATAAAGTTAAATGGCAAAACAACGCCATTTAAAGTATTTCTATATCAGTTGATACAAAATCTTAAAAGAGGGGCTTTTGTCCTCTGAGAGGGATGGGGGGAAAAGTTTTATACATCAGATGTTAAGTTGGAAAACACAGTTAATAATATGAAGTAAGTCCATTAAGAGCATACGCTAACACTTTTTTTCCATACAAACGTATTCCTTAATTTCCTCCCTGGATAATGCGTCTAGACAAATGATTTTTTTATAAATTATTGGGATCTGTGAAAGCTATACCTCTACGTCCGATTTTTTTTATTTACTAATAAATAAAAACATAATGACCCTTCAAAAGTCGCAAAAAATTAATGTTCCGTCCGCCAATCAACCGACCATAAAACAAATTTGAAAGATCTTTTAGGTAAAATAAAAACGTAGAGGCATAGACTTATCCTTTGTGAAGATATTAAAAAAAATTAATTAGATAGGCTCTATTTTGAAGGAGGAATCAGAGGAATACGTAACCTCTATACTGTATCTGTCTCTATCACAATACACGTGCCAGCGCAGGGTGAAGCGTGATGGCAATAGTTTCTTCATTCAAATTTTACTGTACCCGCGTTCCCTCTTAATGAAAAAGTTTCATACAAAATATGACCCCCTCTTCGGTCCCCTTAGAGGGTGGGGGGGGGATTTTTATACACCCGATGTTGAGTTGGAAGAAGACAAATATATCAACGAAAACCGTATCCAAATCGGATCAGTAGTTTTCGTGTTAAAGAAAAAAGTTTGATACAAAATCTGCCCCCTCTTTCGTCCCCTTAGAGGGGTGGGGGGGGGGAATTTTTATACACCAGGGGCCTGAGTCAAGACGAATTCGTAATCGCTTCGTTATAGAATCGCCGATCAAAATGTATGGAATTGACATAAGACGAGTCGAACGTCAACGTCATATTAACGAACGCTTATGTCAATTCCATACATTTACATCGGCGATTCTATAACGAAGCGATTACGAATTCGTCTTGACTCAGGGGGCAGATGTTAAGTTGGAAGAAGACAAATATATCTGCGAAAACCGCATTCAAATCGGATCAGTAGTTTTCGTGTGATAGTGGAACAAACATACAGACAGACAGACAGACAGACATTCTACAGAGAAACTGTAGAAAAACTAATTACATTTTTGGTTGAATATCTTTAATGTACAGAATTTTCATTTCTACAGTTTTATTATATGTATAGATTACGTCTGCAAGTGCTAATGACAACAATAGTCACTCACAAAGCAAATAAATAAAAAAGTAATAGTTAAAAAAACTAAAAACACGCTTTTTATATAAAGCGTCGGTTACAAACAAACATACAAACATAGAAATTGAAAAATGGAATAATTATATCAAATTAGTGTATTGTCATCGGTACTCGATAAATCTACAAAGTTTGAACGAAATCTGGCTGGGTCAAAATAGCGCCCAAAAAAGTCGGTTACAAACATGTTACAAACAAAATATACAGGTGAAGCTAATAAAAAAAAACCTCACTTTACTGCATCGTCAAGTATGTACCATCAAAAATCAAAATAAAACATTACAAATGAACAATTTAAATAAACAATAAGGCATGAACGATACTGGAATTTAAAAAGAGCACGAATACGTGAACGCTTAGGAATGTTAAAAACTAATATTTCTTAAGTTTAAGTAATATACCGAGCAAGTGTTTAGGGCCTAATGTTACGCAATTAGTGGGCTGAATAGGCTGCAGTAATTAGAACGGCCTACGCGCGTTAGTCACTGCGATTACCTACTGCTTATCGCGTGTTGTAACTTGTAACCGGGACCAGATATGAGACACACTTTAGTCATTAGTCTACAGCTCTCATAAGATACTTTGTTAAAAAATGTGTCGCAAAAAGTGACCAAGTTAACTGAAGCATCAAAGAAATTATCTCAAATATCTGATGATATTGATTTTGCAAGAATGCTAATTATTGCAGTACTGAAGCCTTCTTGAACAACGTAATAATTTCAAAGGAGTATGTTTTTTAATGTACATATATTATGGCGTCTGGTCCTAATTTCCACCACTTGCACTAACGAGACCTATATATATAGTAAAATAGTCTACTAAATACTGAATCATTATAACCAGACCGCAGTTAAAAATACCCTGTCAGTGAAAGTTATGGCTGAATGAAAAGTCATGTTTTTTACCATTTTGTATGAAAAATATTGTAAATTTAATAAAAATGTTTTGAGTTTGGTGCAAATGTCCACAACCAATAACACTTACGTAATGGTCTGATAAATACGGAATCATAATATAACTGATCTAAAAATATTCTGTAAGTAAAAAGTTTATGTCGGAATGAAAAAGTTTTCTACTATTTTATTCCATAACTGTATTTTAAAAAGATAAAACCGACTTCAAAATTAAAGCTTCCTATCTCCAAAACTAATGAACCGATTTTGATGAAACTTGCACTGTTCCCTAAGTTGAACTATACCTAGTACAACAAAAAAAGAATCACTTAAATCGGACTTGTAGTTCCGGAGATATGCGCGAACAAACATAAAAACATACATACATACATAAACTTTTGAAATTTGGCACATTTGTTCAGAAGCTCTTATAGATTAACATATTATACAAAAACTGGGCAGTTCTGGAAATATTACATACATACGCGTCGAATTGATAACCTCCTTTTTTTGAAGTCGGTTAATAAAATAATGTTAATATGATCCATTGTACTTTTTAACTACTCAATCTATATTATGTCATGCCACTTGGCATTTCCTATTAGGTTTTCACTGAAATAGATGAATATCTATATCAATATTTTCACTCCAAAAAATATTTTTTGATATGGTGCTAACTTTTTACTGACAGTTTATTTTTAATTTGTCTCATAATGAAAGTTACTGTATATTTAATGGACAATAAGTCAATATGGGTCTCGTTAGTGGTGGAAATTTGGACCACTTTAATCATTCTCCTTTAGCAGAGTATATTATAATGAGGAGTGGCTCATGGCTGCGCCAAGTAAATTTGCGATGGGCTATAAATTAATTATAAAAATAATTGCTAAGCCTAAGGCCAACCTTGACTAAGCGAAAAAAAAATACTATGAATGAAATAAGTATTAAAGTAATTAAAAGTCAATTATAAAAATAATCACGTTAAAAGTCTTCCGCCAAATTCATTGAAAAAAACCTTAGTGGATACTGTTAATATATTTTAATTGTTACGGTTGTAGACATAGAATAACAAGTAATTATTGTAAAGAGTATAAATAATATAGTTCCAGGTATTACGCATTGAATATTAATAAACCTACAAAAGAATTTGCCGCAAAAACTTAGGATCTAGTAGCTGCAAGTTGCGACTAACACACCTGCATCAGCATACAAACTCCTGTATTATCTGTGTGGACGTAGATCATTATTGCCTACAAGCGCGCCGCAAACACGAAGGCGTTTTCTTGACGCAACTTCATTTGAAAATATAATGAGTCCACAGACCACATCCTGCGGCGCTCGTGCCCCATGTAAGATAAAATAAATAAATAATTACGTCATCCGCGTATAAAGCCTTCGCTGGCGAACCTTCGTGTGATATCAATGGCGCGTGACACGTCATGTATTCCAATAAATCTCAATTTATTTATTTATTTATTTTATTTTATTTGGGAATCTTACAGCATTTCAAGACTACAGTAGGTTACATGTTACAAAGCGATATGCCAATTACAAGTTTCCACTAGTGTATTATAAGTATGATAATTAAAATATCCAACATCAAATCATGACGAATACAATGGTATGATCTAAAATAAGCTACATACATTTAAAAAACTGTCACTAACAATAAGCAACAAAGCTTATTAAACCACAAGAAAAGGAATATAATATTATATGAGAATTATAAGCAGGCGCTTACTTATTATACGTTTAATAATATTATTATACTTACGGTAAATAGAACTATTTAATAACTAGTAGATTACGATAAGAACGAAAAGAAAATTAGAGGATTCGGATTTAGACTGTTATTGAGTTTACTAAATAGGGTTAAAATAGGTATCAGTTAAAAGTTTTCTTATTTTATTTGGTGTAAGGGAAAATATGTCTTCCAGCTTATTTGTATTTAGAAATTTATTAAATTGTGCACTCGACCTTAACACAAACGAATTCCTACGGTAGTAGGTGTTGAAAGGTGGGACATATAGGGGCATAAAATGACGAGCGTTTCTAAAGGGGATATTAATATTAAATCTATTGAGTAATTCGGGTGCATCTATTTTATTATTCAGTACTTTACTAAGATAGGTAAGGTCGCTAATGTTCCTTCGTTGGCACAGTGGAAGAAAATGGAATTTTTTGCATCTGGCGTCGTAGTTAGGAAGAAATCTATTGCATTTGAACTGGAGATATCTAAGAAAGCGTTTTTGGATAGACTCTAATCTATCTATGTATATATTGTATGCAGGGTTCCATAGCTCCGAACAGTACTCCATGATACTGCGAACATAGGTACAATACAGGACCTTGACCGCTTTAATAGATTTGAAATTTCTGCACGATCTAATTACAAATCCTAAGGCTTTCGAGGCCTTGTTAATAATATAATCTATATGTTCGTTAAAAATTAATTTTGAATCTACGATAACTCCCAGATCTTTTATAGATTTTTTGGATGTAAGAACCTTATTCTTAAGCTCGTAATTATATTTGATTAAATTTACCTTACGACTAAAGTTAATAGCAAAGCATTTAGATACGTTAAGATCTAGCCTATTACGCACACAATATTCATCAAATCTATTCAAGTCCTCTTGTAAAAGGCGACAGTCATCAATAGAGGTTATGTTTTTTAATATTTTGGTGTCATCAGCATATAAAAAGAAATAAGCATGGTGGAAGCAGGAGGAAATATCATTTATAAAAATAGTGAAGAGCAGGGGCCCCAGCAGGGAGCCTTGCGGTACACCAGAAGGTACAAACATCCACCTGGAAATGAACCCATTTATAGCAACAACTTGGGACCTATTGCAAATATAAGATGCGAACCAGCGGAGGAGATTACCATGTATGCCTGCTTTGGATAACTTTTGGAGCAATATACAATGATCTATACGATCAAAAGCCTTGCTAAAGTCGGTAAAAATTAAATCCACTTGAGCGCCTGAATCCATACCCGAACTTACATGGTCATAAGTTAAGAGGAGATTTGAGGTTGTTGAGCGTCCCTTCAGAAACCCATGCTGTTCTGGTATAAACCAGCCCTTGAGAGCAGTGTAAACTTGTTGATGCACGATTCTTTCAAAGAGTTTAGCAAATATACAGAGTTTTGATATTGGCCTGTAATTTCTAATATCGCCCTTATCTCCTCCCTTGTGAATAGGTGTAATAAATGCTGACTTCCAAATACTTGGCACATATCCTTCCTTCATAGATCTTGAATAAAGAATGGTGAGTGGAAGAACTAGACTAGTGGCACACTCAACAATAAGCAGGGGACAAATATCATCAGGCCCAGCCCCTTTATGCAAATCTACCGACTTTAGCAATTTCAGTACCTCCTCAGGATCAATCGTTATGTCTCCTATGGAGCTATGATGAACGTTATGCTCTTCAGTACATGTGTCACTATGTGAATTATTGGAATCAAGAAAGTTTGCCTGAAAGTAAGTTGCAAACAAATTGCAAACTTCATCGCCTTCCTTTGCAACTTCACCATCAAAGCGCATCGTAGAGGGAAACGTAGAAGAGGTATTGCGGTTGCTTTTTATAAAATTCCAAAAGACCGAGGGGTCATTAACTATCGAGTTCTCTGTATTGCGAATATAAGACTCGTAACACGTTTGCTCCAGTGATTTGGCTCTACTCCTAAGCAGTGAGAAAGTAATGTAATCGCTTTGATTTCCATAAAGTTTAAATTTACGGTGAAATTTGTGTTTCTCCCTTATGACTTTCTTTAGGGCAGAGTCATACCATGGCGGGTAACTGTTTGGGGAAATAATTTTATAAGGTATATGAGAGTTGCGGAGGTCATAGATTATATCATAAAAATGCCTAACCGCCTCATCCAAGTTTTTGCCATTAAGACATTCCAGCCAATTCACTGAATTTAGTGATGAGCGAATAAGGTCATAGTTACCACGACAATAAAAATATTTTACACGCGTTTTGGATTCTAGATTACTTTCCGCGCCATGTGTAAGCTCAATACATAAAGACCGGTGGTGCGGTAAGTCTTCTGGGACCAAGGGGTCATCACAAGTAGTAACAGTAAGTTCGCAATTAGAGAAAACTAAATCCAGTAACCTGTCATTATTATTACGTACTTGACTACGCTGAATGAGATTACACTGTGCCAGGGTATCTAGGAAGTTAATGTGTCTTCTAGAGAGTGATATACTTGACATGGGTTGCATTCTCTGTGTATTCCAATCGATAAACGGGAGATTAAAATCCCCAGCAATTATAAATTTATCATTTGAATACATATTAACAATATTGAAAAGATTATTTGAAAACGCTTCAAGCTGAACAATAGAACTATTTCCCTCATTTTGTTTACATAGATAAAGAACGCCAAAGTGCATCGTATCATAGGACCTATTCTTCGGAGCTATGGACACCCAGAGGTCCTCAGCAGTGGTGTGCCATTCGGGACGGCCCATAGCTTCAAGCTCCCGGCGAATCGCTATTAGAACACCACCCCCCAGAGATTGCTTAGTTAGAGAGTAATTTCTGTCACGCCGCCAAACAACATACCTATTATCAAATAATTCCTCATCCATAATACCTTCTAATAGCCAAGTCTCTGTAATAGATATGATATCATACGAATTGAGGCAGACATTTCTTTTGAAAGTATCCGTTTTCGAACGTAAGCCTCTAGCGTTCTGATAATAAATACTTAGCTTAGATTCCATTATAATATAAACGACAATAGCAAATAATGACATAATATGTTATCCAAGTATCTAAGGCTTTCAAATTTAATAAAGTTAAATCCACGAATAAGTAATAAATTATAAAACACCTAATTAAATCCCTTCCAACTGTATATATGTAAATAAATAAGTAGCAGAGAGTTTGTAAATTAATAAAGAGCGCATTAAGAGGCAAAAATGCTAACTTAATAATATTTTTATAAATACGTATATCCTGAGTGAGAAACAAACAATACAAGTAATATAAGATTGCTATTCTAAAATAAACAGGCGAAATTATAAAATTGATCATGACTATGACGTAAGTCAATATCCCGTACAGTTTCCACACATCATGTAACGGACAATTAAAGGAGTACAAAAGTTGTGTTATAGTAGTAATAATTAATATAGAAACTATTGAATTAATGTAGGAGTAAAGTTGATTATATATCATTTTAAACTTGTAGAACGCAAAGAAGACATTTACAATATTAGAGTAAGTAGATACGTACCAGTAATAGCAGCAGAGTCTTCGTCTCTGAAATTCTAATAGAACAAGGCAAAACATTTTATTTTCGTGAAACATTATATTATTATATAAATTAAATTTAAAAACTGCAGAAGTACCCACGAAATTATTAAAATATAAATCCTCAAACCTTTCACCGAATGAGAAATGTAGCAAGCTTATAATACTTACAATATATAATAAATACAATATATTAATATATTTTAATTCATTATTGAATAATAATTTTTGATAATCATAAAATAAATAATGCATAAAATAAAAATAAAGCAGGTAGGTGTAAGAATATCTACATATTGAGCCCCCCGTAAGCGGCAGTAAGTGCGAGCGAGACAAATATATAAGCGATCTATGGATCATTACCGGTTTTAACAATCCGGCGACATACGAATAGTTACGAAGCGAGTAGCCGAGTGCAAAGTCAGGGGTGCTCAACCTTTTCTTGTGGTTCAATATTACAGTTAGCGAAGGAATAAATAATATTATTTTTAATGTGCTATAACATAAATGTGAAGCGTAATACACAAATGAATGGATGATCAAAAAGATGATTATGACACACCAAAATGAAAAGAAGCGGCATAAGCATAATTTAAAAAATGAGACAATTACACAATATAATACTTTATCAAAACTAACTACATTGTAATATTTAAAGCAAAGCAAAAGGCACACTAGGTTAATTTGTTTAAATCAGCCTCATTTGATATAATAAAAACGGGTGATTTATCATTTTTGCGGACATGTATTTTACAGAATTTAACCCATACATACTGTAGTCCCTTGAGTTTTGAAATCTCTTTGACTCGAGTGAGCAGTTTCTTCATGTCCGGAACAAGGTGGTCGTTAACATATATAAGTTGGTCGTTCCCTCCCATCCCTATATCATTTAGGCTTATTCGTTTCCGTGCCCGTGTAGCGGCGATAAACTCTTCTTTGATATACCGGTTTATAAAGCACATAATGATTGACTTCTCCTTCGAGCCATGCGATGGAACACGAGCTATGTAGTTAATTTGTGTCTTCGGAAGAGAATAATTGACAACTTTAGTAATCGAGTCGACAAGAGAAAATAAGTTTTCATTGGGCTTCATTGGAATTCCTTTAATTTCAACGTTATTCATGCGAGACCACTGCTCGCGGCTCACACTATCTCTCTTGAGCAGCGCAATTTCTTTAGTACAAGAAGACTCTACTTTCTGCGACTCCGAGATATGTTTTTCTATATTCTGCACTTTACTTTCTAGGTCTTCCAGTCTAGAGCTATTAAACTCACAGGATACCTTTAGCTCTGAGATTTCCCTTTTGATGGTCTTCACATCTTCAAAGAGTTCGGGCAGTTTTCTTAACTGAGACTTCATCTCCCGCAGCTCCGACATGATCATCTCCAGGGTGACAGAACCAGATTCGGATACTGTCGGTGATCGCGAGCCTGTAGCTACCTTGCATTGGGGACATCTCCACATAGCCCGTCTATCAGCTCCAAGTTTGCGATATCCAGACTCAGAGATCGAAGCACAGGAGAAATCCAAGTTACGTAAACAACCATTGCAGAAAACGCCATCAGTGAAAGAAGAACTGCATGCATTTGATAGATAAAGGGCAGCGAATTGAAGGTAACGAATTAGTTTAGTTGCTTTCTGGACGGCAATTCTCAGGATGTGAGCTTTTTCGCTAGTAAAATTATTTCACGAACTATTCATCTCTACTGGCAAGTTCGTATGATCCATAAAACTCGTATTCTGGGGCACCAATAGAACAATTACCAATCGAACTGTGGAGGTGTTCCTGCCATAGACAATATGTTGCGTTCCGTTTCGGCGTTAAAAAAACGCAGGTACAAATTTTGTAACGTTCGAAGATATTTAAGTGTATTCTAATAATTTAAGCTTACAAATTAATTGATTTTATAATATCATTTAACATAAACGTAATTATCTAAAAACTTATTGTATAATAGTACAAAAGTTGTGATAAAATGATTCGAATATACTGTGTTCATTACGTAGAACGGAAAGTAACGAACTGTCACTCTGTCACTTGTCAGTGCCTTACATTTGACATTATCCTTAATCTGTGTTTGACATATTATTATTATAATTATTTTTTAGGTTAGTTTATATTAATTTTAAAATCGTAAACAGAGGATAAAATGGAACCACAAATGGAACGAAATATAAAATACGCTAGTGCGGAGCAAAAACTCCGCCTAGTTATTAGTTTAGTGACCTTTCAATATTTAGGTTACTTTATGGTTTAGTGGAGGCAGATCCACTTCTAAGCCGCGGAAAGTTTTCGGCCACCTTCACAGGCTGAAGCCAAAAGAAGGTTGCAAGAGATAAGTCGAGAGCTAAACTCAATTACAGGAGCTAATAAATCCTGGGATGAGTGGCGCAAAGTAAGTATTTAAAACTTTTTCTCTAATTTCTTAACTTCATGTATAAAAATCCAGTGTCAGTCATGAGTTAACCTCTCGTCTGTCAAGCGCCCATGGCTGGGCGTCTTAGTACGACCTATTTAATTAAACAATATAAGCCTTGCTTGTTACATATAGATATTGACATGTTATAAATAAAAAATGTTATATTTTCTAGACATGGCAGGATAGTAGATTTTACTGGTTGTGGTCCGCCTCCAGAGTCCCCGACACTGGAGTAAACCCGGATCATAAACTTAATAGACCACAACTCCCTGGTTGGTCATATTGACTCAAACGAATCTCTGGCTAAAATAATTGGTAAGATTGATTGGATTGATTTTGGCAAAATAAATAAAATAATAATATATATGTATAATGTAAATATTATGTGATGTCAACTATCTAGCTATCATGGTACCTGAGATACATACAGACAAACAGACAGACAGCAAAGTCTTAGCACGAGTAGTAGTTTAACCCGTCGATCGTGGAACAACGAGACACAATAGCTTATCTATTGTTCGGGAGCTTATCTATTATCTGTTATTAGGGGCTTGATGAATTAAGCATGTGTATGGGAATGGGATGTTGAGAACAGCATAAAAACATAACAAATGTATTCTGTTTCTAAATATATTGTATTTATTTCAGATTTATCAGAACAACCTAAAATTTGTGGCGAGTCTATTCTAGAAATAGGTAATTTATAATACTAGCTTTTTAATTTTGTATAATTAAATCAAAACCACAGTTATTTTACATACATAATACATAACTCTGTCATATCTTACCGTATCTAATATGTACACTACTGCACCTTAATCATTATAAATAACATGGTCGGAGTCACTGTAAGAAAATGGTCAAAATATAGTTTCATTTTCAGATCTGCCACCACCTAAAGATTTTACCGATGTAAATGTTGCTACACATACATGTACATCAAACAAAGGTAAGTAGTAAGTAACTTATCTACTCAAATAATGTTGTCATAAACCCCACAAAACTGTTCCAAACAATCTACAAGTTCTTAAGAAATATTGATTTTGATTAATAATATATTATATTAATTATATATTTTTCAGAGGGCTATTCAATAAATATGTAGGCAATAAAAAAATCAAACACCTTATTATAAAATATTTATTTAGTAACATACTGTCTGCACTCTGCGTAGTAATGCATATCATGAGCAGAGATAAGAAGACAGTCAAAATAATATAATATTGTGTCTGTTTCAGATTTGCCACCACCACCAGGATTTAATGATGAATATTATGTTGCAGATACATCAACCAAAGGTACCTATTGCAATAACAACAATACTGTATATTATCTGAAATTAAAAAATATATGAAGTGCAAATAAAGCTTTGCATTCTGTTTTTTTTAAATATAATTAAATAATTAGTTAATCTGTCAACTTATATATGGCTTATTTCGTTTCAGAGAACAGGAGGAATAAAACTATGAAACAAAAACGGACAGTTGCACAGAGGCGGTTGCAGCAAAGTCTGAAAACCGCTGAAACTCTTAACGAAAACTTTAGAGAAAAGATAAATACGAAGAAAAATTTTATGCAGATTTTTTACAATTGAATACTGAGTATGTTAAGTCAATCAGTCTGCAAACACAGGCTCTAGTAATGCAACTGCAATGTATTACAGAGCAATAATTTGTGAAACAAACATTTTTTAACTGTTTTATTTTAGACTTTAGTTGCATTTCTATTTAAAGCCGCTGCAATGTCTACCAGAGGCTGTGTTTGCAGACTAACATACTCAGTATGCAATTGTAAAAAATCAGCATAAATAATAATAACAATAAGGAAATTGAGTAATTATAATAATAATAATATAACAATAATTATAAAGCTTTTAAATCTACTAAGTATGTACAATTATTGTTATGATTATAATAACTCAATTTCCTTATTGGTATTATTTTAGATCTTAGGTGGTTTATTGTTGAAGTATTTTAAAAAGAAGTTGAAAAAGTTATTTTTTGTATAAGCTCAAGCTTATTTATTTTCTTTATTAGGAACAATAAACAGCTGTTACATGTTAAGCTTATTTTAGTTCAAGACTGATTTGCTCTTAATTTTTTTTAATGTTAATTAATAAAATATTATTGTTAATGTTTTAGTATACTTGTTATGTTTGGTTATATTTTAATCGAAGGTTCTAAAAATTAATAACATAATTTTTTAACTTAGGTCCAGCATTTGGATGAAACACACTTAAAAAAGCACTCATTTTAGTATGCTTTTACTATTCTAATTAATAACAATGACAAGTAATTGTTTATTTTAATATTTATTATATGTATAGATGATAGCAAAATATAAAAATGTTGATATGTGATTATAATTTAATATTTATGACTGTGCCTAATGTTTAACTATTTGTAGTACAGTCTGTCTATAAAGTCATGAAATTAAAAAGTGGCAACATCGTAGTGTCATCCCTTTTTTCTTAGATTGATTTGAAAGGGATGAACACTTTGATTTTGCCACTTTTTAATTTCATGACTTTATAGACAGACTGTATGTTATCTTGTGTGCCTTACTATTATATATATAGAGATAAGAACAAATAATATTAAAGATTTATTGAAATTTATTCAATTAAAATAATTATTTACAATTTGGTTTTGTTTCTCCCGTCCTTGTGTCAAAAGTACATTTGTTCTGCTATTATCACTTAAAATAGGTCGTTGATATATTGAACCAAGCTCCTCATCCAATTCCGGTTCAGGCATATTGTTCAAAATGCACATATTGTGTAGTACACAGCAAGCATTTATAATTGTAATGCAGAACTCTATCTTTCACAAGAGGCACCTAAACCTTGCCTTAAGCATTCCATTGCACCTTTCTATACTTGAGCGTGCCCTTCTCAATGTGTCAGAATACATGAACTCCGGTGTACCTTCTTCTGCATTGAGGATAGGCATAAGGCACCAAGGCCTGAGACCTAAAAAAAAAGTAGTATTTTATCATTTTTAGTATAGATAACTTGTAAGGCGGACAACATAATTTGTGAATCTATCAACTGACTAGCTGCTAATATTTTGGTGATAGACACAAGGACAAATGGCAAGGTTTTATAATTATTAGGATTTAGGGTATGAACACTAAAAAAAGGAAACTTTTTATTTGCAAAATGTGTTTAAGACAACAATAATAACAGCTAAAGTAATGTATAAATCTATTCAATTAAAAGGAGCTCTTACTGCGCAAGTGAGTTATTATTTATCATTGGTAACTAACCTTCTAGATATGTCACTGAGTTCTTGGAGATTGCTTGGGAATTTAATCCAAGCATTAAATATGCTGGGATGATTGAGTGCATCAACAATGTCTGAGATACAACGGGAGGCTGACGACTGAGATATGTTGATGCAATTTAATTTCCCTGTTGGGGTTTGGTAACTCCCCGTACCAAAAAAATGTTGTGCGCACAACAGCTGCAATATACATAATATATTTTATTATTCTATTTTACTTATTGTACTACGGCTATTTTTAGGAAATAATTATTTAAAGTTATCCTACAGCATACCTTTGTTTTTAAGTCGATATTATGTGAATGCGGCACAATCACTGGCTCAATTAATTGAAGGAGTTCCATAGTTATTTGTTGAGCCGAAATTTTTGTATAAGCTCAGCATCGCTGAGATCAAAAGGATCTCGAGTAGCATATGCTCTACGTCGTGGCGGTTCTTCAGCCGCTGCCTCTAATTGTCCAACCAAATTGGCAAAAAAATCCACAATAAATTCTTCCTCCATTTCAACCTTCAAGTACTCGACACCAAATTTCAATAGTCTAAGCTCTAAACTCTAATTTATCGAAATTGAAAATAGTCCTTAAATACCTAGTTTCTTAACACATAAACTTATAAATAACACAAAACAAACACAAGTAGTTAGTAGGTACGGTACGCAAATAGTCTAGAACGAAATTATAAATATGTAGTGTCTTTTAAAAGTCACATAAACTTAATAAATAACGCAAAACAAACAATAACGCAAAACACTAAACAAACACAAACCAAGCGGACATATTGAATTTTTGTTCACTACTTATTTACTTGACAACTACCCATCCAGTCATCCACCAATGGGAGCGTAAATTTGTGTGCGAATTCGGACATCTACCGGTCCCTAGCACTCGTTGAGCACTCGTTCGACTCGAGCGACGTTTTCACGGAATATTTCGTATGTGAAGTTTTGAGAATACACAAACTGTGTTTCGCTAGTAAAAATCTCATAATTCGGTAATTTATTCGTAGATAAACTTTATCTCACATCCTGAGAATTGCCTCCCTGGACCTTAAGAAATACTGGAATACGAATTAGCTTAGAATTGAAAGTTAAAAGCAGATTCAATTGATAAAATGATAAGCAAAATTTTAACTTAACGTGAAAATAGATCATGACGTAATAATGCATGGTTAGTTTCTTAAGTTAAACCATGACATCATTGTTCCAAATTCATGTTAAAGCGTATTTTTAGTATAATCTCGATTCTCGAAACCTTCAAGGATACCACTCCCTTTATATTTATAGGAATTATGTAACAAAAAACCTTCCGTTGTGTAGGACCGTTATTAAGCACAAAATCATAACTTGACTGACAGGTCAGATCAGATCTTTAATTTTATAATAACCATCTTTGAATTCTAAGCAGTGTTTTTCCGCATCTCATATACACAGCCCACAAATAAAACTTTACCTAGAAATTAAACAAAATCCAAGACAAATACACCCCAATAAAAAAAAAAAAGTTTATAGAGGGAAAGAAGTAAGTCAGAACCACTTGACTTTAATTGATTAGACTGTTATATTAGCAATCTTTCAAGACTGCAACAAGTGTAGGACAATGTCAACCTCAATAAGCGTTCATTGCCTCACTAAATCAGTATCATTTGACCACTAACGAGTAATTGTCACTTGTAATAACAGCAGTTATTTTATTGATTCAGAGTGACCGGGGAGCGCTGAAACTGTGATTTATTGCATCATCGCTTATTGCATCGCCGCTTATTGACTCATTTATACTTTACTCCAATTTTTTTTCAATAAGAGGGATAAGGAAGATTCTGAAAACAAGACGTGTTAACGAGAATATAAGCTACCCAGTACCCATCTGATGATTCTTAAAACCATCTGCAGAAAGTGCTCGAAAATTAGGAAAAAGCCGTATACTATTTCGAACCTTCTCCATTCAATGTCTTGAAAATATTACCTCTTTAAGAAAACCATAAAATCTTAAGATTATGCAGTAAAGGCAACTAAACTGCGAGTTAAGCCCCGCTTCTGTGTTGCACAAATCAAACGGGGCTGGAATATAAATCAATCTCATTAGCATAGGATTAAAACTGGCGCACTTTCCCACTAACTTCGCATTTCACAACCGTCACCTCATAAACTGATCTCGAGATCAGCATTTTACTTTGGCAGGATTATGGAAGACTTTAGACTTCGAAACTTTACAAATTGTTATTTGTTACTACATAATATTATATTTTTGTAACATTTTTTTAAAACCTATCCAACAATACCTACCCCACACGGTGGGGTGGACGCGAAAAAAATCCATCCCCGCTTCATGTGTAGGGGAGGTACCATAAAAATATTTTTAAAGATTTTATGTACAACTTTGTTGGCATCATTATTATACAGTACATTCATGCCGATTTACAGATTTTTAGGTCCTATAGTCTCTGAACAAAACCGCGGACTTCGGAATGTCCCAAAATAACAGTTGCAGTTGGCCACGAGCGGTCTCTATATTATTATCACTTCTGAGAACCGAACCCGGAACCACCTTTACACTCGCCCGCGCCGGTCGGAAGTTTTTATGTGATGATGACTGTAGATCACGTCTCGTTCTCTAGATCACTGTAATTACAGACTGCTCTATATTAAAATTCCATAATGATTCTTGACTCATCATCTCTGCTCAAAAAACTACTGGCATTTGTTTATTTATGAATGAAGGAAAGCAATTAACTGTTATTGATTGGTCTAACCGAAACGTGGCAAAGTAACGGGTCGCTACGCGTATGTGCAAACTGATTTTGAAGTGGTACTTTGGTACAAGTAAAATATTAATACTGGTATCAAAGTATCATTTTAAAAACAACGACCTCTGTGGCTCAGTGGTAAGCGCGTCAGTCGCTCAAGCCGGGGGTCGCGGGTTCGAATCCCGCCGACGGAACAAAAAGTTTTCAATGTTCCCGGGTCTGGATGTGTATTAAATATGTGTATGATATAATAAAAATCTTAAATATATGTATAGTATAAAAGTATTAAATATATTTC
Organism: Plebejus argus; assembly: GCA_905404155.3. Classification (NCBI taxonomy): domain Eukaryota; kingdom Metazoa; phylum Arthropoda; class Insecta; order Lepidoptera; family Lycaenidae; genus Plebejus; species Plebejus argus. The sequence goes on along the minus strand of FR989927.1, from coordinate 6,806,339 downwards.
CGTTGTCTGGTACCTGTAACACAAGTCCTTTAGGTACTTAGCACGGGGCCAGACTGACGTGGTGTGAAGCGTCCATAGATATTATTATATTATTATTATTATTATAAAAACATGATGAAAAGGAATTTGAAGCTTTATAATGTTTTGTTCACGAAAACTTTTGAACAGTTCAATGCCACTTTCTATTAGCAGAACCTATGCTTTTACGACACGCAACACGCACAGGCTAAGGTAGCTAAGGTAGGTAGGTTACCTATCTATAAGTATAATCTTTACCCCTGTAATCAAAGAGAAGGTACTAAAAAATATACTTGCTGGGGGTTTTTAGGGTTCCGTAGCCAAAATGGCAAAAAAGGAACCCTTATAGATTCGTCATGTCTGTCTGTCTGTCTGTCCGTCCGGACAAAATTTCTTTGCTTTATTGAATATCTATAAAATTGATGTTATTTAAATAATGTGAGATCTTAAACTAGATTAGATTTGACTTGGCTAGTTTTCATCAGAATTAAAATATTTAATAACTTTATGAAATGACTGATGTCATGAAAACTGGCCAAGTCAAATCTAATCTACACACACTGGCAAAATTAGCGGAACATAGTTAAAAAGGGGCACAACTTGAACTCAAGTGGGTCGGGCTGTCTGAAATCCTTTTATATAGTTTCTAAGCTCATTTAAGAAATAAAACATTGAACAAAACTGGCAATTTGAGAGATTTTTATTGCAATTATGCCATAATAAATGTTTTTCGATGATTGACGTTGTAAGTGTTTCTGATAAGAATGGCGTTTTTAGCGGGGTTCAAGGTATGCCAGTTCATTTGATTGTTTGGTTTTTGGAAGAACACATTGCTTAGATATAAAATTAGTGATTTCCCAGCATCTACGACAGCTAGAGCTGTAACCACGATAGAGAAAGGTCACACCTACCGTTCGGTCAGTCAGGCCTTAGGTGGGTCAGCTTCCGTGGTCCATCGTAACTTTCAACGCTACAGAGAGACTGGATCTTACGTCTGGAGACGAGAACAAGGCAGATATCGGGTGACATTGGTTCAGGATGACCGTTTTGTTAGGGTACAAGCCTTAAGAAATCGACCTCAAACTGCATTGCATACACGAAACCTGTCGGAACAGATCCGAGATGTACGTGTGAGCGATTGTACAGTAAGAAGAAGACTTAAAGAAGTTAAATTAAACTCAAAAGTGCCAGCAAGGGCACCAGAACTTGAGACAGGACACCAAAGAGCCAGGCTAAGATATGCGCGTGAACATCAAAATTTGACAAGTGTATGAAATCGTATGCTGTACAGTGATGGGAGCAAATTCTGTGTAAATTTTGTTGACAGGCGATAAAGAATGTGGATAAATCGTAAGGAACGCTATAGACCATCAAACTTAACGGAAACAGTGGCCTATCATGCAGGCTTCGAAATGGTTTGGGGTGGCATATGACTTGGAGCCCGCACGGAGCTGATGATTGTTAATGATGGTACTTTGACAGTACACGGCTAAAGCACAGATGTCCTAGAACTGCATGTTGTGCCTTTTACACAATTTTAGGCAGTAGCTTCAATTTTATGTGCGTCCATAGAGTAAAAAATTCGGGCATTATTACCTAAATTATGCTGGCGTAGCCTAGGTGGAGAGGCCAGCACGGTCTACGGATATGGATCCGATTGAGGACATGTGGCACATCAATGGCTGAATGGTACGAGTTAAACCTCCAGCTCCAAAATCTGTTCAGGAGCTCGAGTTGGCGCTACTGGAGGAGTAGGAGAATATCCCACAGGAAATGATTGACAATCAAAATGCAAGCATGGAATGGCGTATCCAGGCCCTCTTGAGATCCATAGAAGGCATTAAACGCTTTTAACATGGCGTTTCTTAAGTAAAAATGGAGAATTTAACTTAAAAAATTACTACTGAAATTTCAAATATTTTCTTAATTTTTGATTTTTGCTGATTTTTTCCTTTTTACACGATTTCATGCCCTAAATTTATATAAGTTTTATTTTTTAATCATCAATTATTGAATTAATATGGAAATATATAAAAAAACAGCAAATAATTTTCAAAAAAAATGAAAATTTTTTTATGTTCCGCTAATTTTGCCGGTGTGTATAGTTTAAGATCTCACATTATTTAAATAACATCAATTGTTATAGATATTCAATAAAGCAAAGAAATAGACTCTATTATTTGTTCATAATGTTATTTGGTTCCTATACATATAATATTTCGATTTTCCAAGAAACTTGGCACTTATTTAGATCTCCATCCTTTTTACGGCGAAGACCATAGATAAGAATAATGTTTGTATGGAACTTGGCTCTCCATTTACATTTATGTTTTTGGTGGGATTTATTTCTATTAACATAACTATATTATGTCAATAGAAATAAAACAGTCAAAAGCCGAAAAACTATTCTAATTATCATTATCCGGCTATAGACCTCACGGTAAGTAAAATGTCGTTAAAGATTTATGACAGAGTCACACTAATTTGATTTCATGATTCAAGTCACAATAAAGTGAGGTTGATGAAGAGCATAACATTCCAAAGGTTAGCGACCATTGACGGAGAAGCAGAAGTCGGAAGCAACAGAAATAGGCACCGTTTCCCGTTTGCTATGCCTAATAGCTTTTTGTTACAACAGCCGCGTTTGCTTACAGAATTGCGAGCCGTTTTAATGGAATACCACAACAGGAGTACCAAGTTTCTAAACAATTAATGCTGTTGTTGATTGAAATGCATGCAGAAAGTTTGTCAGTTAAAGCTACGCAAGGTTTACTCAGTTGCAAGAATGTCGATTGCCAAAATCGAAATCCAAAATGTAGGCATGAGGCATTAGTAAGCGCCATGTCATGTGATGGGTGAAAGTGTTAAATAGTCAACTTTGAATTTTCTTTCACTACCCTTCCTGGATCAGGAAATTATGTTCTGCAAAGACAGATTGTACCTGCATGAACAAGCTAATTTATTCCAAAACTATTGCACGGCCACTCGACCAATGTACGAAGGAAGCGAGTGTCAATAAATTCGCCTCAGCTTATAACAAAGGGCTTAGGGCACATCATGGGCGAGACACTATCATTGCAAAAACATCTATTGCAGGGCAATTTTTAGGGTTCCGTAGCTAAAATGGCAAAAAAGGAACCCTTATAGATTCGTCATGTCTGTCTGTCTGTCTGTCCGTCCGTCCGTATGTCACAGCCACTTTTCTCCGAAACTATTAGAGCTATACTATTGAAACTTGGTAAGTAGATGTAGTCTGTGAACCGCATTAAGATTTTGATGCAAAAATGGAAAAATTATTAAAAATTTTAGGGGTCCCCATAGGTACAACTGAAACAAAAAAAATTTTTTTTCATCTAATCTATGCGTGTGGGGTATCAATGGATAAGTCTCCAAAAATCATATATTGAGGTTTCTCATATCATTTTTTTCTAACCTGAATAGTTTGCGAGAGAGACTCTTCCAAAGTGGTAAAATGTGTCCCCCCCCCCCGCTCTAATTTCTAAAGTAGGGGCATGATAATACTAAAAAAATATATGATGTAGATTACTATAAAAACTACCAACGAAAATTGGTTTGAACGAGATCTAGCCAGTAGTTTTTTTTAAACATCATAAATGGTAAACCTTAATCAAAATATCATTAAATCGACTGAAATATAAAAATAAATCAAAAACCTTTTAATTTCATAAAAATAAACCTTATTGCTGCTCGCCAATGAAGGGTTCCCCTTCATTGGCGAGTCCAACTCGCACAGTGTTGTGGCTGGACCCTATCTTGGTTTTTTATTTGATCTGATCTTACATATCCGTCGACAAAATGTTATCTGCGTATCAATAACACCTCAGGAATGTTGTCAACGGGAACACTATATTTAGCGCGGTGTGGGCTCGTGAGTAGGCGACCAGTGATCTAAGCCAGTCCTCTCCATCACAAACCTTATTCGATTCTCCATCTCTATTAAGATATGTTGTGATTTATTGACATGATGTGAGCTTTATGGTATTTCAGTCCGAGCTTGTTGCTAAGGATAACTTTTACCGGATAGTATTCTTATTTCTAGTGGACCTATAGCCTATGTCTAGGTCTATCAGGCCACGAGGAATTGATTAATATCTTCGAAATAATTTTTCCTACAATACTTACCTTTTAAGATGAAGCAAATTTTGGTGTGTTCCAACAAAAAATTTCTTTCAAAAATACCTCCAGGCCAAACAAGTCACAAATTCAATTTATCAATAGTCAATACATTGTAGAAACAAATTAAAACGCAGAAAATTAACATTCATAAATTCAGACGGGGGAGATAAGGGTTTTCGTAAGGACCATAAGTTAGGGCTTGCGTCACTCGGCGACGTGCCCTTAATATCGTAACATTTCGTGTAGGCTGCGGCGAAGGCGACACTGGATACAACGTAGGTTTGATTCTCGGCTGATGTCATCGAGGCATACGTCAATAGTTGACAATACAGCCTTTTGAATATCTGCTAGTATGTGCGGGTGATTCACCTATAAGGCCTTTAGCAATCAATGCCAATTTGCCCAGGTATTTTGGATTCACGAATCACGTGGGACGGTGCATTTCGTAAACCCAGACCTATTAAGGAGATGTTGCAAAATATTTGCTAATACAAATATTGTTATTAATATCTGGTGATCATTTATGTATTCATGGAGTCAATTTTAGTCAACTGGTAACTAGCCAGTCATTCCAATCATCAAAATTAAAAAAAAAACTTTTATAAATTACTTTCGAATAGACAATAGTGAAGACAAGCAACATAAGTAGTATGGGAGAACACTTTTTTCCTTTTCAGAAGCATGTTTGAAGAGCACTGTGATTAGTCTGCCGATAATTGTGATAAATCAGCGTTCAAAAATATTTGGATGACAAATTGGAGCTTGTTACTTATTTGTCGCCTATTATGGTGGCGCAACTGGTAGCTCATACCATCACTCAACAACTACTTATAAGGGCTTACGACGTGACTTACAATATCTTATATCTAATTTAGATGTATGAATAATAAATATTTAATATACTAAAGAAAAGTGAATACAAACTGCAAAAAATACGATTTTTTAATCCAATTCCAATAATGGATTGAAATGAAAATATTTTTATTTCCAAATTGGTTAAGAATTAACACTTTCAGAACGTCTGCATGTCTACACGTGGTACACATTCATTCAGGATTCAGGATAAGATCAAGAATATGTGACACGGACGAGAGATTCAACAGCTTCATGACAGAAAACTGCTTGCAGTGACATGGACAACTTTGCAAGAAGGGGACTACCGACTACGTAGTAATTAATAAGCAAAACATAGCTTCTGTGATGAACAGTTTCTCGCGACCGGATCTAAGCCTGGTCATTCGTATGCAGCGGTCATCTCGCTCGGGCCTTGACCGAACTTGAACCGTTTACTGCGAGGGTTCACTCTAATTTCGACTGCCAGGTGTCATGTTAAAACTAAACGTAGATACTAGATAGTGTTGAGTTATGACGCATTCAACTCTGCGCTTCATTAGTAGATGCAGTCTAAGCTTCTCCAAAAAGGACAAAATTACTACTTCTTTATGGTATATTTTCGGCTTTCAGGGCTTAAGTTATTATATTATGGTCGCTTTGGGTCATGGTCACTACGGACTTTCTTTTTGCGAAAACACAAAGAAATATTTAAATCAGTATCTCTCAAAATCAGTTATTATTTTTCTACTGTAGTCAAGCTAAGCCTGCTGAAGCAATATTATCAACACATTTGGGTCGAGCCACGCGTGCTCCGAGTTCCGACGCCATTCTGCCCAACTCCGTATCAACCGGGTTCATCGATCCACAGTACTTCGTTTCAGATTAATATTAATCGTTTAGTACCTACTTCTGCATCATCATCATAAAGAGTTATAATCTTAATGGGACGTTTAAAGATATTATGAGATAGATAATGTTTATGGTAATGTTTGGGTTGTTTACATTGAAATATTATATGTAGACGTGGACCGTGTAAGATTTAAAAGAAGTCAGTACCTATCTGTACCTAGTAGAACCTAATAATTTTGTATTCTCCGTATTAGTAATGAATAATGATACTAAAGTTTAACAGCACTAACATCAAACTGAGTAAGTACAAGAATTCTGATAGAAGATAACTCTAAAATCTGTCTGAATCAATCAGCAACGTGTTAAGGAATTAGCAAGAATCTCTTGTACAATCTCGTCAATAAATTGTTGAGACGTTATTGCCTATTGCTCACAAGCCACGCTCGTCAACGCTAACTTATTGGCCGATTAGGACGTACAAGTTAATGTAGAGTTTGGTTTAAAATAGCTCTCAAGTCTCAACACATCCGTCTCTAGTCCCCACTCCCCACACGAGCGAACACACTCCTATTCGTATACGTTCATTAAAATACATTTTTAACCCCCGACCAAAAAGAGGGGTGTTATAAGTTTGACGTGTCTGTCTGTCTGTCTGTCTGTCTGTGGCATCGTAGCATCCAAACGGGTGGACCGATTTTGATCTAGTTTTTTTTGTTTAAAAGCTGATATGACGGTGAGTGTTCTTAGCTATAGTTCATCATCATCAGCCTGCTCATTGCTGAAATATCACGGTATATCTGGTTCGTGATAGGACGATTAGCAACTTGCAGTCGTTTGATGGGTTTTATATTTTGCATCCTGGTTCGAGACACTTATGAAAATATACACATTATTGGAAAGTTGACCTGGTGGTGCAGCATCACCTGGTAATCAATAAGATACCCAACTCCTCACCAACTTAGAGCAGAGGTTTTGTGTTTGAGCTCATTTTAATTGCGACAACCAGTAAGACGTAGATAAACAGTAAATATTTGCATGCTGCTGCTGCAGCATCACCTGGATTCTATAGGAGCCAAGCTCCGTATGAACCTAAAGTGGAGGTTTCATGTTTGGGCTCATATTGATGGCCTCATCCAAGAGGACATATTTTATAGATGGTATTCATTGGGATATGATCCAGTTGATAGGAATTATTCTGCACAAGTTTAAAAAGCATAAAATAAAATTAAATTAAGAAATTTAAAAAAACCCCCGCCAAAAAACTTTAAAAAGTAATGAAATAACATTTCCTGACTTTAAGTTTAAATCATTCCTAAGAGTAAAGTAATATTTTAGTCCATAATTGTTGTCAAGGTGTGTCGGGGGACCGCTAATGTAGATGTTTGATTTCACATAACAATATAAATTAAGGGTCTGTTCACAGCGACCCGAATCGAGAGAATCAGCGACTATTATGGCGATACAAAATGCAAAAGTCGCTGTTGTGGTAATTTACTTAGCGGTCCCCCGACACACCTTGACAACAATTATGGACTAAAATATTACTTTACTCTTAGGAATGATTTAAACTTAAAGTCAGGAAATGTTATTTCATTACTTTTTAAAGTTTTTTGGCGGGGGTTTTTTTAAATTTCTTAATTTAATTTTATTCATTAGCATAAATCATATTTTAAATATATAATAACGAAGAACTTTATTGGTATAGCCAAATAACAATTCTGAAGAATTCTTGTATGACTTACTTGTAATAAATATTATTGAGACTGAGACCTAGAAACTTTGTAAACATTTTTAACAATATTCCGCGAAATAAACCTCAACCTTTAAGTAAATGTGCTTCAAACATATAATTTTCGAATTTGATGTAGAAATAAACAAATGCATGACGTCCATACATAACAGCAATTAAGCGCGCTGTCCGAGGCGCAGACGTGCTGCGGACGAAGGAAATATAGGATGAAAGCTATTACACCATTTCTCTTGAGATAATGACAGCGCTAATTCTTCGGCCCTTGAGCCTCAAGCACAGTGAATACCGAGGCTATAAATAATATCTTATGAAGGAATCTCGCTAATAAGGATACTCTAGAAATTGATAGACTACTAGCAACACAACTTTAGTTATCTTTAAAAAGCTTATACGCAGTACGCACACATTTAAAACTCTTAAAAAGAAATGTGCAAACTATTCAGTGCTCTTCTACGAGTGTCGATGCAGGTGGAACCGCCACTTGTGTCTGACTTCTGATAGAGCGTATAGATCTTTCTTTGTTTTCCTTGATTTAGACCTTAATTCTCTTGACATCAAGTTAGCCACAGCCAATCTTTTAAAGCTTAAAAAGCTGTTAATAGCATATCTTTATAAGTGTTAAGACCTAACGATGCCGCATACCGCAGCCTGTACTAAATCAGGCTCGCTAAAACTGGGAGTCTACGTTCCTACCTTTTCCGTGTTTTAATACAATGTTGACGTTCCTTTAAATAGATTTCTTTAGTTTATATAATATTATTTTTATATTTTTAATAAACTTATTTATATTTGAAACAAGAATAAAATCCTAATATAGACTTTCCTAGTCCTTTTTTTTTAAGAAGGCAGGTCGCTGTAGCCCTGACGTCACTGCGACCCATAAGGATCTATTGTGACTTTCCTAGGCCTTGGACTTCCACTTTAAAATCGGCCAAATCGGTCCAGCCTTTCTCAAGTTTTAGCGAGACTAGCGAAATGTTTAATAAATTTTAATTTGTGTAGATTTATAGCATAAAAGTTATTTTGACAGCAAAATTTATTAATTAATAAAGAAATAGACGAGATCTTTAAAAAAAACTTTTGGAACAACATCCTTCTAATCTAATCAACTCCTTAAATTATGTGCTATAAAAACAAGTACCTAATAGAATTAGAATTATATTGCAATTCAAATGTGTAATTATATATTTTATGAATTCTCTAATCTTCTTCGATCAGTTTATGAAGCTACAATTCCACCTACATCGATTACCAAAAAACTATTCAAATAGAATCACAACAAGAGGGCGGCGCTAGGTAATAAATATTTTCAAATAGGAATAAATAATGTAGATCATTTCAATAATAAAAAATACGTAAGAGTTGAGCTTACAAGAAAGAATTAGGAGAACCAAAGTAACGTTTTACAATACAACTGGATAGCAGGTAAGGATCGTTCTTATTGAAAGTACCTGCTACAAATAATCGGCCAAGTGCGAGTCGGAATCGCGCACGAAGGGTTCCGTACCATTTAATAGAGCAAAATTAGGCCATAAATTGTGTTTTTTGTATGGTAGCCCCCCTTATTTTTTATTTTATTTTAATATTATTAATAAATATTAAAGTACACATATAAATAAGGATTTTGTGAAAAATTCAAGTACCTACCTGTTGCCATTTTTGATATAGAGCAAAAAAGGCCAAAAAAATTACGTTTGTTGTATGGGAGCCCCCCTTAAATATTCATTTTATTTTCTTTTTAGTATTTGTTTTTATAGCGGCAACAGATATACAATATAACCTGTGAAAATATCAAATCTCTAGCTATTACCGTTCTTGAGTTACAGCCTGGAGAGTGGAGACAGCAAAAAAGACCAAAAAAATCACGTTTGTCGTATGGGAGCCCCCCTTAAATATTAATTTTATTTTATTTTTAGTATTTGTTGTTATAGCGGCAACAGATATACATAATTTGTGAAAATATCAAATCTCTAGCTATTACCGTTCTTGAGTTACAGCCTGGAGACAGACAGACAGACAGACAGACGGACAGACAACGAAGTCTTAGTAATAAGGTCCCGTTTTTACCCTTTGGGTACAGAACCCTAAAAACAATGTAAACACATCGCACGTCTCCATATAAACTTTAATCCAAGGGCTCATAATAATTAATCGCCAAATACGGTACACATAGGAATAAGGTTGACCTCATATTAAAGGCTAGCAGAAGCTCTATTTCTATTGACTTCGTTCAACTTTAATTACGACTCTACATTAAACATTAAAAAAATTTAAAGAACTGTCAAAAATAGCGTTTTGTATGATAGCAGCGTTGTTCCTTTTTTAGCCGCGTTCATTTTAGAGCCTAATGTCGAGCCCTAACATTATTTTTACATTAAATGTCAAGTTTTTGACTAGTTGTGTGATCCCTAGATGCAAAAAGTCATTATTCGAATAAGTACTGTTCCCTTGTTTACATTAAAATATAATATTCGATGTCCGAAAATACTGGACCAATTTCACTACCTTGGAAGCATAAGCTCTACAGTACCACGCGGCGCTGTTTGCTTTAGCACAGAAGTTAAATATGTATGTACTTTAAATAAATAATATTTTGATTACAAATAATACTTTGTATAACTTAAGAATTAATATTTGTAGAATTCATGTAATTCCATTGTTGTACATCGACGGCAAAGGTACCAACACCACCGAGGAACGCGTAGGATTATAGGTAAATAATTATGTAATATTTACACAATGACACCATCCTTAAATATATTATAGCTCTGTATAGAGCAGCTCTATTGTATGGGTAAGTCTAATAATTATCCACGGGTTTTGTTATGAGTGTGGCGAAGGGAACAAAGAAATATTTTAGCAAAATATTCGTCGTTCTCTACATAATATTATACCACGCAACTCCTAGAAATTACTAACTTTTAGCAATTTTCTGAAGCAGTACACATACGTGAATACCCCTTTATCCTTTATGAGAAGTTAATTAGCAAAAAAATTTAAATAAACCAACAACTTTAATCCGGCGAGATTAATAGAACCGCATACACGCACTCTACATTATAATTCCAAAATCGACTGGTCAAAGGCCGAAAATTAGTTTATTAAATTGTTATTATCAGATAAAAACAATAGAATAATCATCGTTCACGGTGCATACGTGACATTAGCATCGCGTGCCTTTATAACAATATTGTTTGTGTTTATTTTTAAATAATTATCGTGAAGATAGAGGACATCCACAGTACAAAGATTTGCGTCATTCAGCGCCTTATCTGCGATAAGACTGATTAGTGATTACCTCTGTAGCTTATCCTTTAGACCAGGGTACTGGCAGACTATTGTGTGGTTTACCTGAAACAAAAAAAGAAACTAATGAGTACACTAACGCCATCTAGCGACGCACTTACATATTACTTGTGTGATTCAATCACCGCGCCGCGTTGAGTCAGCGAAGGGTGGTTGTCCACTCGCTTACGTTATAGTTCTTACTAACTACAACAGAGCGCGCCATCGGTTAAAAACGTAAAGAGTTATGTATAATCAGAACCGTGAGACGAGGCCGAGCCCCGAGGTACAAAATATTGATACGAGATTGAAGAATTGACATAATATTAAGAAACCATATTGAAGATTGATTCACTTTCCAATGTGTCAATTTACCGCTTTACGCATAAGTCAGTAAATATATTTTGAATAGATATTTTGTATCCAGATAAAGGACATAGGATAGGAAAAATATAAAAATCTGCAAATCCCGTGCGGTAATACATGATAAAAATTTCAGCACAACTACTTTGCGGACGCCGGACATAATATTATCTACTCAACAACAATTGACTTCATATTTTTGTACAAAGAAACATGATCTGGAATACCTATTTAAAAACCGAGTGACCTTTTTTTTACGTTTAAATATTACCTAAGTAATGCAATATGCAAAACGAATAAACGCTACATAAATAGAGTATTACCAGTACTATATTATTGTCATACAGGTTACATATCCATGCTATAATGACTGCTCTACATAATTTCAATTTTAATAATGCATACTTTCTAAAGATTTTAAATATTATTATGACATAATTAATAACTTTTTTGATTTTATAGATTCAAAGGTTTCGAAAGTACATACTGGATTGAAAAATATATAAACACTTCTAGCGCGATTTTTAGCAGCGCGAACGAAGTCGCGGAAAAACTTGTAGAAAATAATAAAAAGCTATTTTATTGACCTGGCAAAATCATCGTTATAGTTCTAAGTGTAAACCACAGATAACTAAATAAAGTAAGTAAAATATAGATATATATCTACTTTTGCGCCAAAAAAATATTTAAATAAATAAATTTAAATATATAATTATTAATTAATAATAATCATATCCCGTACTTACGGAGAAACTTCAGACTCATGATAAAATCACTCGACGTGCTCTACATAAGTAGAGAAAAAATATAGAGCTTGACCCGAGTGCCCGCTGCCTACGTTTCAAAGCGGCTTGCATTTTAAGCTAAATGAATGCAAAAAGCATTGACATTCATACTTTTACATATTTTTAAGTTCGTTGCCCACTTTCATCTAAAAATGTATGGTTATTCAGATGTAGAACGTAGTACATAATATGAAGCAAAAACTATCAGAATTTTGTATTATTATTTATTGTCATGTAAACAGCATAATATTTTGGTAGTTAGAAAGTAAAAAAGCGAATGCAGTGAGAATTTAGCAATACCATCACGTACCTATCAGGATGTAGGCGATTTCGTTGTACGGATAACGACGGAAGCGTTAAAATTGATAGGTCTTTTGTACTCCCGTAATTACGCGCTTCCCACAGGTTTGCCGTGATGACAGTGGGACAAGTAAAGCCCCTAAAACCGGACACGAGCGAGTCGGACTCTTGCTCCAAGGCAATAGGATCAACTATAAACAAACAATGTAGCATCTTTAACGACATAATATTGTTTCTTTCAATTTGTACCTTCCGAATTTTTTAGTTTGGGATGCAAACATTTTCCGAAGGGAGAGAGAATTGGACGCGTACGAGACATTTTTGGACGCGACCAGACTTCTGTGTGAATGTAAGTGTCTGTAGAGTTTATAACAATTTCACGACGTACAATTCATCTATGATACTGGAATGACCGTTGTCCGGTCACAGTCAAGTCATGTCCAAAATACCGCCCCGTTTTTAGACTCCAACCAAATGCACCGACTGCAATCGACCGACTTCAATCATCGCGAATCAAGTTGGACGAAGTATTTCTTCGCCAATTACAATTATTGGCGTGAATCCCACGGGCATAACCACTGCCCGTGAACCATAAACCAATCGCATAATGATAACTAATTGTTAGTCAAGAGCGGCACTCGAGAGGGCATTCTCAAACCGGGAAGTGGTCTATTTCGATCGTATCACCTCCTCGGTGGTTTTATTATGCAGGGGCATTAAACGCACGCGATCTTTGCGCTTTGTACTCATAATGAGTTCATGTAAATAGCTTTAATACATTAAAACATCTTAACACCATTCCGCCGGGTTAAGTCGGGCAGACTTAAATTACTCGTTTTTCGCACAAGCCCCAAAAATAACATAATAGAGTTAAAGACTTTACCTAGCACTTGCTATCAACTTCATTCCTATGTTTGTTCTTAGCGAATCAGTGATGTTACTATAGATACTAAGTACACTCTACAGCTGCCAAATGATAGTCTAAAGATGCCATATATGATATCAATCACCAGCAGACTTAGCAGGACTCCAGTAGAAATGCTTTTGCATTAGTAAAACTATATAGTTTTACTAACGAATTTTAACTATATATAAATATAGTTAAAATTCGTTAGTAAAACTATCTAGTCAAAAGACTAGATAGTTTTACTAACGAATTTTACTTTCATTCGTCTAAAAAGAAACCCGTTTAACTACGCCGACCATGCTAAGCGTGCAGTTGCATCTCTTTACAATACGGAAAGGGTTGGCTTATCAAGAGACGCAATCGTGCAATGATTCAGCCACTCAACCTGACCTTTTGGTTGAAACTTCCACATTGACCCAGATCGTCTAGAGCCGGGTGCAATCACTCCCCGTACATAATTTCTTGCCTTATCATCACCGCTACCAGTTAAGTTACCCTAAGCACGAATCAATGTTAGAGTTACAATCACAAGTCTCACAAAATTGGTATGGTAATAACTAATAAAATATATATACTCGTATTTCGTAATTTTCGTAGCAATGATAGCAAGTCGAAACCCTTTAAAATGACTTTATTATTCTAAGTCAAAGATAAGGACAGAGAACCGGAATCGACTACAGAGTATGTAGTGATAATAGTCTTTTTAGGGTTCCTTACCCAAAGGGTAAAAACGGGACCCTATTACTAAGACTTCGTTGTCTGTCCCTCTGTCCGTCTGTCTGTCTGTCTGTCGGTCGCCAGGCTGTACCTCAAGAACCGCTGTAGCTAGACTTCTGAAATTTTCACAGATTGTATATAAACAAAATTAAATATTAATATTTAAGGTGGGCTGTCATACAACAAACGTGATTTTTTCGGCCTTTTTTGCTCGATATCAATAATGGCAACAGGTAGGCATTTGAAATTTTCACAAAAGCCTTAAATATATGTCTACTTTAATAATTAATAATAATATTTAAATAAAATAAAAATTTAAGGGGGACTCCCATACAAAAAACACAATTTTTGGCCTATTTTTACTCTATAACGATACGGATAACGGAACCCTTCGTGCCCGAGGCCGACTCGCACTTGGCCGATTTTATTAAAGCATAGATACCATAAGAAATCGTTCAAATCATCTCAAATCCGCATCAATTATGTTATCTCAAACAACATATAATAAAACACGTTTCGTTATATCGCTTCGGAGCAGTAAATAACATCACAGCTACACAAAAAACGCCACAAGCTTCACATAAAATCAACGCTTTTTTGTTTCACATGACTCGTCATTAAGTACCTACTTTTGTTTTTATATTTTATGATTAATGATGTCTAAGCCAATTACAAAAGCAGTAGCAACTAGAGAGCCTGTTCTTAACTTCGTAAATTTAATTTCTGCTCGGATCAGCTTGTTTATGCTCTTATTAAAAGCCACATCTTGATTGTATGATTGGTCCATGATCAAATTGATAACTATAATCCATACTATTATTATAAATGCGAAAGTGTGTCTGTCTGTCCATCTGTCGATTTCTCTATCTGTTATATCTTCACGCCCAAACAGCTGAACCGATTTTGCTGAAAGATTACTTTGAGTACCGGAAAAGGATATAGGATACTGTTGATCACCGCAAAATTTACGATTCCCGCGCGATAAACGAATTTTGGCGTAATGGAGTCGCAGGCGTATCTAGTTTGATCATAAAAATGTTTTAACGAAGATCTTGTGATTGATCTTGCTGTTATTTTATCATTTGAAGTAACAAAAACAAACAAAACACCTTGAATTTAAATTCTTTATACGTAAAAGCTGTTATTAATTTTGGTAATTTTATAAACATCCTTGATATTATGTTAACCGCTACAAGATAAATTGGATTCGTGTAAGGAATTAGGAAACGTAAATGATATTATGCACACAATTTTATGTTTCTGAATTCCGAATATTTTATAGGCGTATAAATTTTAGATTTAAAATAATATTTTATTTTAAATGGTCGTGTGGTAACTCGTACCACGACGCGGCGTTGTTTCACGATGCGACGTCGTCAGTCGTGTCGTGGGAATCCACGACGAGCATCGTAAAAAACTACGACGCGACATCGTGACGTGCTATGATATACGGCACGACGTCGCATCGTAGAAATGACGCCGCGTCGTGGTACGACACGACGTCGTATCGTGTTTTTGTGTCCCGGCCCTTAGTCAATTGTCAAGACAGTCGGATGAAAATCGGACAATTCTAATTAAGGTGACGCGACGGATACGGGATAGCCCAGCGCCCCCTTGTTAGTCGACGTCCAGCAACAATGTTGCTAGATTTAATATCAGTTAATCTACCACAGTGGTTTTCAAACGTTTTTGGTGGCGGAACCGGAAGAATAAATATTTTTGACAAAGCCCAAAAAATTGTCTTTGCATGAATTGTCTCCACCTTACCTTGTCTATGTATCGCTCATGGTGTTCCTGTACCTCGGAAACGCGTGAATCGTGATACATGACCGCAGAATTACTACGAACCTACACTATCTCCCGAATTCTAACGGCTAATGACCTATGAGCTGTTTGTCAGTACTCGGTGCCCACTTAAAACGACGATATAATATGCAGAGCACAATGCAGAGTGAGTACAGTCTTAACTAGACTAATTTGAATTATGGCTTCTGTCACTTGAGCACAAATTGAATCTTCCGTGGTCGGCTTTTATACTAAATTATTGATAAACTCAGTTTTCGCTTGTTATTTTCACTTCTTTTTTGTAAAGTCGTGAAAATTTTGGCATCTTTTGATAGTTTCTATAATAAATGGTTTCAATGCTGTGTCGGCACATGTTACTATAATCAAACTACAAAATAGTGTTTTCATAAAATATCAAACTAACGTTAAACACATTTGAGGTTTCGCGATCCGGACTGGATAAAAATTAATAATCGGCCAAGTGCGAGTCGGACTCGCGCACGAAGGGTTCCGTACCGTTATAGAGCGAAAGTAGACAAAAAATTGTGTTTTTTGTATGGGAGCCCCCCTCAAAAATAAACTTTATTTTATTTTTAGTATTTGTTGTTATATAGCGGCAACAGATAGGTATACACAATCTGTGAAAATTTCAGAAGTCTAGCTATAGCGGTTCTTGAGATACAGCCTGGAGACATACAGACAGACGGACGTCTGGACAGACATCGAAGTCTTAGTAATAGGGTCCCGTTTTTACCCTTTGGGTACGGAACCCTAAAAAATAATCCGTTGAATTTAAAACAGCAGATTCGTCACATTACTTTGATGAACATGCTGTTGGCGCATCTCTCAGCGTATCAGTTTTTCACAACTACTTACAATCAAGTCACGTTACTGCATGACGCTCTGTGACCTCATATACGCTGGTCGTTTTAAACTTGAATCAATCATCGCCAATCATCCTATGACATCAACGTAGATCATTAGAATGGCACAGTATAAATATCAAACAGTAGAGGTAGAGTAATCCATACATCCGGCAACGAAACCGCGGACGAACTGGCTAGGCTTGGGGCCGAGCCCGAGAGTCCAGAACCAGTCTGCGGAATATCTCCCAGTACTACAAAGCAATTGCTCGAGGAATGGGGTCGCAGATTAAGTAGAAAGCAATGGGTTGGGACCCCTGGCCTTGAACACTCCAAGGCACTAATTTCTGGGTACCTACTCACTACTCACCATGGCCTGGGTAGGAATCAATTAGGAATCCTTACCAGAAGCCTAACTGGACACTGCAAGCTCAATAATCACTAACAGAATAGGTGTTAGTAGGTTAACGACTTGCCCCCCGATGGTTGCTCGCCTTGTCGTGGCGGTGGGGGCTCTAGTAACCGCGGCTTGGACAACCGCGGTGAAGCGAAGAGGCAACCAGGGCCGGCCGGTGTCGCCGCCTGGCCCGAGGAGGGCGCTCCCAGCGGACTGGAGGAGTCCGCTGCGGATGCGCACCGAGGTGGGGCCGCAGAGGAAGAGGCAAGTAGGTATTACGGTGCGCCGCTTGCCCTATCCTCTGCGGCCGAGGACGGATCGCGGGGGGGGAGAGGCATTGTGGTAGGTTGCCGCTTTCCCTACCCCCCCTGCGAGCTGGCCGTTCCGTTTGAACGGCATTGGTGGGGCCGCAGAGGAAGAGGCAAGTAGGTATTGCGGTGCGCCGCTTGCCCTATCCTCTGCGGCCGAGGTGTGGTCGGTGGCAGAGCCACAGACCTGATCTGCCACATGGCCTCCAAGTAGCAGACTCGGGGGGCGTCTGCTACAGCCCTGGTGGGGGCCGAGGAGGAGGGCGCACGTGTTGTGCGCCCATCGTGGAGTCTTTGGACCGCTGGCGGGGTCGCGGATGTGTGTATCGTTCCCGTGGCCCCGTCAAAAGGCGGCGTGGCGGAAGATGGGGGGGGGGGGTTTTAGTGGGTATACCGTGGTCTCATTAGCCACGGGAGTCCCACATCACCGCTCGGGTCGCCCCCTGCGCCTGGGTGGTATGCGTAATGCATTTCCCCCTCCGGGAAAAAAAAAAAAAGGTTTTTAACGACTTGCAGATGCTGCGAGGAGGACGAGACACCTAGATATACACCTTCTCCTTGACTGTCCTGCTCTACTACGGTCTGATTATTATTATTAGACCATAATATGAATCGTGAAATGTAAGGGCCTGTTCCACCACTTCCTGATAAGGCTATCCACCACTTAACTTGATAGAGTATAGATAATTTGTCAAATAAGTTGTGGATACTATCCGATACTTTATCAGAAAGTTGTGAACAGCCCTTTAGACTCCAATATGAAGATGATCTACATTCTACTGTAATAATTATTATGTTGTGATAATAATGCAATGCTTGCGATTTCCCATTATTGTTGCTCGTCCTCGTTATTAATGAAGCTATTTGTACTATTTAACAATTAACTGTTAATAACTGGTTGTTAGCAGGTTAATCTGAATATCCTTAGGAATAATCTTCATTTAATGTAATCATGATTTCCACATTTCAATCACTACTTCAAGTAGTAATAAATAATCGCGACTGCGTTAGCGAACTATAAATGCCAAGTAAATAGTGTTGAGTCGGTTACAAAAAATAGTGGTATGATAATAAGTACATAATTGTATGTTACATATTTAAGGAATTTAAGGATTTTTAATTTAATATTCTTATTTAAGGAGCCATAATTCGAGACATAGATTTATTTTCTAGTGAGTTTTAGTGCTCTTTCAGAATTAAATAAATCCCCTTTGCGGATATTCTGTGGATTATGCGGCAAAAGTATAATTAATGTCAAAAACTAGGTTACTAAGTTCTATCTATAAAAGCAAATTTTCCAATTCTAATCACCTCTATGTTTAATAGTTTCATAATAAAAACAAGATAGTGCGATAAGATTTTGATTGGTGCTGAGATAAGCTGATAATATGAAAACTATTAATGTCGGTACTTCGGTAGACATCAAAGTGTAATGACGAGTTGACGACTGCTACACAGCAGTAAAGGCCGTCACAGACTTAGCTATAATGTATTATTAATATGTTTATAGCTAGGCATATTAATATATATTTTCCATACAATTTTCGCGTGACCACACACTCAGCTATAATATATATTTCTGGTCTCAGTGTGTTTAGTACGGTATATTAATATATATTATAGCTTAGTCTGTGACGGCCTTAAAGAACGAATACTTCGGTCACCTGCCTTACATTATAAAACTTAATAACAGCAATAATATAATCAATTCTACTACAATAAACTCTATATTTCTATACTAATACCTAAAGCTATATTAATTCTATGTACTACTTGGTACTACTAATATATATTCTGTGGTCAGTGGTACTAATAAAGAATAAAGAATAATAAAATAAAAAGCATTAAAAGGCGACGGGCGAAAATGGGCCTGAACTTTAATGCCTGTTACATCAATGAAATATTCATCAATATTCATTTCCAGTTTTTTCATTTCCAAAGACGAAACGATTCGTTATTTTACAATGGGATAGTGAAATTGATAAATAAATGGAAACACGTTTGTTTTCCTGTGCACTAGTGCCTTTTTCTACCTTGTAAGTTTTTTTTTTCTTATTATGGCACTTCGTGTCCCGAGGAAACAACTAAAATGTTGCTAGGTAAGAAAAAGGAATTATCTGGTTACCGATTAGTTTTTTCAGTTTTTTCTTGTTTTGAAGGTGTTGGATTACGTAATAGTTTATTATATGATAATAGTATGCCATGCTATCATGATTTGCAATGGTTTGTTTTAAAAAAATAGGATTCTATTTTTTTTTTAAAACGACTCGTTATTTTTTCAAGTGGCAATCGAAAGCGCAAAAAAAAAACAAATGTCAAAGTCATTCCGCATTCGCTT